>CM060125.1:26397666-26415166 GCA_030522415.1 Channallabes apus | reverse complement strand
TCTTCCTATTACACCACAGATTTCTCATTTAAATGTTTTAAATAAAAAAGAATTTTAAAAAAACTCGCACTGGCCATACCGGGAACCAGACATGACCAGAAATGGAGCTTATTGAACCAGGAATCTGAAAATATACATAACTCAAATCACTCCAAATGTGATTTAATACCTAATTTGATTTGTATTGTTATTAGTGTACATAATTATTAATTATATTTATTAATATAGTTATTAATAGTATTAAAGGATGATTGTAATACGAATGAGAAGTATACATTTTATTGTATATAACTCAAAAGGCTTTTTAACAAAGATGCTGGGATTTATTTGCCGATTGTTTCCCTTGTCATCTCTGAAGTGCCCATATTTCTTTCTGCATAGCACTGCCATTTTCTGAAGGGGCGTGGCCCAGGAGTAGCTAATTTACATAAACATAGCAATGAACAGAGGGAGTTTAAGGGGTGAAAAAAAACATTGTCTGAAGGTTATTTTAGCATTTGCATTTACAACCTCACACATTTTTTTTTGGTGAGCTCTGAGACCTGTGATAACTTGTTAAAGTAATAGTTACATATGGCAACTTTAATGGCCCAATAGTGACATAATACAGTACCAAGAAAGTATGGAGTCTTTGACCATTTTGGATAAAGGGGAATAGTTTATTGTTAGCTTAATTGCAAAAGTACATTTTGGAAATCTGTTTTCAAGTATTCTTCTATGTAAAATGTCTTGGGTTATAAAATATTAAGAAAAAAAGACAGGTTCATACTGTATATCCACGAGGATGAGTCAAAAATCTCTGTCTTTATTTAAATTTATTTTAATTAACTTTAAGAAAAGACACATGCATATGTTTGGGTATAATCTCCTTGCTTTGCAATACACTTTGTCCATCAGTAAAGAAGCTTTCATGTTCCTTTATTAAAAGTGTTCAAGGCTGAGCTGCAAACCTCGAATGCACCACTGTCTTCATTTCTTCATCAGAAGTGAAACTTCATCCTCAAAACAGGTGAAAGTCAGATGGGACGAGATCAGACTATTGGAAGGAAGCTTTAACAATCCCAGAAAACTGGAAGCATCAGTTCTTCAGCCGATGGTTGACTTTTTAACTTTTTCTTGGTCGGCGATTGAAGATGTTTCCGTCCCATTTTCATTGTTTACTCTCAGGCTCGTAGTGATGAATCCATGTCTCGTCACCAGTAATGATTCTCCTTAAGAAACATTCACCTACTTTAGAGTATCGGTCTAAATTTTAGATATCCAAACGCTTCTGTTTATGCTCTTCCGTGAGTTGTTTCAGCACCAGATACACCATTAGTCCACAAATAAAAAACAAATCACTGTATGCTGGTCTTCTTTCATGCGATATCTCAAGTGGGGCGTCTTCACGGCGCTGTTCACAATTGAACGAACTGATGTAACACGTTCACACCTGCAACGAGTGACTGTAGAGACAGGAGCCTTGAACGGAAAGCACTCATAAGACCAACGGCAAACCCCTGTATATAAAACATTTTAAAACATTAACCGAATTCCTCTGTTTCCAAACTTCCTGGTTCATGTAATCCTCTAACTCCTGTCACCAGAATGAACTAGCCAGGAGTGCAGAGGGCTAATAAACTCATCCTTTGATTTCTTTGTTGTCATTCCTAGGTACATGTGTCATGTAGTATGTATATACTTCATGAATTTATATGAAAACATAATATAGGCAAGTTTGAGTATCAGTGTTTTAAGTCACACCTCTGTGACCTTTCTCGAGTCTGTACGCCTGCTTGTTCAGTCCCTGAACATTTCCCTCTGACATTTCCTCTTCCTTAATGCCATGGTTATGATTAAACTTATTTCAGTTGCTGCAAAACAGCAAGGGGTTGAGCCATTTAGCCAGCTCTTTGTGCGTGTGTGTGTGTGTGTGTGTGTGTGTGTGTGTATTAGCTGTATTGTCAGTCACTGTGTGCATGCTTTGTTTTTTAGCTATGAGTAAAGCGGCATACAAAGAAAGGCATGATGCTGCGTTTACCCCGTTCGGTTCGTCACGGCTTTTGAGCTCCTTATTGAAGACTGAAATGATTCAGTGACTTTCGGCCGGCTCTGGCTAATAACACTTTGAACTCTTTAGAAAATAAGCCTTTTGATTTTTATTTAACTCTTACGCCGCGTTCCAGTTCAGGCAAAGCCAATTTCCAACATAACAGCTCTCTCGCTCTCTCTCTCTTTGGATTAAGCAAATTCTTCAGAGTTTAAAATAATGTATTTATCTTTATCATTATTTTACCCACATGCATGGAAAAGAACTTTCTGCGGATCATGTGGACAAATAAATGATTAGCTCTAGTGTTTATCAGTCTTCAGTTCCACTTTAGTTTGTAGTTATCTCATCATTTATCATGAATTCTCAGATCATATTTTGCCTTTTTACTTTATTCTTAACGAACAAGTCAAATGGTTTGTTCTTATGGACTGAAACTGGCAGCGATAATAACAACAAAAACGTGAAATAAGTAAGGGCTATTGTGCTGTAATATGTGCTAGTACTTCTATTTGTAGTAATTGGTAAATATATCAAATATACTGTAGTAATATTATACTTTGTAAAACAACACTACATTTTTATCTGAAATTAAAGAAAGGTTTGAACATAAACTACAGATAAAATCATTGCTATCTTCCTTTCAGGATGAGAATGACAATCCCCCGGAGTTCAGCCAATCCTCGTACATCGTACGGATCTCCGAGAACATGGTTGCAGGTAAGCGTTAAAGGAAATGTTTAGATGTGGAGCTCCGTTCAAGTTGGAAATTTCACCACGAGTGTTTCTTTTCCCCCAGTTCTTAGGTATGAGTCGTGAAATCGCCCTTGCTGGATCACATGCTTACTAAGTTGTCCTTGTGTTTGGCGCATGAGTGTAAATACTGTACCACCACACGCACAATGCTTCCCATGATGTAGTGATGTTGTGAGGATCCACTGCTTCTACTAAATTCTGCTCAGTGCCGTCGTTACTACGTCCTTGTTAAGTTCCTCCTCCGTCTTGCTTTGACCACGTCCTCAACAGGCTTTTTATGAACATGTACTTCATGTGAAGGGACACAATACCGGTTTCTACCACGTTCCTGCCAAGTCGGACAAGTTATTGATTTTATCCAAATTTTTGGAGAATGTTGTAGGAACAACGGTGGCCTGGAGCCTATCGCCAGGAGACAGGGTACAAGGCCAGTTCATGGCAGGGCTCACACTCACACGCTAATTCAAACTAAAGGCAAATTGAGAACGCCAGTTAACTTAATCTGCATGTTTTTGGACTGTGAGAGGAAACCGGAGAGACCACAGAGAGAAGATACAAACTCCATGCACACAGACCCCGACGTGGGAATCGGACCCCGGAGGTGCAAGGCCACAGTGCTAACCATTACGTCAGCATGCTGCCTGAGGGGGAACGTGTTGTTCAAAACATTTTTACCGCCTACTGGCCCTTACAGAAATTCAGTCTGTAAACTGGGACAGATTTTCAAAATGACGTCACGGTGTGTAAGATAAGGACCGAGCTTATGACCATGTTTCTGAAAATGACTCATCAGTTTCAGTAAAGAGCACGCCTGCGGTGTCCAAAAAAAATAAAATCACCCTATCACCCTCACCCCTGGGTTTGTGTGAATAGTAATTGACACACAAGTAGACCCACACGAGGACCCATGCACAAGTCACATACTGTATGATGACTTTCACACAGAAACAAACACGCGGCAGATCGCTTTTTCTTTACTCATCTACCCGCACTAGTCTGCACTGTCACAGCGGATGCGGTTATTCCTCTTCCCCCTGCTAACTTCTTTCTTTTTATTTATTTTTTTTCTCACTGCTCACATCATTCGATGTTGGTTGGCTGGGTTGTGTTTTGGGCGCGAGGTCCGCTCAGACCGAGTGTTCAGATTCGAGAGATGCTCGTCATTCGTATGCATTTATTCATTCGGTGCTTTTGTGCCAGACAATAGATCTGTCTCCAATTGCCTGAGAAAATTACACTGACACCGGGCGGCGTCTGCCAAAGGCCCACGCTGAGCCTGTGTGTATATGCGTGTGTGTGTGTGCGTGCGTGTGTGTGTGTGTGTGTGTGGTGTTTCTGTTTTGGGGACCAATTTTGTACACAATGACAAGAAAATGTGTCCATGTGCAGGTGCATGTCTCCATGTGGGATTCAGTGTGTGTGTGTGTGTGTGTGTGTGTGTGTGTGGCGGGGAATATTGGGGACAATTTAACTCTCTTACAGGGAGTATGAGATGTTGTTTGATCGCATTAGAAATGTTTTTGTGTGTAAGTATGTGAGTGATGTGCAAGTGTGTATACACATATCCAGAGTGTGTGTGTGTGTGTGTGTGAGGTGTTTCGGCGGCGTGTGAGCTCGTGGCAGCTCGTCTCGTTTGGACTCTAGCCGTATTGATCAGAGCCAGCGCTTGGCTTGCTGCCTATCTCGCTCTCTGCCAAGCTCCCTGATAATCCTAAAATCCTCTCGGCGCCTGACTCATCAATGTGGCTCCGAGTCGCGATTAACTTCATCTGTTTTTCGAATTCCGTCATTTCTGCCTCGTGTTTGCGAACGGGCCATCGTTCCGTCGCTTTCTGTCTCACTCTATCTCTATTATCTGCTGTTGTTATTGGCTGCACTCCCATAAGCTCATTATCAGTCAGAATGGTTCTACAATAGTCACTCTCCATCCCTCTCTCTCTCTCTATCTCTCCCTCTCTCTCTCTCTCTCTCTCTCTCACTCTCACACTCTGTCTCTCTCACTCTCTTTTTCAGGAGCGACTGTGTTATTTGTGACGGCGACAGATTTGGATGCATCCAGAGAATTTGGCCAAGCCTCCCTCATCTACTCACTGCAGGGCCCCTCTGAGTTCAGACTGAACACACGCTCAGGTGTGTACACACGCACGCACGCACACGCGCACACACAAAACACACACATACACACGCATGCACACACACACACACACACACACACACCAAATGAGAGGGGCGTGTAAAAGTTTTTATCTGAAGTATTTGATCCCTACATAACTTATACTACCGTTCAAAGGTTTTAGATCACTTTCTAACTCCATGATGGTTCCTGATGTTTATTTCTTTCTACATTGTAAAGTTTTGCTGAAGGCGTCCAAAAAATACATGAATCTCCTTTGAACAGTTGATATTGAGATGTTTCTGCTACTTCTGCTCTGTAAAGACTTCATAACGCCTCTAATCTGAGCTGCTGTTAATTGGTCATTTTTCAGGCTGATAACTCTAAATGAACTTCTCGTCTGCAGCAGAGGGAGGTTTTGGTCTCGTCCTCCTGGGACGGCCTTCATGAGAGACAGTTTCATTATGGTGCTGGACGGATTTTGCAAATGCACTTGACACAATACTGTTCTTGCAGGAACTATTACAGAAAGGCCGACCTCTGTGTCTTAAAATAACAACTAACTGTTGTTTTTGTTGTTGTTACGTAATTACCTAATTCCATATGTGTTATTTTATAGTTTTGAAATCAACAGTATTGTTGTAGAATCTAGAAAATAAATCACTAAACAAAGAAATTTGCAAGTGATCTAAAACTTTTGAACGGTAGTGTATATTAGATTAAATATGATCAGCTTAGGGTTAAATGTTTAAAATAAAAACAATTAGTTTGATCAATTATATACAATTTTGTAGTTACAGTTAAAAACGATTTGTTTTTCCAGTGTCAACTCAAGCACAGTTCAGGTCTCCATTGTGATCGTTTTGAAGGTGTGCATTTATGTTCGGGACTTGCCTTATTACTGTATTGTTTCCATGGCAACAGTTAATACACAGTGGCTAAATTATTAAACAAAACAAAAGCAATAATAAAAGTAAGAAGTAATATAATTGTTGATATAATGACATTTTCTGTCAGGAGGTTTTATGGAAGGAGTCTCCAGTGTTAGTACTTCAAGGTGTAAGTGTGACGGTGTTCACAGGAACATTTTCAGGACTTTTTTAAATTCTTTATTCACACATTCATAATGTAAAGAGAATGTGCCTAGCAATGAGTCAGGGGTCACCCTGGATCTGTCATCACACTGGATGTTTGAACACCTAAGATTAAATAAATACATAAATACAGCAGGTTAGGCTAATTGGCGTTACCAAATTGCTCGTAGTGTGTGAATGGGTATATGAGTGTGTGTATGTGTGTGTGTGTCCTGCGATGGATTGGCACCCTGCCCTGGGTATACCCTGCCTCGTCCAATAGCCTCCTGGGATAGACGCCAGGTCCCAGTGACCCTGAATACAGGATAAAGCGGTATAGAAGATGAGTGAGTGAGTGAGTGAGTGAGTGAGTGATACAGTATATATTTAGTTATATTAATTATATATTTCATTAATTACATTATAATTAAATGTATTCAGTTTAGCTTTTCTAATTAATATCTGTTGATGCAGGTGTTTGTTTACATTGAGCAAGTAGATTATTAGTGGCTTATTTTAACGTAGATTATTAAATCCGCCACATAACTGTTTCATAACAACACTTTTAATCAACATTTTGATTTCACTTATAGTGCAGGTTAAATAACAAGCGGATATCTAAGTACTGCAAAGGTTTCAATAAATTCTGTCTAGCGGTCGATTTAAGACGCGCCCACAGTTTGAAACTTTCGGCTTATAATCTGGCATAAAACTGCTCTAAACTTTTACACTCACCATTTTAATTTCATTTATGGCACATACCTGTAACTTCAGGCAAATACTTAAAGACTAGCAACGTTTCATTCAATTCTGTCTGGCCAGTTTTGTGTGATGCTGTGACAAATTCTGGCTGGACAGACATACAGTACAGACAGACACACAGACATAACATTTTCTGAGACGTTCCAGTGTCTGAAACATAAATATATAATTGAAAGACTGAGTTCTGATCAATGTATAGATAAAAAACCTTTCTTTTATTTATAGAGATGTTATAGCAGCAGCCATATCATCATACAGTAGCCTCTTTAACCTAGTTAGCAACCCATAATCAAATCTAAATCTGGTTCTAAAGAGCATTTATTTAGATGCAAATTGGATTAGCGAATCATTAGAAATAAAAAATAAAAAAAACAAGCTGTGCAATAAAAATTTCTAACCACATTTAGGTTTCAATATGTTTGTTTACCCGATTAATGCAAAAAGACCCATCCAAAAGAGCTGATTTACATGCACACGCACACACACACACACACACACACACACACACACACACACACACACACACACACACACACACACACACACACACACACTGCCCAGCCACAGTGTTGAAGACAGGTTCGAAAACCGGATTGGAATGCAGGATGCACGCGTGTGTATGGATGTGTGGGAGTGTGTTTAGGGATGGTCGCCACTAGCTGTGATGGATGGAAAGGTGAAATGTTTGTATATTTTCTGTGTGTGTGTGTGTGTGTTTACAGGGGAGATCACCACCACTGCTCTGCTGGATCGTGAGGTGAAGTCTGAATACATTCTGATCGTGCGAGCTGTAGACGGAGGGGTGGGGCCTCTGCAGAAAACTGGCATCGCCACGGTAACAGCAGATTGTCACACTGTTCATATACAGTTCAAATGTAGCTACGAATAGATTTAGAAACTATTATTATTATTTAAGGGGTGTATGAGGAATGAACTACTTCAGGATCTGCTCTAATTGGAAAATAATCAGCGTTTGGCTGGTGACAGTAACTCGGCAACTCTGCATCACACACGGGAAATGTGGAAAGTGTTCTTTGGTGTGTTTTTGTTGTACAAAACTAGAACAAGTGCTGGATAAAATACACAATTAGCACACTTTTATTACAAATAAAATACATTTTGAAAAATGATAGCTTCAAATACTACATACTACTGGGGATATGTCTACATTTTGTGAAGTAGACAGTACAGCTATTTGTTGTAGAATGTAGTTGAGTAAAAGTAAAAACATCCACTAATAAAACTAACTATTATACAGTAAGTAACTACTCAGTAAAGAAAATACAGACAACTTAAATATGTACTTAAGTACAGATAAAGACAATGTATTTTGAAGAACACACATCCTATACTTGTGTAAAAGTAGAGATACGCCATGTAAAATATGACCCAAGTAAAAGTACAAAAGTACCCACCTGCAAATTTACCCACGTATCAAAACTACTGATCTTATATTTGTTCACTGCCTTTAATCAATTAATCTATAGTAAAAAAAAAAGTTCTTCTCTCTCTCTCTCTCTCTCTCTCTCTATTCCCAGCTGTGAACATGCTGACAAATTACACACTCGCACATAATACTGTAGTCAGTAGGTTACGATATTACAGCTTTAAGTACTACACACCACTGTGGTTATGTAGCCCAATGATTTGTAGAAACGTAGTGGCGTACAAAGATCAGATATTTGTTAATGTAGTGGAGTAAAAGTAAAAATATCCACTAATAAAACTACTCAGGAAAGTACAGTAAACCTACTTAGTTACCTTCCAACACCCTGGTGGAGGAACACATGAGTCCCCTGTATGAAAATGTCTTAATGACTTAAGGTGTCAAACGACCCGTAACTACACAGAGAACCCCGGGGGAACTTTTTTTTCTTCTCGAACTAGCTCATACAGTACAGTATTTCTGACATTTGATTCGATGGTATATTGTGTACAGTTCTAAGTAACTCTTTTTTTTTTATTGTTGTTTTTTGTTTACACAGGTGAACATCACTGTTTTGGATATAAATGACAACGCCCCCATGTGGCAGGATGAGCCGTATCTGGCTAACGTCGTGGAAATGAGTCCAATTAACACCGACGTTATTTCTGTGAGTACTTTTAGTTATAGTCATAATCATAGTGATTATTCATTACTAAATTTACACTAAATGTGTTAATCAAGCACACTCTGTGCACTTCAGACTGCGCTTGTAATCTTCATAATCTGTTTTCCACGCACCATTTTTTTTTGTTTGCTTTCTTTTTGAGCCATGTCTGAGTATATTTCAGTATATAGTATAATAGTTCTGACTTGAATAGACCTGAATAGACACTTTCTGCTGATAAATGTCTGTATACTAGCACTTTATTGCCCTTCATCACATCCCATTTAGTGGAGATTATTTGATAATTAAGCCTCTGAATATGTCCATTAATTAACAAGCCGACTCAAAGCTTAATTAATAAGTTTGGGGTGACTAATCAAAACATAGCCTGCGGTGAATTGCATAGGTAATTACCTTCTCACCCCGATTAGAGAGGAACCTGTCGGCTTTTAATCACCAGGAACCAGAAAGAGGGTGTGTAAAGTATGTGTGTTTCAGTAAGACGCTTGACTTCCACTGGTAAAAATATGTGAAAATGTACCTACAGTATGACTAGTCATAAAGGATGTGACGTAGGGTTTGTGTATTGATGTGTGTTACAAGAGGAATAAAACACTCTGAGAGGTCCTGTGATTTGGAACAGTCGAAATTTCCATCCTGATGCTAATTTTCATCACGTCTAGCGTAAGTTGAAACATTATAATCAGGAATACAAGTGAATATTTATGCTTTAATTGATAATAGGAAGACATTTAAATCGAGCATTTAGCATGTTAAAACTTATGTACACCAAATTTACTTCCCTTTGCATTAAATAATAATTTTAAACTGGTTTGTAGTAATAATTAAATGGCATTGCAAAGCAGGTTATATATATATATATATATATATAGCCTTTAGGTCACATATACATGCTTGTATAATGTGTGTGTGTGTGAGAGAGAGAGAGAGAGAGAGAGAGAGAGAGCCTGTAATTACAATGCAACTCAGTTGAGTGAACTTTAAAATACAGCGCTCTTTAATGCTGCTTGTAAGAGCATGAACTAGATTTAGTGCTTTCTTTCTCTCTCTCTCTCTCTCTCTCTCTCTCTCTCTCTCTCTCAGTCTCCCTCTCAGCTCAAAGCGGTCGCCTCCTCAATAATTAACGACCCAAAGATCCTTTGTTTCTCTAATGACCAATTAGGCAATTTGCAGCATTTCTCCATTAGTGCTCAGAAACGATCGTCCCTTTAAAAATGTAACAGTAAGGTTCGAGACAGCATTGTGCTCTGCCCCCGGGCACATAAATCTCCCATCATGCCCTCCAGGTGGGTTAGGTTCCTGTGATTTGATTTTGCCTGAGGCCAGTGTGTCAGGAGAGTGTTCCTAACATCCTGTTGGCCATTAATTTCTGTCTTCCCCTTGTTTTCCTGCAGGTGCTGGCCCTGGACCCTGATAACGGAGACAACGGGACAGTCGTGTACAGCATCAGTCCAGCAAACCCCTATTACGTCATTAACAACCGGACCGGGAAAATCCGCACCAGTGGCTCCGTGCTGGACAGAGAGAGTCTGGATCCCAGAGCTGCCCAGCTCATGAGGACCATCGTCATCTCAGCCACTGACCGTAAGTACAAAACACACACACACACACACACACCGAAGGATGTCATCCATTCCTCCATTCCTGTCATACACTTAGTTGTAAGTGAGCTGTAGAGTGTCAGCAGAATGTTGGATGGATTCTATAGCAATAAGGTAATGCTTTATTTGGATAGTCTAATGGTGGCACTTTATGAACATCTGTTTGCCATAAAGCAGCCTTTTAACAGATTCTCAACAAAATAAAAAGTCTGAGTGTAAACTTGTGATAGGATTAAGAACAAGGCAATAGTCTGTAAATAAGCCACTAAAACCCCTAACCCTAACCCTGAGAATGGTTGGATGGATGGAAGGAATCGGGGAGTACATGCATGGGTGTGTGGATGGATGGATGGATGGATGGATGGATGAGTGAATGGGTGGGTACACGGTCAGATAGATGGATGGATGTGATGAATGTGATGTACATGGATGAGTGGGTGATGGAGGAATGCGTAGATAAATGAGGGGATGGATAGAAGGAATGGATGGATGAATGGATAGGTATGGAGATGGAGGGTTACATGGATGGATGGATGAATTAATGGGTGAGTACATGGATAAACAGAGGTATGCTGAAGTGATGAATGAATGGATGCGTGTGTTGGTGGGTAGATGAGTGTTTATAAAGAAGAACTGTATTTATTTAATATTTTTATTTTGTTTGCACTGTACTGTACACTTGCCCATGTCTGTTTTAATTTGTCTGATTCTGCCTTCATATCTACATTACAGTCTAAAAGTCACCTTTAAAATCATATAACATCATACACGAAAAGAAAAAAAAAGATTTGCAAAATTATAGTATAATCCTAATATAACCCAGCTATAATGAAATGTATAGCTCTTGTATAGCAGACCTAGTCTTGTTTTTGTCCCATCCATGTCTCTTTATCTGAGTGTCTCTGATCTTTAAATCGCTTCTCAAACCCATTTCTCTCTCTACTTAATGATTTCTTCCCCCTGAGCAGATTTAATGACTGAAGTGAAGTCATGTTCGAGTTTAAGTGTTTGGTTCTGTACTTAATTCTCTTCTGCCCTCTTGAGGTGGAAACCCACCACTGCGCTCCTCAGCCAGCACAACCGTCTCTGTCAACCTCCTGGACCTTAATGATAACGACCCTACCTTCCTCAACCTGCCGTTCATCGCCGAGGTGCCGGAGGGTCTTCCTATCGGCTCTTCTGTCTTCAGGGTTGGTTTGGGTTTCTTAATCTTTTAAGGTTTTTTTTATGTATATATAAAAACGTACCACACGCGTAAGTACAGTACAGTATAAAAAACATGGATGATTATGCCAAATTATTAAATCTGTGCATGTTGTGACCACTCAGGTGCAAGTACAGGACCCAGACGAGGCGGAGAACGGGGCAGTGACATTGGCGTTGCAGGTGGGCGTGCCCCGGTTGGACTTTCGCCTCAACAGCAGCACAGGGATGCTGTTCTCAACAGCTGTACTGGACCATGAGCAGATTACACAATACCAGCTGCGGCTTGTGGCATTCGATGCAGGGCAATACCCGCGCACCTCTACCAGCACACTCACCATCACGGGTACAAACCGAAGCACGAGTGTCAGACACAGAGGCACTCGGCTGAAGAAGATATTTCTAGCGTCTGAACACGTCACTAATTTAATCTAGGGATTTTAATCTAGTTGTCCAGGTTCAAAGAGTCCGTATATCAGTCTGTCTGCCTGTTTACATTCTGTCGATCTGTCTGTCTGGTCCGTCTGCCTTTTAACCTGTTGGTTAAAAGTTGGTTGCATTTCTGTCTGTCTCTTCTTCTGTTGGTCTGTCTTTCTGCCTAGCCGGTCACTCAATCAATTTGTAGGTTTCTTGGTCAGTCTGTCTGTCTGTCTCTATTTTTCTGCCTGTTCATTGGTCTTTGTATTAGTGTATCTGTTTGACATTTGGTATGTCTGTCTTTTGGTCTTTGTCAATCTGACTGTGAGTTCATCTGTCTGTCTGTCTGTCTGTCTGCCTCTCTTTACAGTATGTCAGGCTGTCTTTGGTCTCAGTTTTGTTTGTCTATCAATTCAGATTTTTGTATACATGTTTGTTTGCCTTCCAGTCTATTCATTTATGTGTCTGTCTGTCTGTCTGTCTATGAGCTTGTCAATCCATTTCCCTTTGATCTGTTGGTTGGTCTCTATTTCTATCTCTTAGTCTCTTAGTTTGTCTACCGTTTTATCTTTCTGTCTGAGATCAGTCTCTCTGTCTAGTTCTGCCTTTTTGTTAACCTGCCAAATTAGCACAAAATCATCAACATCTGTTTCTTTCTCTGTCTCTCTGTTTTCAGTGTTGGACATGAATGACGAGACCCCGACGTTTTTCCCACGGGTGTACAACGCGTCAGTGCTGGAGAACGTTCCACGGGATTTCGTGGTCGTGCGGCTTAACTGTTCTGATAACGACGCTGGACTCAATGCCGAACTCAGCTATTTCATCACAGGTCAGAGGTCAAAGGATTTAATTTATACTGTTACCTTTTTTTCCGAGTGGATCTGAGGCCCTATAAAGTTTGTTTTTACATATTTATGTACACGAGCATGTGTATTGTGCAGGTGGCAATCAGGATGGGAAATTCAGTGTGGGCTTCAGGAACGGTGTGGTGCGCACTGTGGTCGATCTGGACCGAGAAACACAAGCCTCATACACACTCGTCATCGAGGCCATTGGTGAGGCTTTTCGTTTGCACGCACCTGTCTACCATCCACCTGTCTGTGATTGTGTGTGTGTGTGTACGCGTTGATTTGTCATAGCAGTTGAGTTCAGTGGTGCATGCAGCAGTGTAAGTATGTGAAGCACAACACCTTCATTTCCTGTGTGAAGAATGCAGCACTGAGGTTTCCTGTTTGGAGTGAAACTGTAGCGGTGGATGTGCAGCGTGTGTAGCTAACATGGTGTTTAGCTTCTTACAAGTGTGTTCACACGTGTTACTGAAACACATATTTTGCTCAGTCACACAAGTATACTTGAATAAATGCACAATAAAAATTTAAGATCAAACATTTCTGAGTATCCTAACGGGCCTACAGTATAACTCACCGTGTCGAAAAGGAAAGAACTGCATGATAGAGTTATTTAACTCATATTGAACCTAAATTCACATATCACTATTATTATTATTATAGCATTATGCTTGTCCATCTAGCTGTCTAATTTATTATGATTTTTATTAAGCATCATGACCCCAATTTAAATGGGTCTTTATATTTATATTAAAGTGAGTAATTATTTATTAAAAGGGTGTGTATGCAGTATTTAAAGCACACTCTGCTCTCCACTCACACTGCTGCTTTTACCCCTAAAAAAAGGTGATGTTTTTTTAAGGTGGCTTGATTTGTCAAATTAAATGAATAATAATAAATAACACAAGGCACAATCACTACATTTAGCATAACATTTATTTTGTAAAATAAAAAGTTGGCTAAAATATTAAAAATGCAATAAACATGGAGAGCAAGAGTTAAAATATAATGTAAACTTATTTAACTCTTAGTTAAATACAGCATTTCTGTATTTAAAAAATATTCAAAAAATCTTCCTGTCAAAATCGTCTACATTTATATAGATTTTATAAGTCAATAATAAAAATACTATTTCCATAATGCATTTGTCTAATTAAAGGGCTAGTTTAGTTTTTTTTTTAAAGACAGTCTTAAATCAGAAGTGAGCTGCATATTACAGTATATCATGTCGTTTTCATGGATTGTTTTGCTCTGCACACTGACCGTGAGGTTCGTTACCCGGAATTCGAGTACAATGTAAGTAATCTGGGTGAAATTCCACAGACCTCGTTCCATGCAAAAATGCAGCCCACAGTTCAGCTGAGAGTCTCATAAAGCTTCTACAGTCCCACTGAGTCAATCGCGTTTGTATCTTTCAAAGTTATGATGTAATTAGTACATATTTAACTCTTTTTCTTATGACTTTTTCCAGTTAGTGATACAGCTAATTCCAAACTTCACAGTCGGTGTGCAGAGCAGGAAAACTTGTGAATACCTGTGATGATGTCATTTGATTTAACCCTTAAAACTCAACCTGCACTGATCTGCTCTAGCTAGAAATACAGCATTGGTCAATGACCGATTTAAAAATAAAAAAATTATTTATATCAAAGTCCTGCGAGTGTGTGTCGACTTCAGGGATCAGACATCAAATTGTGCATTCGAGTTTCCGGATATTACAGGTAGAATCAAAGTAATAATTACTTTTAAAGCAAGTAAACTTTACTCACATGTAATTATGCTTTTTTTTTTTTTTTGCTTAGTCATATTTGTATAGTAGCTTAAAATGAAATAAAATTAATTGTATTCATCATATTGCTTAGGTTGTACTGAAAAAAAACTGTCACTCTGTATTGCACAGTGTATTGATCACTCTGTGCTTTAAAATATTATAAAAATTACAATATATAATATAATATAATATAATATATAAAATAAACCAACTCTGTTTTAAAAAAATCATGCAGCTTTTTTCAAATAATTCTTTGAAAGAGTTTTTTTATTATTAATTAATGTGCTTGTTTGAATAACTAGTGATTTTTCTGAGTAAGAGATGCCCGCTTGGCCAGGACTCACGCTGCCCCATGTTCAGGAGGAGTTTCTGATTTGTAGAAAGTGATTTAGAATTAATTCTTATGTATTCCTACAAACAAAGGCAAAGCATGAGCAAGTCCGATATATCTAAGACATACAGAACATTTCTTCCTGTAAGATTTATTACAAAAAATTAAGAGAATTATGGTGTAGATGATGAAAAATATCAGAAAATGATGTACTGTATGTTAGAAATGAGTATAGGCCACGATGACCTTGTTTTCACCATATGGAGAAAAAGAAGGAATTTCTAATTCCACTGTATAAACCTGGCAACTATAATTACCCTTCCGTGTGTGCCGCGAGAGGAAACATTGATTAGATTAGAATGAATGACTCTGAGCCCAATATATATTTATTAACACATAATAATGCATACACGTGATGCTCTGAGTTTTAAGGACTATCACAGATTGATGTAAAACTGATTTCTCTATATTCTATTATTGATGTGCTTTTAGTCTAATGAGTTTAGAATTATTACTACAGTTAAGGTTGAAGAACTTTGATGTTCAGTGCTGAGCTGATTGATAGAGGCATATGATTGGCCACTAATGTGAATATAATATTCAAAGTGTCAGTTCAGACTGAGAAAACTGTAGACACAACCACAAAAAACACAGATCTCTGAACTTTATTGGGTGAAGGTTCAGATAATCAGAGATTTATTTATTTAGGCGGATGCTCTTTTCTTACAAATAAAAAATATTTACAAGTCAGAAACAGAAAGACAAAAAAAAATCTAACTAAAGGTTGAGTCTTGATCCAACACCTTTATCACTACGCGCACATTGTCTAGATTGCTGACGGTGTATTGGAATGTTGTTTGTCCTGTAGATAACGGTCCAGCCGGGGACAGAAAAACAGGCACGGCTACCGTTTATGTAGAAGTCCTGGACGTCAACGACAACAGACCCATCTTCCTTCAGAACAGCTACGAGACTACTATCCTGGAGAACGTCCCGAGAGGAACCAGTGTACTACAGGTGTGAACACAAGGACACATACTGTAAGCTCATGTTACGTCTGAACACTTGTAGCTCTTGCTTGTTTTAGCTACAGTGGATCACTGGGTATGACACCATTGACAGCTTAATCTCAAGGAAGCTGTCGTTAATGTTAACATTTTAGTTTAAGATGCCAGGTTGAGTCTTTAGTAAATGTTAGTTTAAAAGAAAAAGTAGAACAGATAGAAATATTTACATATATTACTATTTTGGTATGTGGATATATAACACAGTATGCACTAAATTATTTGGTTAGGGAAAACTGCCAAAATCTTTTGTTTTTAAATTTAATATTTTAGAATTTTACTTTAGGATGATCAACCTCTGCTTTAAAAAAATATCAAAATGATTTGATATATTTTTTCTTTGTAAAAAATAAACCAACCTTGTTAAAAAAAAAAAACCATGTAGAATTTTTCAAATAATGAGTGTTTTAGTATTTTTGAATTTGTTTGTTTGAATAACTGGTCATTTTTCTGAGTAAGAGATGCCCGCTTGGCCAGGACTCACGCTGCCCCATGTTCAGGAGGAGTTTCTGTTTTATACAAAGTAATTTAGAATTATTCATTCATTTCTATACTGCTTAATCCTGTGTTCAGGGTCGCGGGGGACCTGGAGCCTATCCCAGGAGACTTCGGGCACTAGGCGGGGTACACCCTGGACAGGGTGCCAATCCATCGCAGGGCACACACACATACACACACTCACACACCCAATCACACACTACGGGCAATTTAGGAACGCCAATTAGCCTAACCTGCATATCTTTGGACTGTGGGAGGAAACCGGAGTACCCGGAGGAAACCCACCAAGCACGGGGAGAATTTAGAATTAATTCTTATGTATTCCTACAAACAACGGCAAAGCATGAGCAAGTCCGATATATCTAAGACATACAGAACATTTCTTCCTGCAAGATTTATTACAAAAAATGAAGAGAATTATGGCGTAGATGATGAAAAATATCAGAAAATTATATACTGTATGTTAGAAATGAGTATAGGCCACGATGACCTTGTTTTCACCATATGGAGAAAAAGAAGGAATTTCTAATTCCACTGTAAAAACCTGGCAACTATAATTACCCTTCCATGTGTGCCTCGACAGGAAACACACCTGCTGTATTGAACACAGTTACATCTAAAAACCACAACAAAAAAAAAGCTGCTAGACTGTATGTTGGATGCTCGACTCTTGCTGAACTGTCTTTACTGTATGAGCATCAGTGGAAAAATTCATCAAAGAGCAGCCAAGATCATGAGGCAGCTGTTGTAACCTCTGGAGATTATTATTAATGTTGTTCTTGCTGCATCAAAATGTATAATAGTGTGCCTCTGTTATTGTAGTTTCAAGATTCATGGACTTTGGGTCGAAATTTCACTTAAACATGAAATTGCCTCTGGTGTTTAGATCTCAGTAGCATACTGTAGTAAGCAGGGTATCGTAA
>CM060125.1:25970166-26392666 GCA_030522415.1 Channallabes apus | reverse complement strand
CCATGGGCCTCTTGGCTGTTTCTCAGATTAATGATTTCTTTGCCCAGTTTGTCAGTTTAGGTGGACGGCCATGTCTTGGTAGGTTTGCAGTTGTGCCATTCTCTTTTCTGCTTTTTATAACTCTGCCTTAAACTTCTCCACAACTTTATCCTTGACATGTCTGGTGTGTTCCTTGGCCTTCATGATGCTGTTTGTTCATTAATTTTCTCAAATTAACCTCTGAGGGCTTCAAAGAACCGCTGAATTTATACAGGGAGGAAAATCCCAATAAAATACATTTAATCTTTTTCCATGCCAGACTGCTTTATTTCAAAATAATTCTCACCAAAAGACATTTATATATATATATATACTTTTTATCTATTCATAAGTACAATGTATATTTACAAATATACTGTAATATCCATTACGTCAGCTGTATCTTCTAATTACGTAAATTGAAAAAGAATGTAGCTTGGAATTTAACCAAGCTTAAGAAACGGCAAAGCTGTTACTTTAGAAATTATAATTTTTTTATAACAAGCACATTATCCAAAATTAATCAACAATACCTACTGACTAATCAAACTTGCACGTTCTCATTTACAGTATCAAAAAGTGATTTTAAAAGTGATTTTATATATATATATATATATATATATATATATATATATATATATATAAGCAAGTTCTTCCCCCTTCTGTCTCCCTCAGGTGATTGTGTATGTAGAGGATGTGAATGATGAGCGTCCCGTGTTCACCCAGCAGCAGTACAACAGACTCGGCCTGAGAGAAACAGCTGGAATCGGCACCTCTGTGATTGTTGTACGAGCCACTGACCCAGACACGGGTGTGTAGAGTGTTTTCCTTTACTGGCGTTATACTGTACTATTGTGTGTATACAGCCGATCAGATGTGATTCAAATCTCAATGTAATTCTTGATTCCCACTGATCCCAAGCACACCTTAAAGCCGTTTGGATTTTATTGAAATACTGTACAATACTTTCTCCATTTAAACAGATCCATGGCTGCAAAACGCTCTAACGGCCCTTGCAACGTGCCTGACACTAGAGATTAGAGTAATTAGTTAATATGCCCACTGTGGCATTAATGGTTTCCTGGTGATGCCACATTGTTTTGAGTTGATAGCAAAAAGGCATCCACTCGTCTGCATGTTCCCAGCAGATCATGTAGAATGTCAAAAGGAGCTACTTAAGGCCCAGAAAGGCAGTGCTCACAATGGGCTCGGCGTCTTGGTTTGATTTGTGTTTTTTCCTCTTTTCCAGCCTATTTTTGAGAACGTGGCAACGTGCATGTTATGTTTTTTTTTTTCTCCCAGTATTGCCAGTGACGCACAACTCCTAGAACATCTGTAATGACTTCCCTGTCTCACTTCCCATTTCCCACTGTGGTGTGTTATTGATATTAGCTGAAGAGCTGCATATGTTATTTGGCTGCCAGATAAACATTTTTCAAGGCAACGTACAACCAAGGTAGAATACAATCCATGCCCGAGGTCGGTAAAAGAGCTGACGGTCACGAAGCGCTGCAGAACCTCTGCACCAGCTGACCAGAAACAAGTGTGAAGTAGCAGTAGGAAAAAACAGTCACATGCAAAAACCATAGTCAGAATACGTGCTGCTCGTCAGTCATGCAGCAGTCAGACTATCGCACAATGACCGAAAAACTTTTGCTTTGAGGATTCTCCATGATTCGAACAATGCGAACGCACCCTATATTTAAGCTAGACGTCTGAACCAGTCGTCCTCCTGCCTATCAAGTTAATGATGGTTGCTATAATATTCCTGCGGTTTTCACACTTTTGATTAACGCACCACTGATACACCGGCATAGATCATCACTCCAGGCATGACTAATACCCGACTGAGTGGTACTGTAGTAGTAGCTTAATGTGGGCGCCCCCTAGTGACGGCGGGGAGGAATTGGATACGACTAAATTAGGGAGAAAAATTTGGGGGGGGAAAAAGTCTTGTTCAGGGTTTGATTAGAAAACTTTGAAAACTTAATATATTGATGAAAGTGGACAGACTATGGCGTACTGTAACAGTGACTCTTCGCAGAGAGGGTCTTTCACCAAAACAAAAACTGCAGAAAGACAGCATTAGTGACAGTTAGAAGAAGAAGAAGAAGAATATTCAATTATTGTCACATGTACTTTTTACAGCACAGCGAAATTTCTTCTTCGCATATCCCAATTAGGAAACTGGGGTCAGAGCGCAGGGTCAGCCAGCTTACAGCGCCCCTGGAGCAGATAGGGTTAAGGGCCTTGCTCAAGGGCTCAACAGTGGCAACTTGCCAATGCTGGGGTTCGAACCCCCGACCTTCCGATCAGTAACACAGAAACCCACAGCCTTAACCGATTGAGCCACCACTGCCCTAAAATTAAATTTTTAGAAGTTAGAATTATGTGTAAGGTTAGAATAACAACGGAATGTGTATAAATAGAAAGGCACTGCAATCAACGTTAAGACCAACAAGAGGAAGGAAACTACATAACAATAATGTAATATATATATATATATATATATATTTATTTATATATTATCCTAGTGGTCATTTGAGGAACTGCACATTTTGGCACTACTCATTTTTCCGAGCCAGAGGTTACCCCTTAGATTTAATCAATCTGTCTCTTCTTCTCTGCATCTATGTGTAGGGGACGGAGGTGCTGTATCCTACGCGCTCATCTCTGGTTCTGACCGTAAATTCGAAGTGGACATCAGTACAGGACTAGTGACCACTGTGGATTATCTCGACTATGAGACCAAGACCAGCTACCTGATGAATGTGTCAGCAACAGACCAAGCTCCTCCCTTTAACCGGGCCTTCTGTACTGTATACGTCACTCTGCTGAATGAGCTGGACGAGGCTGTGTCCTTCATGATGGCCGGGTACGAAGCATCCCTGAGGGAAAATATCGCCACGGGAACAGAAGTGATCCAAGTGAGAGCTCAGTCAGCTGATAACCTGAATCAGCTGACGTATCGCTTCGACCCCGATACGTCGCCCGCTGCTCTTGCGCTGTTCAAGATAGATGCTGTCACGGTGAGAAACCTTAACCCTCTGAACGTTTGGCTTGTTTTTTTGTTTGTCTTTTCACAGCAAGAAATCTTAAATATATGTTACATAAGTGTTTGATTTATTTTGAGCCCATGTAAAATAGAAGTGACTTCCATGTCCATTCCAAAAGACGGTTTAGCATCATGTGACATCCTGCAGACAAACATGATGCACAGATTAATATGTTAAAATCTATGAAATACTCCAAGAATGTTGCATTTTCTTTGTTTTACGGTGTGTGTGTGTGTGTGTGACCTCTCGCAGGGTCGAATCACTGTGACTGGTCTGATAGACCGAGAGAAGGGCGACTCTTATGCTCTTACAGTGGTTGCTGATGACGGAGGGCCAAAAAGAGGATCCACTGTGGTAAACTTTTGTAATCTGAATTTATCAAAATAAATGATTAAAACATACATATATACATGTATAACCAAAATGCTTTCTCATTATTTTCCCCCCAAAATACTCTCCTTTTGTAGAAGGTAAGAAATTAATTATTACTTATGGACTGTTTTTTTTCACTTATTAGACTATTTGTCTAATCATGTTTTTTTTTTTGACAGGTGTCCATCACCATTCTTGACGAGAACGACAACAGCCCCGAGTTTGACCTTACGTCAGACTTATCGGTGAACGTTCCAGAAGATACGCTGAACGGCCAGAGAGTGGCCATGGTGACAGCTCGGGATAAAGACGCCGGGAGGAACGGACTGGTGAGCCACAAATAGTGTGGTTTCAGTCCTAGTAGGACTGAGTAGGATCTGAGATAACATCTAATCAGGAATAAGGCCACACATGGACTTATGTAGACATGGAGTCATCCATTTTTCCCGAAGACTTGTTGATTCTCCTGTTTCACATTCCTTTTTATTCTCTCCTCTCAGGTAAACTTCACGCTGGTTGCAGGAAACATGAGGGATATATTTGAGATCCGAACCATCAACAACACCTTCGGAGACATTTATGTAAACGCTCCTCTGGATCGAGAAGCAGTGGACCGCTATCTGCTTAAGGTGAGAACTAATCACGTCGGAGATCCACAACACAAACGCCTCATTCATTGTAACTGTTACTGAAGTGCACGCAGATGAGGAAAGCAACAGGGGCGTCAACTCGCACTTGATTTATAGATAGAGGTTCGTTAACAGCTGACATTTGGCAAACTTACTAACCTTTCACATTCTCACCTTTACACCAATACACTGTTGTTCATATGGTTGCTTTTAATCTTGTATAATTTCTCTTTGTTTTGATAACTTTTAATTAAACATTTCCATGTACTGGAACCTACAGTTTATTAGTTACAGACTTTTATAAAACTCTATGTTGTTCATGCAAATACTTACCTCTAGCATATGACCACATTTATAGTTATTGTAAATGAGGGGCAGTTAACATGGAGAATTATATTTTCCACAGAATGTGCATTACTGTTGCCAAATTATTATTAAAAACAATAATTTCAGAGTTATAGGAGTGGTGTGATGACTAACCTGATGATTAACCAGAGTTACAGCTACCACGCCAAATTTTATTATATTTCTATGACATCATATTTTAAAGTGTTTAATAAAGCAATATCACACACGAATTAGTGCTGTTGTGCTGTATATCACCACTGATATTCAGCACAATAGCATGACCTCAAGTGTGATATCACTTTTCCCTAAGAATTCCATAAACACCATTTTATCAACAGATTATGATTTGTTTGTTTATTTAGCCAGTTGTTTTGCTCCACCAACACACACATCCTTCCACATCTGGTAGAACTAACTGACCACGACTGGCGGAGCGGACAACCGCCAGTTAGTGTGATTAACAGGGGTGAAAGTGGTTTTAAATTCTTACTGAAGTTGAGGAGAATACACCATTGAAGTGGTTTACAGCCCTGTTTTTCTTGATATTTACACTTATTCCACTTTAGAATATCAGCTACATTAACCAAGTTAAATCCCAAATAGCGTTAAATGGAAAGCTAGGGCACTAAGTAGGGTGTATAATGTAGTGCACATGATAATGTGTTAGGGATTTGGGATTCAACTTAGCAGTAAAGGTTAGTTAGCTTTGTGTTACCCGTGAACCAAACAACTCGGACAGTTAGTTCAGAGGCAATAAGCAGATGTGCTTTCTTTCTGAAAGTGCTACCGTGACTGGTTCTGAGGGTGGGTTTTGGCGAAGAGTAACTTGCTTCTCAGTACGGCAGATCGTACTGACCTACTTTCACTCATGCTGCGACTGACAGTTAGTGTAAGTATTGATTGTAGAACACCTGAGACGTTAAATGCTATATAGTTAAACATCCCAGTGCCTCTCGTCCAATCAGATTACTCGGTTGGAACTAACTGTCGTATAATTAATGTTATAAATTTGATTCAACTACAAGTAGTTAATTTTAACATTCTGGAACGTCGCCTGTGCGATCCATTTAGGTGTCCCTGTGCTACTATAAATGTGATAGATACTAATATCTACTATAGGTGTATATATTACTGTATTGTAGTGTGTAATATACAGTAAAACCATAAAACCTAGAATGAAGGGTACAGCAATTATCTTCCAGCCAATCAGAAAAAAAGCTTCTTTGTTTACTATAAGACAATTACTTGCTCTTTTTGCTTTTTGTCTCTAGCCTTTACAACCCGAGCTCACATATTTAAATTCTCTGTTCAGGGGCCTGTTGACGATCCCTAAAACCCAACCACAATGAGAGACAGACTGCTCATTGTCATGCCCTTCAGACTTGCAAACTTCATGCCACAGTATTTCCTTATACTTTGCATGTGTGTGCAGGTTCGGGCCATAGATAGCGGCTCCCCTCCTCGTTTTACGGATCATTCTCTGACTGTGAATATCGTGGATGTAAATGATAATCCTCCTGTCGTTCAGAGCCCTCGCGGCTACAACGTCAGTGTCAGCGAGGTGAGTGCAAATTCAGCCTGCCAAGTAAACCCCATTAGAGCCTTGGGGGCTGAAAACAGTCAGTAAGAGTCTGGACAAAACAACTATCTTGTGTGTTTAAAAAGGTGACATGAATATGTGTTATTTACATGTATAATTTACATAACTAAATAATCTCAAACCCTTCTGATTAATAGGCCACAACGTTTATCGCTGAACCTGAACCACTACCATATACTGTGCACGTGTGTATCTCTCTGTAGAATGTAGGTGGGGGTACGTCGGTCTTGCGTGTCGTAGCTACCGATCGAGACATCGGGGCCAACGCCGTGCTGTCATATTACATCACAGACGGCAACCAGGATTTAACGTTCAGAATGGACCGAATGAGCGGAGAGATCGTGACCAGACCTTCACCTCCTGACAGAGAGAGACAGCAGCAGTACACACTCACGGTCACGGTGGAAGACGACGGCATGCCACCACTGTCGGTGAGTAAGTCTCGTCTTACAGTACAGTACGCGTTATGCATGCATGTACACAAACCAAATAAAACAACACTATTTGTGCTAATGATGATGACTCAGTATCAGTAATATTATTTTAATCTTGGTAACTTCCCCTCCATGTTTCCTCTTTGGGGAAATTCCCTGTCCAGTACCTTATAAGATCATGAGTCTGTAAGAAGTTGAGTCTAGTGGAGGAGGCCTAAGGGAGCGAAACAACACAGAGCGTATTCAAGCAGCAGAAGCGGGACTTGAGCAAAGACATTGCAATCTGATGCAATTTCCTTTTAAGATTCTGACAACAAGTAACGCAAAGCGCTTAGAAAGAAAACGTTTTTTTAAAAACCCCTGGTCGTTTTTTTGTATTGTTCTGGGAGCAGATTGCTTGAATATTTGTACTATGCTTAAGCTCTTCTCTATTAAAATGT
Organism: Channallabes apus; assembly: GCA_030522415.1. Lineage (NCBI taxonomy): Eukaryota > Metazoa > Chordata > Actinopteri > Siluriformes > Clariidae > Channallabes > Channallabes apus. The sequence continues at coordinate 26,385,769 of CM060125.1, read as the reverse complement.
TGAAGCACTATCAGTGTCCAATATGGCGGTGCTGCTCGACCACTAGGTATAAACTATAGTTTAATCTACGCTTTTGCTTTGGTTTTCTTCTTCATTCAGGAGCAGCATTGCAAATGTGGTTGGTAAACTAACAGCAGCCTAAGTTTCACCCATTATTTAATAAATGTCCTGAACTTCTAGTGAACTCGAGTCAACTTGAACTTGACTGAATCTGTGGTATGAGTGATGCCCAAGCTGGGTATTTAAACCAAAGAGGCATATAGATCTGTTGGCACATTTACCAATTACCATTAACAGGAAGTATATACTGGCAAACTACAAAAACAGGAAACCCACAAGTGTGCTTTTTTTTCTGAAACAGGAAGTTACAATTTGAAATATTCCGCTAGTTCCTGTTTTAAGTTCTTGCAGTCTGCTCACACAGCCACATACGGAGGAACAAATTGTTCTTGAGTCAGTGACTGTCTGATTAATTGGTTCAATCCAAATATGACTTTAAATCTTTATTGTACAAAATACACAAAGACAAAACAAATATATCTTTTTTTTTTTTTTATAGTTTACAAGTTTTACAATTACAAAATATAATGGAGACTTGAAGCATTTTATCGACAGTCATATACAAAGACACACAGATGCAGAATAACAGTTTCATTGTCCCAAATATACAGTGAAATAAACCGACATTAACTATCTGTAATTCTATGCATCTATCCGTGCATTCATCATCTATCTGTTCATCTATCTACTACGATATCCCAATACTCTCTCTCTCTCTCTCTCTCTCTCACACACACACACACACACACACACACACACACTACAATATATAATACATTTATATAAAAATAGAAACCCAAAAATATTTATTTAACATCTTAAAGCTGTGTGAAATTATCTTTGGCTGTTGTAATAGTTTGTCACAAAAAAAAAAGAAAGAAAAAAAAACTATTTCGATCTGTTCATCCTTAGCACACTGACACCTCGCATACACATGGGCTGCCATAAAACCACGACGGGGCAGAGATCAAAAGGGGACGGAGCCGTTTCTGTCTCAGCGTTCAGAAAAAAATACAACATAAAAGAAAAAAAAAAAAAAAAAAAGTAAATGCGAATGTCTGAGACAATGTTCTTCTGAAACTGACCCCCAGTCATCTCAGCTGTGGAACATTCAGGTCTGTCTGTGAAAAAAGCACCTCCCTACTACAAAATGAGATGAGAGCCAGCCCCTTCTGGCCCCTGATACAGGTGGGGAAACGGGTGTGTGTTTGTGTAGAAGGTGACGATGGGGCGTCTGTTGTCTCTCTGTCATCCTGGTCATAGAGAAAGCATGAGGATGGAGGAAGGTACCGAAGACAGAGAGAAAAAGAAAGTGCAGGGCATTTCAGGGGCGTTGAGAAACACACCTCAACACGTCTTTGCAGGTCTCTCCAGAGAGTCCGTCCTACAATGGCTAGATGTCGGGCGACTCCGGGATTGGCTCTGCAAAACAGCACAAACACATTAGTACACACACGTATGCAAGTGTTCTCATAGCAACATGCTTTTCTGTTGCGCACATACACACACACACAAGTACACTCACTGTGCAAGCATGTCAGTACTCTTTCCAGTAGTTCCTTAATTTTTTTCCTCCTAAAAAAAATCTTCTGCGTCTTTATATTTTTGTTCTGCTCATTGTTGAAATAACAATTACTTGTCAATCAGGTTATAGTTAAAATACTGTGCATTTATTACACTTCATCATCCGATCACTGCATGTCCGGGACTTGTTTTGTCTCTCAGTTGAAAATAAAAAGACAGTCATGATGGGGAGAAAACACAAAGCTCAAGTCTTTCAACCTAAACACTTCCTGTGTCAAAAACACTTAAAGCTACAGCTTTACTTATGACTGTTACAAACCACTGAAACTGGAGACTCCTTCCAAAAATGTTAAATAAACTTCTTACACCATGATGTAAATTCTTACACGCATTTATGTAAAGCATCTCCTAGACATGTACATACAGCAGTGGCAAAGTTTTCAGACTCTTTCAAGTTTTCCACAACTTATTATTCAGTATTCAAATTCAGTATTCATCACTTAGGATTGGCAGCAATGACAGCGTCAAGTCTGTTTGTGAATGATACTACAGTATGAGCTTGGCACACATTTCCTTTGAAAGTTTTTCCATTCTTCTTGGCAGAATTGTTCAAGTTGGATGCCAGGTTGCCAGATTGGATGTGCACAGTCATTTACAGGTCTCTTCAGAGATGCTCTACTTGGTTCAGGTCAAGACTCCAGGACTTTCACAGAGTTGGTCAGTGTTCTTTCTGATGGTATATACAGTAATTTGGGTTGTGGCCTTGTTTAAATGTAAACAATCGCCCCAGGATGAAGGTTTTCACTCAGGACAGCACTCCCCCCCCCCCCTCCCGGATATTCCCCCCCCCCCTCTATTCTGATTAATCTCTAAGTCCCAGTCGCATGATGCTGCCACCACCATGTTCGACTGGAGGGATGGATTTGATCAGGTGAGGTCTGTTTTTCTGATTCCAAATGGTTCAATCTTTGTGTCATCAGATCAAAGGATTGTGTTTCTACAAAGGATTGTGTGCCTTTTAATGAGTAATGGCTTCTGTCTGGCCTCTCTACCATATACAGTAGGCCTGATTGGTAGAGTGCTGCAGTGAAGGTTGTCCTTCATCCCCTATTACTCACCTGAGTGTCCAGATCTAGACTATTAGTAGTTCCAAAGTTCTTCCATTAGAGAATGATGGAGGATGTCGTGCTCTTGGGTTCTCTTGATGCTGTAGAAGGTTTCTGGAATCCTGTTTCTTGACTCAATCCAGTCTCTCAAGTCTAAGGATAATTCTCTTTACCTCAGACTTTCACTCTGACATATAGTACAACATCTACTGTAAGACCTTATATGCTGTACACAGGTGTGTCCTATGAATTTAGTTAGGCACAGGTAGACTCCAAGGACCATTGATAAGAGCAGGATGCATCAGAGCTCAGTTGCAAGTGTCATAACAAAGGATCTGAATACTTTTGAAACTTGAAAAGGGTCTGAAAACTTTCTGTCACCAGTGCATATCTTGTGAATGAGTGGTTGCTACAGAAATGAAAAAATATATATATATTGGAACTATTGGATTCAATAAATCTTGATTGATTTAAACGGAATGTCCATACACTAGCAATTTCCCAGCAAAACCTGCATTGTAGCCTGTAACACCTTGTAGCTGTTGTGTGTACATTTGTGTTACATAATCTACACAAAGAGTGGAGCAACTTATGAAAAGCCATGAAACATTTTCCCAGAACCAGAGATTGCAGGAACAGCGCAGAAAAGAAGAAGTGGGTCGTTGTGTAACCGTGTACAGTTGTGAAAAAACGAGCGCTTAGCAAAAGGTCAGAGGCGAGGTTGGGGGAATCTGAGTTTCATCTGCTCTCCTTCAGGCCTCCACATTAATCGCGATGTTGGTTTATTTACTCCACGTTGTCCTTCTCTCATCATCTTTGATGAATATTGCGAATATTTACCAAGATTTTACATTCTAGGGACACGCGTCGCCTGTGGGTGTGTTACAATCGTTAGTGCTGTGAGCCTCATGAGCTCCCGATGAAGAAAATCCAGCAGACGTCTTTCTTTAATTATTCTAACCAAATTTTATTTTCATTTCCGTTGCTTTTTAATGAAAACGTGCTAATAAAGGCCATGCATGTCCTGCAGTTCAGCCTGCCAGACCCCGGGCTATCGTTGTGCTTTATCAGCATTTGTACTAAAACAGCATTCATGAGTTTCTCTTCCATTTTTCTATAAATCAAGCCACAGTCTAAACGAGGTTCATGAGAACCAAAATAGGATGTAAAAGTTGCTAGTAGGGAACTGATGTTCGAGAAACCCGCCTGCTTGGAATCGTTGTTTCCTTTCGAGCTTTAGTGAACTCTTGAGTGAGCGAGTGTCACACACTTGAAATAAATATGTGTTTGTGTTTCTGTGATCATCATCGCACTGATCTGAACGGCCGCCGCGTTTGGAGAGCGCTGACCTCACCTGAGCAAACACTAATGAATTTCACTCGGCACTAAGCATTAACAAAGAGTTCTACTATACAGTAATACTCTGCACAGGATATGATGCAGATTCGTAGTGACTCGGGGGATACAGAGCAAACACAGCTTCTTCTTTCAAGAAGCTTCTTTGAACTGACATGAGATGATACAAGGCAAAGGTCATTCATTGGCCAAGGAAATGAACACACACACCTACACATTGTAGTCACTAAAACAGAACCTTTGTGTGTGTGTGTGTGTGTGTGTGTGTGTGTGTGTGTGTGTGTGTGTGCGTACATATGTCTCATCTGTTTCCAGATGTTTCTTTCCCTGTAGTGGCCAAAATCCAGACTATAACCAGGTTCAGAGAAATACTTACAGCTGTGTGTGTGCATGTGTGTGTGCTCGTGTGTTTATCGTTACTGCTGACTAATTTTAATGGAAATGTTGTAAACACTGTGCGTGTGTTGTAAAGTCCAGTAAGTCTACTATTTGAATTTTACATAATATTTGCATATTCAAAATCATTCACAAATCCATACTAAAATGTTTACAAGCCCATGTTTTATGTAGTTTAATCATTTACCAGTTAAACTGCATAGGTATAAAAAGAACATGTATTTTCTAGCTTCATTTCAAGCTGGCAATTAATGGAGGCACCGTATTCATGCACTTTAATGGCGACATTCTGCACGACAACAACACTGTGCCTTTATTCTACACCCTTTGTCAACACATTTGTGTGGTGCTGTGGCTAAACCCTTCCAGCGGTGAAACTCTGACATTTTCAACTATATATAGTTCTGCAAACATGTTTTCCTGAACTGAAGTGTGTTTCTCTTCTGCAAGTATTTGCACGTAACCCCAAGTAAATCTCAAGCATCTAGAAGTGCATGTGAATGTTTTGGCTCTCACCATGCGCGGGGAAAAACACGTCCCCTTGTGGGTTCGGGCTAAAGGGCGTGCCAGGATCAGAGAGGAGGTGGCGTCCAGTTTCGGATGACTGTCGGGTCAGAATCTGAGCCACGGTGCGAGACGGGGGCTTCGGAGAATCTCCCATGTACACAGGGTTTGAGTGGCCTTGAGCCTCGCTGAAGAGAGAGCGAGAGAGAGAAATTTTAATTCACACAGTTGTCCAGTTTTGTAGCCAGAAAGTGTTTTGTGTCTGAAGTTTCTTAAATTTTATTCTGTAGCTGACAGTAAGGGAAGCTTATTATTCATGTCTTAAGTTAAAACTCTTGATTTAGCACAGGCCTAAAAACCACTTAACAAAAAAAGCAGTCCATTTTTAACCCTGTGTTTGTGGTACGAAGAGTGTTCAAGTCAAACCAGGACTTGAAATTTCTGGTGTGAACGAGTGCGTAAAACCAATGGACATGTACAGTACAGGAAACTTTCCGGCACAGTACGATGATGAAAGTCGGTGCATGACGATCACGGACGAGATGGCACGATACAGGAACTCGGTTGGGAGTTATTGCCACATATACCTACAGTCTTGACCTCGCTCCCAGCCGATTACATGTTTGGGGCATTAAAGGAGTTCCTGCGAGGCCGGCGTTTCAAGACATGAAGCAAGCAGTCCGATCATGGTTCCGTGTACCGAGACAACTTTCTACTTTGATACTGGGATGAGTGTATTAGTGTAGACTGGGATTGTATAGAGAAGTACAGGGAGGTTTTACTCGTGTAACTGTGTTCTGTTATTCTGTATAATCAAAAGTCCCGGTTTGACACCTTAAAGCCTGTCGCATGAAAGTTTCATCGTACAAATTTAGCACTAGATGTGCATATAGTGTCACTGGGTTGCCAAAGGTTGGTTTATTAAATCGAAATATGGTAGCTGACAGACACCACAGACTTTGTCTCAGGAAAAGGGGAAGTGGTAGCTCTGCGGTTCAGGCTTTGGACTACTGAGTTCTTGATCATGAGGTGGAAAGCTCAATTCCCATTGTCACTAAGGTGATAAGTAGAAGCCATTTCGGATAAAGGCAACTGGGTTTGTGGAAACAGACCCACTAATTGGACTGTTTGTACACATAAAGCAGTGGGTTCTTTCATTTAGTAAAATAGTCATTTTAAACCGTAAAGTTGGCTGCTTGGCCAAAATCTGGATGCGCCTCTCATGACTATTTAGTGCCCCATGGTTACCCATCTATAACATGCTTACTGTCACGTAGTGGGTCAGAAACCACAAAAGCACGTCTGAGTTTATAGCGGTTTTCGGTAGATGTGTAAAGTTTTACACACGCAGTTTATATTGCACAAGAATGCAGGCTAGAAGCTTCCCTTAATTATTAGCTACATCTTATTTTTTTATTTTTAATGGAATTTGGAAATAGTGCACTGCTTTATTTATGTTTAAAGGCAAAGAAAAAACAGTGTGCATTTCATTTTCAGTCAAACTATTGTTTTCTACTGTAGCAGCTGAAGTGGTGATTGTGTGGGAACTCACCTGTCCATGCGAACCAGCTCTTGTGCACCTGTGAGAAGCAGGAAGTGGAAACTGGTCATTGTATGACAGGAAATATAATATCATTGACTACGAATTCCTGTAGTCACAATGCACTATAATGAAGCGCGGTGCAGGATGTGAGGCTCAGTGTGTACAGAGAGCTTCCAAGTCACTCATAAAGGAGGAAGGCTAAAGGATTCTGGGAGTCCGCAAGTTATTAAAGACTAAACTGGAACAGATGTTCTGTCCGCACAAAACGTTCTGCATGCTATGAGTTATGCGTTATGCGTTTTGACATGTTATTGAAGAACATTTGTACATGAAACCATTTAGGAGTGTATACTCACGTCGGCTGCCGTGACTTATTTGTCTTTGGCGGTACACCAGGATCAGTAAGACAGGCAGACACAAAATACCCATAATGCATGCAGCTGTTGCCAGACCTGCAGCCACTGTACCTAGAGCATGATAAAGAAAAATAACATGAGCAAGAGCCATGTGTGTGCATTTGAACTTTTGAACAATTTTATTTTTCTTTGTTACTAACCATGTGTGGTGTTTAATGTACCTTGGGGAGGTGACGCTGTCAGCTCGATGCACTTCTGACTGCCGTTGCGGCCTGGGGAATGACAAAGATGGTGAACTACACACTAAAACTAAATCCCTAATGGGTGGCCAAAGAGTTAAAAAACAAAAAAAAATACAGTTTGCAAACTTATTAATAATGTTCCCAAGATATTACAATTAGCCAAAAACACCAAGATTACAGTGCATAACTAATTATATTATACAACAATTGTAGCATTTGATTCCTAAATATATAATATAATTCATTTTCTATAACAGAACCGCTGACAGCTTTGTTGGCTATAATTCAGATCCAGATGAAGCAATAGGAGAACAAAAAAACAGAGTTTGTAATTATATACTGTTATAACTGTTCTAACACATTCCTAAGCTGTAAATTATATGCTGTTAGAAACTAAGTGATAGTTTTGAATAACATGAAACAACAGCTGGCAGCGGGCCTAGACGGCGTCTTTCTTACGTGGCGTGATGTTGAGTATGACGTGGCTGTGTGCCCGTTGTTGCACGGCCGGCTTGTGATTGCCGTCCCGCAGTACGTCCAGCGCCAGGCAACAGTAGCGTCCTTGGCTATCCCGCGTCACATTAGACAGTGTGACACTGAAGTAAGTGGACCCGGCCTTGTACACGATGGGGTTGGGGGAATGCACGTGCTCGTGACAGCGCTGCTCCATGTGTGAGTTAAAGAGCCACACGTGCTGCAGATGGTCAGTGGGATGGTCCATCGCGCCGGACTGGTTACACAAAAGCGTTACGTTGGCACCTTCCGGGCACACATAGTTGACAAAGGGCACCGAGACACTGAGCGGCTCGGCGTGGAATTCACTCACCGCTGGAGAAGGAAAGAACAAAGAGAAACAATTGTTACTGTTTCTACAGTAGCTTTGATTTCAAACAAGAACCTTTTTACACAACTTTGATCGAAAACGTCTTTAGTTTACTGGCCAATAGCATTTTAAGGCATTAATTTAATACAGTAAGGTCAGCTTAATTGAGTTGTAGGTCACATGACCTCGAAGTTCCATCCCATGACTAATCAATAACATCTGGTGTCCTCTTTAATTTCATTGTATAAGCTGTTGCAGGTGTAATTATATATACTGTATATAATAGATTTCAGATTTGCAAGTCCAGAGTCAAAAGTTCAGACTCGCTGTTGTTGCTTCGTGCACATACAGAACTTTCATAGTGTTTGCGGTCAATTTCTGAGTGGTGTAGGGGTGCAGGTGTGTGTGTGTGTGTGTGTGTGTGTGCATGACGGAAGCATACCGAAAGAGCACACAGCCTACTATCAGTCAGCGCGAGCTCGTTACCTAGACTGTGATTCATAACACCTGTGCCAGTCTGCGTGAAGATGCTGAGTTGGCATTTCAGTCAAAATGTCAGAATGTTATCGATTTGACTCAGCCGAGAAAGAGACATAAAACCAAAAACAAAACGTGATTTCCCCTACCAGTTATTTCATATTTTAGTTTAGTTTTTTTTTTTTTTGACAAATAAAAAACGAAAGTGTCCAGCTCAAGTGGAGTCAATTTTGAAAATGCTTACTTGTTCATAAAACTAGAGGGGAAGTTTTAAACATGGGGTAAAAAGTAAAACACTGGTTAAGTGACAGTCAAATGGATGTATTTTTAAGTTTTAACACATATAACTTTTATAAAAAATTTAAGGCTTTTGTTTGAACTTTCTGTCTGTCTGGAAACTAATATAGCAGTTTTGATGCAATACATAATTTGTCACTTATTCTAGTATATATGCGTATTTTGTATTGTGTATTAGTGTATTAGTGGTAGTAGTAGTACAGTAGTAGTACAGTATAGTAATAGTATTGATGGTATTACTCTTACTATTTCAGGTACTAGTCAAGTCAGCAGAACTCCCCTCCTTCTCCTCTTTTCCCTTTCTCTATCTCTTCTGTGACATTTCTTGCAGTCGTTTTTTTTTTTTTTTTTTGCTGGCTTGTCACTTTCGGGCTCTTTAAATCTCCAGACTTCCTGCTCTAAGTTTCACAAGTTTTGCCTATCATACTCCCCCGGATAACTGTTTCTCATCTATCTGACTTTTAGAAAAGCAAAATAAAACTTTCCTCCACTTCTCCAGTACTCCGAATCTAAACATCTCGGGGTTTTCGTGGCACTGACTCATGAGTCATGAATTCAACCGCACCCAACAGACCAGTGGCTTTAAAATTACACACATTTTCCGTGCCAGCTGTTCAGCACTGCACTCTTATTTGAGTGTTTTCTAGGTTAAAACCAGCAGTGTGCAAAACCAGCAGTCCACTGCACCACGATTCAGTGTTCACAAATGACTCATTTAACATTTAACATTTAACCATGCCCCCGAAGAATAACACTTTCAGTAAGTGTGACCGCAGCGTTACTGTGGTGCTCTCGTAGTGAGCATGAGTGTGTAGGGGGCGGGGGGGGGGGAGGTCCGAGGGATATGATCATGATGATAATGAATGATAGATTAATGTGCAACATCTGCATATGATATAAACCGCAAAGTAGTGCCGGTAGAGGGACAGATACAGAGAGGGAGAAAGTGAGGGCGATGCAGAATAAAGAAGGCCCTTTCCGGATGTGTGGAAGTGATAGAGGCGTTATGTTGGTATTTGGAGGGGCAGAGACTTCCTTCCTGCACTGACTTGTAAAGTGTTCCTAATAAACAACACCGCCTGAAACATTACAGCAACAACAACAGCACCCTGGGAACTATTCTAAATGTCTTCCGTAAATGGCTCCCTCTTTAACACAGAAGCAACTGTAACTAAAGGGCTGATTTTTGAGCTTTCTTAATTCTGTAAACCTTTCTTTAAATCCATTTGCACTTACAACATTGCCTAAACAATCCCATAATTCAATTCACCGGACCAGTTTTCCTGTAAGAGGTTCAGAAATAGGTGGCTTAATCCACCTCTGAGAGCAACGAGGAACATTTACGAGGGGCGTTCAAGCTAAACCAGGACTTTTCATTGCAAATGTTCTTTTTAATAACAAAAACACAGTTATGAAAGTAAAAGCCCCCTTTATTTCTCTATATGATCCCCTGCTACATTAATGCACTTATCCCAGCATTTCACTAGTGCTTGGAAACCATCAAGGTAGACAGTTTAATCAGTACGCTGGAACCATGATCGGACGCTAGCCTCCCAGGAACTCCTTTACTGGGACCCAAACATATGGAAATGGTGAGGAGTGTACAGGGGATTTGGCAAGAACTCCCAGCTGAGTTGCTGTAATGTGCAAGTGGTCTTGGTGAATGATTGTGTGTACAGTACACTTCCCACAGATACTGTAGATATGTCTCTTCTGCATGTCGTGACAAGTTATCTGTCGATTTTCAAGGATCAGGCGTTCCACTCTCTGAATCTCTGGCAAGTTGTCAGGATAAACATGTATTACCGTGTTATGTAGTGTAACATATAGTGGATGTAGGCAGGGCATCCGTTTTAACACTTTAACAGATACATGCTGACCTGATGGATGCTGATAAACAAGGTCAGATGTACTGTAAGGTTGCAAATGTCATGTTTGTAATATGTATAAATGAACCTGATGGTTAGTGTTTGTTAGCACTGCTTAGTCTGAATTTGATACCATATGCAGATACATACTGGATGAGAGCTAAAACTCCTTAGCTTATGCACAGGCTCTGATCCTCTGTTGACCTAAGCGCTTCATTGTCATTGTGGGAGTGTGTGCATGTGTGTGCGTGTCAGGCCATCAGGAAGAGCAATAGGAAAAGCATGCTGTTTGATTGCCAGTAGCCGCAGGCCCCGTGCCTGTTCCTGTCTCTCACAGGGACAATAGAGTCAAATCTGATTCAGTCCCAATATATTATCCTCATTTTCCTGACCGTACAAATCTGTGGCCATAATTTCCCTTGCTGCAGGCTGATTTCCACTCACGGGAGAGCATTAACACATTACTTTAATGCTGCATTATTCGGACTGGTGGAACCACCAGTGACCTCATATCATTCTGCCTGTCCTGCGCAATATGACGACCACAATCATTCTCGCACCGCCCGAGGCTGAATCTGAAGCCAGATTCCCTGATTACACTCTGTGGCTGATACAAAGGCTCATTTCAACCAAGCTTTAACTGCATGAAGAATAAACCACAAACAGTTTCAGGAAGACGCGCTCACGCTGGGCTCCGAGTCAGACGCAGCACAATGAGATATGCTGAGGAAACACTGTGTTCGCAGTTATAAATAATCCGGCGTAATACTGATGGCGATTTATTACAAGCTTTTGTTTGACACCCAGCAGCAAATCAGAGAAACCTTCGAAGGTGAAATCAGATGATATTGGTCAGGCACGACACTCAGTGTGCAGAGAGTGGAGTCTAATTTAACATTGTTCTTAGAAATGATCTAACCGCTTACCTGTTGTTCAGGAAACCATTCGATTTCTAAGTACGTCGCTGCAATTTCATTGACTACAACAAGCTACAAAGCAACATTTAAACCAAGATTTGATCCACTCTGCAAATGAGATGCCACATGTAAATCCAAATATTTGGCTTGAATACGTCCTTGGAGATGTGTGATCACTTGGACGTGTTGTGTTGCCCCATGTTTCTTCAGGTCACCACACACAACTTCAAATAACTAGTTTCCATTCGTTGTTAGACATATTGTTGTCTAACAACTGTTAGTGGCTGCATCTTAATGTGTTCCATACAGTACAACTTCTTAATAAGCAGCCATAAACACAGCACAACAAAACATGTAAGCTAGGATGAGAGTTACAGAGATCGCTAGCAACCAATTTTTGCAACATTTAATGAATTGTTTAATTTGTGTTTGAATAGTTTTAAGAATTTAGAAGGTATAGTGGTTTAAGATATAATGAAGTCATATCGCTCAGCCCTAATGACGTGTGTATAAAATCTATAGACTATAAAAGCACGGGAAGTAATTTAACCTAATAGGTTTGTGTGCCACAATTGTTTCAATGTTTGTCGTATGTCCAAAGCCAAATGAACACACACGCACACACTGTACTTTGGATAATCAGGCTTATTAAGAGGTGTCAATTGGAGCCCTGATGGGAAATGGGGGGGGGGGTTGGCTTTAGGAAATGGTTATGAGATTGAGTCCCAAAGTAGCCAAGGTTTGGGCCTTAAACAGAAACTTTAAACTATAATTGATTCTGCCTCTGATGTCTAATGACGTAACACCCAGAAAAAGGATATTGTAGTCTTTGTTAAACAACGAAAATTGTGCAGAAAGCATAACGCCGAGCCGTTTCTGATAAAACAGTGATTGAGGTCAGAATGTGTTTTGCGTAACTAGGGTGACTATGATATCACACTCTGATGGTAACAATGCGTGTTGCTCTTACTGCAAATCATAAATGAATCATTCTAGTGACATTCTTTCTGGTGCAAACACAGGGCACCGTAAATGTGTAGGTTAGAGTCAGGGGTTTTTTGGTTTTTGTGTTTTTTGTAGTTGAACTTGAGCTTTTGCTGTTCATTTAAAACACAGTCAAACACAAATATACACTGCTCTCCAATCTATAATGACAGCCAACCTGTTTTAATGACATGGACAAATCAATACAGTCTATTCTGAGGTCCTTACTGAACTCTGTAAAGTCAGCTTGTACCGATCAGGCTAAGCAAACCACAGCTGGATGCAGAGGAGATGCCCAGTTGTGATTCTGAGCTCCATATCCGCAATAACTCACAATCATTCCCTTGGTGCTCATGAGCACTGAAACAGCTGGCACAATTCATGTTTATCATCATCATCATCATCATCATCACTCTTCAGTGACACACTGCTCCTCCTGTCCTTCACATATGTCCGTGTGTGAGAGAGAGAGAGTTAAGCAATGTCTGCGTGTGAACTTCTAACTACGAGCACATTTCTGCTGAAGTCATGCTGGAGCTATAATCTCTCTAAATGTGAATAATATAATTGTTGCATAATGACGTGGCAGAATTCTAGCAAACAATTTTTTGTGTCTACAGTATATGACACATTGACAGATAATTATTTGAGTTCATAATCACTTACAGATGCACCTGATCATATTTCAGTTTCACAGTCTGACGTTTATGGAACTTTACATATCAGGAAGCGTAGAAATTTCAACACTTTGAGCATTAGATGAATCAAGTGAATTTTAGTGAACTATTCTAGTTCTATTAACTATACTGTTCTTTTCTTTCTTCTCTAGAGAGTTTGCATCTCTACTCATGTTTTACATCTATACTGTAGGTATAGACTAATTTCCCCCTTTTTTATTTTTATCACAGCCTATTTTATAGCCTGGTGCTTTATATGCATTTATCTTATGTAACCATGTTATATAATTGAGGTCATTCTTCTTTATTGTCAAATACATATGTGATTGTTCATCTGTATCAGTTTGGTCAAAATGCCTTGTGAATGTGGAATAGTCGAAATATATGTCAAAGGTCATATTTTTATGCTTATCTGTTTCTTAAGCCAAATGCTTAAGTATATATAAATAATAATTATTTTCTGATAATTCTTCCTGTGCCAACTGCTATATCATTTTAAGTTGCAACCCACACAACATCCTGTTTCCGGGTGTTTTTCCGGGTGTTTTATTTTTCTTCTTCTTCTTGCTGGTGAATCACATAGAAGCCGAAGCAGAGTCATTTAAATAAAGAGAGTTGCGCAAAAAGATTCGACTCGCCAGATGTTCCGGGGGGCGGAGCCTGAAACACTTCAGAGACGGAGAACACTGCAGTAAAAATCCATCATAACACATTAGTAGCAAAAGAGAGGGGGGGGGGGCGTTTTTATTATTATTATTATTATTGTTGTTATTATTATTATTGTTGTTACTATTGTTGTTATTATTATTGTTGTTGTTGTTACTATTGATGTTATTATTATTATTGTTGTTACTATTGTTGTTGTTATTATTATTGTTACTATTGTTGTTGTTGTTGTTATTATTATTATTACTGCGCTACAGGCTAAAAAGGGAAGTGAAGGAAAATTTCATACATTCTTAAAAAGGGGGGGGGGGCGACAGATCTCCAATTGCCTTTGTGTTTCATCATAATCACGGAGAAATATCCTGAATAAACATAAAGAAAAAGCAGCACAGTTCGCAGAAAGCCGCCGTGGCTGTGATGCAACGTTCAGTTCAAGGACTGTTTGTATTACAGGCGACTTTTCAAGCTTCTACAGCGGATCAGAGCAAGTGTGCCTTCAGTCAGGATAATAATGTCTCTAATTCCCTGATGAAGTATAATAATCTACACTGACCACAAGCTGATAAATCCACCAACACTGAGGAATAGAGCAAACATGTGGATTAAAAAAATAATAATAAAATAAAAGGAAAAGAGAAACCATTGCTAATGTTAGGCTTTTATAAACAGCCTGGAGCTGGTAAAAGTTTACAGTATATTGTGTCTCACACACACACACACACACACACACACAGGTTGCCACCCGCTCCCGGAGCGGTGCAGTCGGGCCCGGACTCGCCCTCTCTCTCCCTCTCTCCCTCTCTCTCTCTGTGTAAACACTTACCTTCCACAGCCAGGGCGAGGTGAAGGCACAGACACACAGCCGAGAACAGCTCCATGATCGTCTCCCTGCGCGTGCGGCCCCTGTAGCCTCTTAAACGCCGAGTCTCGCGCTGTGGATTAAACACGGACAGTCTGGTTCCCCGACGAGGCGACTTTTTACGCGCGTTTGTCTAGTTTGTCGCAGCGCGTCCCGAGAAGCGCAGAGAGTCTGTGTGTGTGTGTGTGTGTGTGCGCAGCTGCCCTGAGTGTACACACTCCAATCTCGTGCGCACACACACACACACTCATACTGACATACACGTACTGTATCCGCCCTCTAAAGCCAGACCAACCCCTGTCTGTCTGACTGACTGTCTCTAAAAGTACATTTACTAGACCGAGATATGGGGGGGGGGGGATCACCTTTAATCATCCAACTAGTGTTCCTGTACATACTACTAGTCAAGTTTAACGTTTTGTTTTCATCTTTAGAGACTTTTCAATCACTCAAAACATTTTCTATTATATTAACAGAACATTTTTCTCCTTGTAGATATTTATTTATTGCTGATAATTAAATATTTATGGGTACTACTACTACTACTAATAATAATAATAATAATAAATTGTATACTAGTATATTGACAATAAAGAATCTTTAATAATAAATATAATAATAATAATTGGGATATTAGTATAGTGACAGTAAAGAATCTTGAACAACAAAAACATTATTATTATTATTATTATTATTATTATTATTATTATTATTATTATTAATAATAATAATAATAATAATAATAATAATAATAATAACTTGTAATACTAGTCTGTTGACAATAAAAATATTGAATAATAATCATAATAATCATAATAATATAGATTAGTGACAATAAAGAATCCTTGTATAATAAACAATACTACTACTACCACTACTAGTTCTACTACTACTACTACTAATAATAATAATATATTGGCATACTAGTGTAATGACAATAAAAAATCTTAAATCTTGAACAACAACAATAATATTAATTAATATTATAATAATGTTTGAAAAGAAACCTTAGGTATTCTAAATAAATACCTACTGTATAACTTTAAAAAAAAAGAGAATTATCATGGACGTGATTCAAACAACATATGATTTATTTTACTTATCCTGTGAAGGAGTTTAAATTTGATGCTGTAGGTGTTTTTCTGTTTTATACTCATTTAAGGAACGCGTAGAACTGAAATTGAAATTGACCTCCAAACCCATTCAACAAATTACTACACATGAGAAATTTTCCCTTTTTCCTCCCACCAGGGATTTCTGTAATTTGATGATGATCGAAAATGAGCATAAAATGGAGTCAGATAGGTTTGGTTATGTGTGTGCATTTGTTAACAGATTTCACTTTATCTGGCACTGAACTGTTGAAGCTGTTGTTAGAAAACAGCATGTCAAACAGGCCAAACGGGAACGAACGAGAAAGACAGACCATTTCAGGATGTGCTCATTTTATTCAAACGATCTGGCGTTGCCACTGGTTTCACACTAGCACTAACAAAACTGACCTCGCAGCCTGTCTTTCTACGTTCCAAGTAAATGACAGTGCATTAATGCGAATGCATATAATCAACAAAGTGAAAGTGAGTGATGTGGAAATAAAGAAGTAAACAGGCGTATCCCAAAGAAAGAATGTTTAAGTATTTAAATAAGTGAGAGAGCTGCCATGAAAAAGGGCAGGTTTCACTACTCATACTAAAGTGGGCGCTATAGATGACTGTACATTTGCATATCAATGGCACCTGTCGAACAAAACCTGTTTTGACTATAGACTAATAAACTACATACATAAATTCAAACAAAAACATTTACATTGTTTACATTGTTTACATTGCACACTTTACGTGCAACTAGAAGGGACATTCAAATCAAAGCAGGACTTCTGATTGTGTGGAATAACAGAAATGATTGCTTCACGTCTGAAACCCTAGCCTCCCAGGAACTCCTTAAATGGCCCAAACATGTGGAAATGGTTCGGAGCAAGGTCAGGACTGTACGGGAGATGTGGCAATAAAACCCAGCCGGGTTCCTGGTGAATGATTGTGTGTTCCCACAGATGGATACAGTACATCTCTTTCACAAGCTTTTATTGATCAGCTTACGTCCCCTACGTCCCCCAAAATGCTCTCCCTTTGCCAGGCCACAGTTGTAAATAAGAAACCTGTTCTTAATCTGTCTTGCCTGGTTAAATAAAGGTAAAAAAAAAAAAAAAAAAAAAAAAGCTGTTCTACTCTCGGAATGGTCACGGTATCGATTAAGTGGCCTCCCAGTCACCTTGGCTGAACGCCCTTTTTATTAAAAGTTATGTCATGATGCATCATTCCTTAATGCATTTTTAAAACTGATTTTCAAAATTACTTAAAAAATGCTGGGTTATAAGAGGAATAAAATATGTGAAACGTGCAGGAATCCGACTTGATGTTACTGTTTGATTTAGGATATAAAACCTGCATATTTCAAAGCTTTTATCTTTTTCTCCTGCCTTTTTAAATTTATTTTCTGGATTGTTTTTCCCCCAGAATTGACTACACCACCCGTCTGTACATGTTTTTTTTCTTCTTTTTTTCCCTCACTGTACACACTGTACTGTGACTCAGTGAGAAAAATTCTGCAGACTCACACACAAATTTATTTGTACTTTTATTCACTTCATGCTTTTCTCATAATATTGCAAATCTGGTGCATTTTTCCTCTTTGATTTGTACAAACAGTAAGGACACATTTTACAGATGTTTCGCTACATGCAGTCTGGTATCGAGCTCCTCTCTACTCAGAAAACTATGTGAGGAACCTTGACACGAGCCTGAAGATGATGATGATTATGATAACAATTGTGAATAAGTGGGGAAATACTTCCTATGTTTGAACAGTACTGTGTTCTGCTTTTTAAAGGTTGTGGTACGTATAAGTACAGATAAGATTTCGGACAGTGACATTTTGAATAGAGAAGCAGATTAGTACAATATTTGTCTGGTTTCTGACTTTATTCTGAAAATATGTGTAGCCCTAGAACAGCAGTAAAAGTACTGGTAGCTATAAAAAGTAAGTTATTGCATCTCACACAAACTACACAGTGCTGTTCTTCATTCTGAGAGTCAAAAGTATTGTATTTATTTACCAAACAGCATCATCTACACCAGAATTTCTGTTCTGTTTTCCTGCAGACCTCCACCACGGTGTGGGTTCGTATAATCGACGAAAATGACAATGCTCCAGCTTTTGCTGCAAAAGAATACGTGACAATCCTCACTGAGGGTCCTGACACGGTAGGGGCCACCATTGCTACGGTTACAGCTTCCGACCCTGACGAGGAACTGAACGGTACACTGCGCTACGCAATCGCGTTCGGCAACGTGGCTCAAACATTCAGCATCAGTCCCACCACGGTAGCCAAAACCTGATAGCTCTTGGGAACAGTGTGTATTGCCTGCAGATCAGTGTGAAATGTTAAGTGTATGTGTGTTAACGCCCACAGGGTCGGATCACAGTGTTGAGAGAAGTGGATTATGAGATCAGTAATGGACGCTACACACTGATCATCACTGCTACTGATCAGTGTCCAATACCACAGCTCAGACTGACATCTAGTGCTACTGTGAGTGATCATTTACTAGCGATTTCTGTGATAATGAAATATGAATATATTGATATTTATAGTGTTAGCGGTATGCTGTAGGTGTAGAAATTGAGTTTTCCATTTGGATAGGTATACTTTACCCTGTGTTCCAAATTATTATGCAAATTGGATGTACTGTAAGTGTCATAAACATTAAATGTTTAGTTTTTAAATTAAACTCATGGATGGTTTTGCGTCTCAGGGCTCTTTGGATCACTGAAATGAATCTCAGACACGTGTGATAATTAGTTTGCCAGATGAGCCCAATTAAAGAAAAGGTATTGAAGAAGGTTGTTCCACATTATTAAGCAGGCCGCAGGTTTCAAGCAATATGGGAAAGAAAAAGGGTCTCTGCTGCCGAAAAGCGTCAAATTGGACAAGGTATGAAAGCATTAGATATTTCACGAAATCTCATCGTACTGTGAAGACATTCGTGGCTGATTCAGAGCATGAACAGGTTCGTGCAGATAAAGGCAGAATGAAGAAGGTTTCTGCAAGACAAATTCATCAGATTAAGAGAGCAGCTGCTGAAATGCCATTACAAAGCAGCAAAGAGGTATTTGAAGCTGCTGGTGCCTCTGGAGTCCCGCGAACCTCAAGGTGTAGGATCCTTTAAAGGCTTGCAGTTGTGCATAAACCTACTATTCGGCCCCTAATCAATGCTCACAAGCAGAAATGGTTGCAGTGGCCCAGGCATACATGAAGACTAGTCTTGTTTACTGATGAGTGCCGTGCAACCCTGGATGGTCCAGATAGATGGAGTAGTGGATGGTTGGTGGATGGCCACCGTGTCCCAACAAGGCTGCGACGTCAACAAGGAGGTGCCGGAGTCATGTTTTGGGCCAGAATCATGGGGAGAGAGCTGGTAGGCCCCTGTAGGGTCCCTGAAGGTGTGAAAATGATCTCTGCAAAGTATATTGACTGACCACTTTCTTCCATGGTACAAAAAGAAGAGCCGTGCCTTCCGTAGCAAAATCATCTTCATGCACGACAATGCACCATCTCATGCTGCAAAGAATACCTCTGTGTCATTGGCTGCTATGGGAATAAAAGATGAGAAACTCATGGTGTGGCCACCATCCTCCCCTGACCTCAACCCCATTGAGAACCTTTGGAGAATCCTCAAAAGATCTATGAGGGTGGGAGGCGGTTTGATTCAAAACAGCAGCTCTGGGAGGCTCAAAGAAGGGGTCCTATGTTAAGATGTAACATGTAGCCCTGTTAGGATGTTTTTCATTGAAATAGTTTTTGATTTCAGTACATATGGCCTCCTAAAGCTGCAAATTCAACAAAAGTCCATTTTCAGTTCTTTACAACCTATAAAATGTTTTAACTCTGTTGTGCATAAAAATTTGGAACAGTGCGTTTTCAGTTTTTAATTTTTAAAATAAATATTGTCATCATTAGGAGGTTTGTTCAATAAAATTAAAATTATACCCTAATAGTTGATGACTAGAAAATTATACTGATTGTCATTTGCATGTACTAATTATGAAAATCAGAGAAAGATATCATTTGCGTAATAATTTGGAACGCAGTGTATAGATTTTAATCAGTATATTATTGTTGACTAAAATGGTATTTTATGGTATGGTAAAAGTATTCAGGCATCATTTTAAGGTATAGTTCTGGTTTTTAAGTTAATATGGTATTTATTTCTTTGGTGGGTACATGAATACTTGATAGAGTATACTTTTTATTTATTTATTTTTTTTTTTTTTATAGTTTTAAGTATGTAACCTTAAAAAGGGGGGAGGAAAAACCCCACTCAAACTCATTACATCATTTCTAATAGTTAGAATTTGGATTATCAGGTATTTTATATTGTATAGACTTCACACTACTAATCGAGCTTTGTTTCTTAAATTAAATATAAATTTTTGACCTCTTCTGCCTCACTGGCAACTCATACTCACAGTAATGTCATGGTACCCAATGTTTTGTAGAAGTCAGAAAAATATAAAAAAATAAAAAATAAAAATACATATGGTAATTATTTTATTCATGTCACATGTTTTAGGTACTAGTGAATGTGATAGATATGAATGATGTGACTCCACAATTCCCAAGGCCCTTCGAGGGCCCTTTTGAGATCACAGAGGGCCAGCCGGGTCCACGAGTCTGCACACTGAGGGCCACTGATGAAGACTCTGGGCTTAATGGAAAAGTGGAGTACAGCATCACAGCTGGAGATCCCAACAGTAAGAGCAGTGTGTGTACGTGTACATGTGTGTACGTGTGTGTGTGTTCATATTGTAAAGAACAATACAAGACACTACTTTCTGTTTGAGAACTGAGACAGTGGGAAAGTAAACAAATACCATATTCATGTTTATTCTGGTTTCATATGTAGGTGTAATGGATATAATAATAAGAAATACACCAGAGTATTTAACTACGGGATAAACATTCTGAAACCTCTCCATATTTAGGTTATCATCTGAAATATAGTTCACATTGTGTAATTAAATAAATCTCTGTACAGTTTATCTCCACTCCCGAGGAAATAAAAAGTTATTTCCCTTAGAAGTTTCAGTCTTACAAATGTTTTTAGTGGTACAGTAATTGCCCTAAAATAAGTAGAGAGTTTGTGACCTATGAAATATGATGTGTTACTTGGCTGTTATTCCAATTATAGAATGTTTTGCATGTGAACGTGAGCGTGTTAATATGACAGCCGGGGAAACCCCTTCATGTGGTGAAATAATGGCAAATTCTGATAAATGAGCTTCTGGAAACTACAGGCTTTGCTGAGCTGAGACATGTTTCACTTTTGCACAGATCTTAACAATAAGTAGGAAAAAGCTCTCGCATTTTAGAATCTGATTTTCCCCTGAAATTAACTGCACTTAATAATCTGCACCGAAAGCCAAAAAATGTATCATTTTAAAGCAGCTTGGTATTTATTTGCTCAGATTAAATCTGACTTAAATTGCACTTAAAGACGTATTGAAACATTCTTTTTAACTATTGCATTTGTTAAATTGCCTCTTATATCCTTATCATGGTCTTTGCAGTGAGCCAAAATGTTTAAATAAGTAAAATGTTTGATGTAATGCGTTTTATTTTTTTAATTCAGGTAGGTTAGAGGCAGAAATTGTAAAAATGTCGAATGCATTTTTTAGGCCTCTACAATAATGAATTTGAAAACATCAAGAAAAATACGGTAAACAGTCAAAGCAATTTGCTTTAAAAAAAAAAAAAAAAAGACTTATATAAATGTAGCATATAAATGTAAGAGCATGTTATACGTAAGTGAGTATTTTTGTTGTAAATGAGCGAATTCAATCTGAAAGGATGAATGATATATTAATATTAATGAGAATTTGACATGTAGACGTGAACATTTGTCGCACATATCTTGTGAATGTGAAAGAAAAGCAGTAAGCGAGAGTGTTTGTGTAAATAAGAATGTTTTGTATGAATGTGAGAGTGTTTGCGAAAGCGAGACAGGGATAGTAAATGTGTGAGCATCTTTCATAAATGTGTTGCTCAAGGAATTTGATGTGAATTAAGAGTAGGTTTGAGTGTGTGATGATGTTTTAAGTTGATTCTCCTTGTGGTTTTGTCTGTTCTAGATGAGTTTATAGTTTCCCCCGTGGAGGGAGAGCTGAGGGTTAGGAGAGATATTGAACTGGACAGAGAGACTACAGCTTTTTATAACATCACAGTTACTGCTAAAGACCTGGGGACACCTCCACGTAACAGCACGGTACACACACACATGCACACACAATATTTAGCTTTGTATCCTCAATATCAGTGGATAAATATATATAAGACTGATCTATCACTGGATGCTTTAAACCAGGACGTTTATTGTAGAGAATAATGTTATAAAAATTAATGTTCTTCATCTCACCTCTGAGCAATATGGATATACAATCTTAAAAATAATATTTTTGTTACATACAGACCATTTTCTTAAACTTTGTTTTAATTTGTTTGAATTTTGTAATGCTTTTTGTCATTAGTTTCATATGTAGTTTACTTTTATTTATTTATTTAATCTGAAAATGATTTTCAATGTTTTTTAGTTAAATTATATGTTTTTAGGCAACAACCTAAAACTTTTGATGTTTAAAACAATTAATTGTAGTTTATTTCTGCATTTTATTTCTGTTTTTAAATATATTTAATATATACATAAATATAAATTTTATATATATATATATATATATATATATATATATATATATATATATATATAATATTTAATTTATTTATTTATAAATATTTATGTTTATAAAAACAGATATAAAAATATAAAAAATGATATTCATTAATACTCTGCACAATTGACATGATAACTTGCATTTTTCTGTGGTGTTGTTTTTGTGTGTGTGTGTGTGTGTGTGTGTAGGTACTGGTGGGTGTTGTGGTATTGGATATTAATGATAATGACCCCGTTTTGATGAACCTACCCCTGAACATCAGTGTGAGCGAGGGATCACCTGTCCAGACTTCTATCACACGGGTGCGAGCACAGGACGCCGACAGTGGACGAAACGCTCTCCTAACATACAACATCACTGCGGGCAATCCAGACGGTGCTTTCTACATCAACGAAACTGTGAGTGAGGGAAGGGGTTTAAGGTTGGAACATAGGATTGTGCACCTGGCTTAACTGTTAAATTAGAGTTAATTTATTTTTCTTTCACTTTCTTTCTTTCTTTCAGTCAGGTGTGGTTCAGGTGAACAAACCCGTGGATAGAGAGAGAATTGCTGAATATACATTGACTATCACAGTGAAGGACAACCCAGAGAACCCACGTATAGCTCGAAGGGTCAGTACTGTGCAGATTTTTATTTTACTAATCTAGTTATTAGGACTATTTATATTTTAAATAAGGAACCACAGTATTTTGTGACTGATATTTAGGCTGTTTTTCTAAGAGTCCAGATAAAATAAGCTTATTTATAAGCATCAACTATACAGTATACTGTAAATAGCTGTATTATGACTAAGCTCTAACTGAGCAATCTGATTGGATGAGAGGCTTTCTAAGGAGTGGTGATAATAGACCGTAACATCCCTGGTAACATAGTTAACTGCGTCACAGGTGTCCTATAAACTGCTAATTACAGCTGTCAGTTAAAGTAGGTCGCACTGCGGAGAGAGCAGCAGCCAAAACCCACATTCAAAACCTGTCATGGAAACACATTCAGCAGGAAAACACATCTGATAACGTTATGTCACCTTAAACAACACTTTATCTACTTTATAATTGCTTCAAACTCTTCTTAACTCTAACTCCAAATTCACTTTGTGTTCTTTTATTTGCGCGTAAGGTGAGTTACAAAATCTTCTAACACAAGGCTGAATCACAAATCCCTAAGCCTTAATCAAGTGCGTGGAAGAAGTGATTGTAAATCCTAGCACACTGGCTTTATATTTAGCGTTATTATAGATTGAACCCGGACGTTAACGGAGCCGATATTCAAAAGAGGAATAAGTAAAAATATATAGAGAAACTTTGAAGATTTCCCAGATCATCCACCGCCTCCATGGTTTATTCTCCTCACCTTTTGTCTACATACTGTACTACTGTATAAGAATTGGAACTTGAATGGAATTTTCCACCTGTCGGTCGCCAGCTCCAATAGTCGCGGTTAGTTAGTTCCGGCAGTTGCGGGAGAATATGTGTTGGTGGAGAAAAATAACTTGTAAATGAACAAATAATAATTATCTGTTAATAATAAATGGTGTTTGGAGAACTGGACACACTTCAGATTGTGCTGTTGTGCTGCATTCTCACTCTTGTGACCACATCAGAGCTGTGCTGATATCCAACACAACAGCACTCCCTCTCCTGTGAAATAGCTTACTGTAAATATACTTGGTAAATAGGGTATAATAGTGGTGTTAGAAACCCTGCATAGTGCACTTCTAAGCCCACTAAGCCCACGGATAATTAGAAAATTTACTGTAACTGGCCTTAAAGCTGAATGAAGTGTTAGTAAAACATACAGCCATCAGTATCACGCCACAGTAACTCATGACTTAATCTTTCCTTCCAGTGATCAGTGCAATCTTGTTACATATCTGCAGATTATCACCTCTGTTAAAGTTCTCTTTTTGTCCTAACTGTAGGATTCTGAAATTCTGGTGGTCACTATTTTAGATGTTAACGACAACCGGCCAATCTTCACCTTAACAAGCTACAGAGGAGAGATCAGTGAGAATTCGCCCACAGGTAGGCAGCCTTTACAGTCTACTAATAGCTCTACAGATAACTCTTTTTAATGGCCAGCAAATAGATGGATTCTGTATGAGTCTCGTTTCTCCACTTTCTGCCTCATGGTCATCTCAGTGGAGTTTTTCATGCACGACTTTGGCTTGGTCCTTGTGGGATTCAACCAGAATTGTTAGAATCCTGCGGTGTCTTTTGCTTATATATGTTTTGCTACCTGAGGTCTATATCTTTGCTTGCAATAATGCAAATTTATGTAGAAGCAGAATGGACATACTGGCAAAAGCAAACAAACATTATGTGCAAAATGCTGAATTCCTCCTTTGGCATAAAATACTGTAGCAAACTTCTTCTAACTAGCAGTTATCAAACCACTTATTTAAAGTGAAAATATTGTGTATTTTTTCCATTTACAAGAGAGACTGTTAACATCTTTTCAATTTAAAAAATCACCAAAATCTGTTATTTATCAAGGAGTGCCTAAACTTTTGCATAAGACTGTATCTTCAAATTCCTACTGTATATGGGGTTGGGATTCATATAAAACTGCGCCCATACTTGCACATGAATCATACCACACTTTAAGAGAAATCCTTTAAGGCTTCAGGGTTAAGGCCTCATCACTGTAATGAAACAGCTACAGTAACCGTTAACACTTTTTTACTGGTTAAAGTACAACAATGACGGACTCATGGCCTCAGACCAGGGCTGCGTCTGCCTGCTTGTAATACTTGAGCTCAGCCCAGGTGTTAAAACCATCAATCAAAATATTTTTCTAGATGGTTTAGAAAATATTATTGGAATTAGAGGAATGACTTTCCTGGTTCAGATCTTATCTCACTGCCCGTAAATCCATCTGTACCTAATAAATGTGACTTTTCTGCGTGTACAAAAATAAATGTTGGTATTGCCTAAGAGAGACAGAGCTATCCTGCAAAGCCCTACAGAATACAGGTACTGATGCAACTGACTTCCTGTTTTCGTTCTGTTTCAGTCTAACAGTTTATCTTTTTATGTCTCGAGCAGTTTGGTAACTAGTTTTGCTTGTTATTTTCACCTCTGACTTGACTATCAAGTATCTCTAAACCTGTTTAATGTTTTCATTCTAAATACCTACAACTGAATGTATTCTGTTGTGGTTAGTCTCAGTGGTCCTAGTCTTTTCAGGAGTCTTACTGGACTTCACAGTCAGCGCACCTTTATTTTCGCTGTTCTCACAGAGCTGACAGATGTGTAAGTTTAAGGAAAACACAAAATCCGCAGAGCATACTGACATTCAGGAGTGGAATTTCCCAACCATTTCCCTGGTGTGACTTCACCCAGAAGGCTTACATCTTTGGTTTTAAACCATGCAATTGGTGGCAAGCATGGTTAAGGATATGAATAGAGTTGAGTCAGTGTTTTTTTTTTTCTTGTACATTTTTTATAAGGCAGGATTTTGCAAACCCACTACCCCCCTCCCCCACCCTCTTTAAGGCTCTCACCAGTCTTGGTTGCTTCAGTAATGGTCAATTGGTGAATTATATATATATTTTTACTTCTGACACATAATATAATGTGCAGTCCCATTAGAGTTCCAGAGTCTCATGCTCCTCTGTTCCTTCTCTCTGTCTTTGATTTGTCATCCAGGTACCACTGTGGTTGTCCTAAATGGGCCTGTTCTGGCCATAGACAAAGATATTGGGCCCAATGCTGTGGTAAAATATGGTCTGATTGGTCCAAGGGTTGATCTTTTCACCATCGACCCCATCACAGGTGAGATACAGTTTGGAAGCATTATATTAATACTTTGACATATCTAATGAATGGAGATTAAAAAAAAATACAAACAAGAAGTATACTGTAGGATAACAAACTGAAATGACATTGTGGTCTCTGGAACATTGTGTTGTTTCTTTACTTAGCTGTGGTGTCAGTACGTGCGGGGGCCATGTTGGACAGAGAAGCTTTCTCTGATCCGCGAGTGGAGTTGTTCCTGGTCAGTGAAGACATTGGTGGTCTAAACAGCAGTGTTCCTCTCACCATCACCATCCTGGACAGGAATGACAATCCACCGGTGTTCAGCCCTTCCAGCTTCTCCGTGCGCCTGCCAGAAAACAGTCCTACTGGTAGGAACTTGAGAAGTGCAGGGTTTCCTAGACAGGGACAGGGAGGAGCTGTACCTGTGTGTATTGAAGAAATGAAAAGATTACTGAGATCTGTTGGTTTCACCCTATAAGGGTTAAGTAGTGGGAGTTTATGGCATTGTGGCTTTGATGCCTCTTCCATGGGTTTCAACAATGTGGAAACAGTAGGATTGAACGCAAGTTGTTATTTGGAGTTATCTATTTTTGGTATTTCCAATCGTTCTTCTTTAATCCTTTTGTGTATTTTCCTCAGGTGTGGTAGTGACACAGCTCTCGGCCACAGATGCCGACGCAGGCTCCAATGGTTGGTTGCAGTATCGTTTAGAGAGTGGCGCTCAGGATCGTTTTGTGGTCGATTCTGTCTCCGGTGCCGTCCTTGTGGGCAATGCTACCCTTGACCGTGAGGAGCGTGGCTCATACAGGCTGGTCGTCATGGCGATGGATCGAGGCACACCACCACTTTCAGGCACAGCCACCTTGACGGTTGTGCTGGATGACGTAAATGACTCTCGACCTCGATTCCTGCAGCCTGTGCAAACTATCAGTGTTAATGAATCAACACCCCCTGGCGTAGTGGTGGCCACGTTAGCTGCTGAGGACCCTGACCTCCGACCTCGCCTGGAGTATTACATCATCTCCGTAGAAGCAAGGGATGATGGGAATAAACAAGTGAGCGGCCTGCAGGATTCATTTGGGATTGACTTTCACACGGGTGAGCACAACTAAGTCTAACAGGAGTAAGAACAGGGCAATGATGTACTGTACCTGGATCAGGGACTGAAACTGGAGTTAGTATAGTGAGACTTAGGCAGGAAAAGTGACAAAGACCAGGGCAGACATTGCATTGGGGATAAGGAGAGATAGGCTCTGTAATTGAGCTATACTCTACTCTACTGTACATAGAGGAAACACCACCAGTGTCTGTATTTCTGATTCCACTGTAACAGGGTGACCCAGTTAAGTGACCCAGGGTGCTGTATGTTTCTGTGTGAATCCACAGGTGCCGTATTTGTACGAAATCCTTTAAACAGAGAGCTGGTAGCTACTTTTGAGATCATAGTGTCAGTGCACGACAATGCAAGTGACATTATTGACATGTCTGTCAGTGTGCCCAATGGTAAGTATGGATGTTCTCCTTCTCTCTCTGTCTCTCTCGCCTTCCACGGCCATTCGGTTTGTTTACACTTTAACTTATTCTCAATTGTTGTTTTTTCCTACCATAAGCACTATCTTAAAAGTTTTTTTCACGTTGCAAAATATAATTTTAAATAAGTGTTCTATTTTAGTTTTTTTTAATTATTCACTTATTTACCTTTACAATAAATATTAATCATATAAAATTAGTTAAAGGTAATCCACTCCATATTAATCTCTTTCAAATTTCTCCCACCCTTCCTCCCTGGTTCCCTTCACCACTCTCGACAGCCAGGCTGACCATCAGCGTGCTGGATGTGAATGACAACGCTCCCCGCTTCCGTCCATTTGGTGTCACCAACTTCTCCGAGAGCATTCTGGAAGGCGCTCAGCCCGGCACCACTCTACTCTCTGTGTCTGCTGTCGATCCCGACAAGGGCCCAAATGGACAGATCTTTTATGAGCTTTTAAATCTGCCCAGAGGAGGCTATGTCAGACTGGAGGACCCATCTACCGGTAAAAAAAAGAAAGAAAAGAAAAGCAATTTCATATGTGAACATTTATTATTAAATATCTTCCGGTTTATCCAAATGTTTTGGATTTATATAACCTGATGTATGTTGTATTTTGCCCTTTAGGTAAGATTATAGCCAATCGTACGGTGGATTATGAGCAGGTGCGCTGGCTAAACTTCACGGTGCGCACTCAGGATCAGGGTAGTCCACCTCGCTCGTCTGAGCTTCCTGTTTATCTACGTATCGTTGATGTAAATGACAACAACCCTGTCTTCGCACAGCCATCATATCAGGTAACTCAGAAGAGACAATTCACACACACTTCTGCAGTGCAATTTTATAGTGTATTGTGTATTTTATAGTCCTTGGCTTGAAGTGATGCACATTTGGCGGCACAGTGCCTTAGTGGTTAGCACTGTCGCCTTGAACCTCCAGGGTCTGGGTTCGATCCCCAGCCAGGTTCAGTTCCCACCTCTGTGTGCATGGAGTTTACATGTTCTCCCCGTGCTTGGAGGGTTTCCTCCGGTACCCAGGTTTCCTCCCACAGTCCAAAGATATGCAGATAATGACTACTGGCGTTCCCAAAGTGCCCGTGAGTGAGTGTGTGAGTGTATGTATGTATGTGTGTGTGCCCTGTGATGATTAGTATCCCTCCAGCAACCCAGCACATAAGATGAATCAGTATAGACGATGTGTAAGTGAATGCGCATTTTTATTCTGTTTGTTCACGGTCTAAAGTTCAGAAGACATATTACCAAAAACAGCATTTTTGAAAGCCTAATGCAATTTTGTAGCAATTATTCTCAAAGAATTTCTTTCTATTACATTTCTGAAACCACAGAAAATGACCATACAGAATGCATATTGAGTTTGAATCGTTTAATTAATGCCATGTGTTACATAAAACACTACATTACTTTGTGTTATTTTCCAATTAATTGCTTCTTTCTTAATTAAATACACCAATCAGCCATAACATTTAAAAACAGAACATTACGCCCAGTATTGTGCAGGTTCCCCCTGTGGCCCCACAAGAACTCTAGGGTTGTGCTGTGGTGTCAGATACCAGTGCTGTGTGTTTCGGGGTCGGGCCTCCGTGGATCGTACTTGTTTGTCCAGCTCATCCGAGGGTGCTCGCTCAGATTGGGATCTGGGGTTGGCAGCCTCTGTCTCTTAGCCTGCTGGGCCCTATGCACTGGATGCACCAGGACGCCTTTCTATTTTGGCCAGCATTGACTTTTTCCAGCAATTTGTCCTGCATTGACTTTTCTGTGGGATCGGACAGGATGGACTGGCGCATAGATGAGCATTGGGTGCCCATGATCCGGTCACCAGTTTACTGGTATAGATAATCAATGTTATTGTGTGTGTAGAGTCTAAATACAGTAGGTTGAAAGCGTACAGCGCATGGTGTACACATGTTTTACGCAAGTTTTACATGTCTTACTTGTCTTTTCATTTCTTCAATCTACATTCCATTAAATTATTATACTATTTACATTTATTTAACAAAATAATCAAAAGCTTTAAAGTCAGAATCAACACAAAATATTCATAAATGTGGTATAAAATCCAGCACAATATCACACGCATTTGCAGCAACCCATCTATTTTGCATGATTTCTGCTACTCACATACTGTAGAAGCTTCTGTGCAGCCATTAGCAGGATAGATGAATAGAAAAAGCACAGAATCTTGAAAGGCCTCTTGGAGTAAGATCCTTATGTGAGGTAACAATCAACTTTTATCGACCTTCTACTCATAACGGTTTTATGCCCGAAACTAGACAAAACCAAAAAGAAAAAGCAGTCACCACATAGTCTGGATTTTGTCTGAGAGTTGCAAAAAAACAAAAACACAGGATTTGAGCTTGACTAGAGTTCTTCCTGTCACACCTCAGAGACGAAACTAATAGAACTCAGTTTACCTAAATAATGAATGCATGCACATGACTTCGAAAAAGAGAAATACTCCAGAGCTCCAGTAGTGAGGAACAGACTCTGTGTGAGCTGATAGAAATTATTTGTACATATGCACATGTAAGATGACTACTGCGGTTAACACTACAGTGGTGTGAAAAAGTGTTTGCCCCCTTACTAGTTTCTCACATTTTTGCATGTTTGTCACACTTTAATGTTTTAGATCATCAAACATGGGTGATTACTTGATGTGATGATGTGTTTACTTGTGTTGTCCTTGACTAATATTTAAATTTGTTTGATGATCTGAAACATTAAAGTGTGACAAACATGCAAAAGACTAAGAAACCAGTAAGGGGGCAAATACTTTTTCACACCACTGTATCTGTTCGTCCCTAAGAATTAACATATTGTGTTCATGACCTTTTTTATAAGCAGCTTAATATTTACACTGGTGTGAAGTTGGATATTAATACAATATATTTTGCTGCACATTATAGATTTTCTGCATATAATTTAATTTAATCTCACTTCTAGATGTGTGTGTGTGTGTGTGTGTGTGTGTGTGTGTGTGTGTGTGTGTGTGTGCAGAGGCCAGTATTTGAGGATGTGGCCCTGGGCACAATCATTGTCCGAGTGAGTGCTACAGATGCAGACTCTGAACTGTTTGCAGTAATCGAGTACGGGCTGGTTGATGGAGAGGGCAAGTTTGGGATCACCCCATCCACAGTAAGTGTGTGTGAGAGACAGAAGGGAAAGAATTTGAGAGTGTACTTGCGATGAAGGTGTACCGGTAGACGGTTCTACGCTAAATTTGTGCAAGTGTAACCAAAACAAGTTGCACTGGTATTAAAGTATCACTAACAATCCTCCAATTGTTTAATGTCAAATACATGCTGCTAAATCCTCATTCCTGGTTTATCAGATTTTGTGATTTTAGCTGATAATAAGCACAAAAAGTTTAACTTCAGCATTCAGATCTTGGCTAAAACACACTCCATGATGTGATGTAAGATATGATGTTCCTTACCACATCCTGCTCTTTCTGATAGGGGGACATCTACATCCTGTCTCCACTGGACCGAGAGACTAAAGATCACTACACGCTTACAGCTATAGCCAGGGACAATCCAGGAGGAAGCCCCAACAACCGGCGGGAAAATTCAGTGCAGGTAAAAGTCCAAGGAGTTGTTGGAAGTGTTTCAGCTCGTGACACTGGGTGTGTTTTATTAACTGTTAGTAAGCTGAGGTCTTGCTTAAAAAGTTTCACGATTTTAGAATGTTATTACTCAAAACTAATTTGATTGGCTCCTTTGATTGGCTAATTTGATTGGTTCTTTCTCTATATATTTCTGTGGCAGGTCCTAGTGACGGTGCTCGATGTGAATGATTTCCGACCGCGCTTCTCCGAGCGCGTGTTTAGCACCACTGTGTTTGAGAATGAGCCGAGTGGCACGTCTGTGATCACTCTGTCAGCAACAGACCTGGATGAGGGAGAGAATGCCTTGCTGACTTATAGCCTACAGGGACCTGGAGCAGGTCAGCGCACACACACACACACACACACACACACACACACTTTCACACAGTGAAAATGACCAGTCTCTCTTTCTCTCTCTCTCTCTCTCTCTCTCTCTCTCTCTCGCAGATGCGTTCTCTCTAGATCCCGACACTGGTCTGATCCATTCTCTGCGTTTGCTGAACAGTTTTGAGAGGTTTAATCTGACCGTGGTGGCGACGGATCACGGTCGCCCACCTCTCTGGGGCACAGCACTTCTCCAAATCACTGTCGTCGATGTAAATGACAACAGACCCATCTTTGTCAGACCAGCTAATGGCACCATAATGCACATCCTCGAGGTGAGTTTGCATCCATTAGAAATTCATGTATAGTCGAGTAGATGATCCGTCTATCCATTTATCCTAAACGATCATTTACTGAAGTCTTTTATTTTCATATCACAGCAGGATTTAAAAATTTTTTACTATGTTTTCCAATGAAATTTTTTCCTTTCCTTGTGGTTGCCACATTCAATCCACAAATTATTGCCACATATTTTATGCTGGATGCCCTTTGCGCCCATTTCTCCAGGCTTGGGACTGGCACTGGGGATGCCCTGCGTCTCAGTGGCTGGGTATTATATATGAGCTTTGGGTTAAAGGGCCTTGCCCAGGGGCCCAACAGTATTACCGCTGCCCTGGATTACCAACATAAATAAAATAATACATTCTATTAATTTATAAAAATGACATCATGATATTTATCTGTATATTGTCTTCATTTACATTATTACAATGGTTTACTCTCCAGCCTTGCATTTTATTAAATTTTTTAGAATATAATAAAAAAAAAAAACGAAATAGTCTCAATATAGTTAAACTAGAAAAATTAGTTAGAAAGCAAGTTCCTCTGACCAAACCTCTGTTCCTGCGTTGATTTTTTCAGGAAAAGGTACAAAAGTCTAAACAAAATCTGTTTCAAGGTCAAGAGGGAAAAAATTCACATAAACGTTAATGTGTGTAAAATTTTTCATGCAGTATATTTATTAAAATAGTTTCATTTATTTATCAATGATGAAATATATTAAAAAAGACGTCACTTTAGTCTTAGACTCTCACGCAACCTACTGTATGACTCATTTGACCTTATCTCTGTTGTTGTTTATTGCCATGTTGGTTCCACTCGTCTGGTCACTACATGCACACACCTTCCACATTTCAAAACAAGCCGCAACTTGCTCGAGTTTGTCGTTGTGCCCTGTCGTTCACATAACAAGCAACTGCTCCTCAATAGAAGGACACGCTGTAGCATGCTGATGCATCGGTTTCGTTACACACAGTTGGTTGTTCTTATGCAACCTGTATCGGATGTGTTATTCATCAGTGTGAATGCTCCGAGATTCTTCTGGTTTGTTAGTGAATGTGTGCATTCGTGTCCTTTTTTAAAAATCGTGCAATAGATCCATTGTTGTTTAATATTTTTCAAATAATTGTAGCTATATCTTTAATCTAATATAAGTCAGAGATAAAACACCTCAGGGAATTCTGTGGTAGTAAAGAGGCAGGATGACTGTCTCTACCTGAAAGCTTATTATGTTTAGAATTTCTTTTGCTTTTTATATATTGAATTCCACAGAAATGTTCAACATGCAAACTCGTATGAACGGAAGACTTTCCCATTCGCAGCTGAAAAAAACACTAACTGGAGACTGCAAAAGAAAAATCCCTTAGAGAAATATCTTAAGTCTAGTCCAATTAATCTACAATTTTTACAATTACTACAAAGCAAATATTAGATTATTAAGCCCATTTTGAGAGAAGTTTTTAAGAATAAAGTTCTTGTTCCAATGGAAGATAATTTAGCTAGTTTTAAACATTTATTTCTTGAAGGAAATTCTTGACATTTTATGCTTAAAACTTAAAATTGTTTAGAAATAGGCTTAATAGTCATATATTTGGTTTCTGTTCTATTCTCTTCTATTCTATTTTTGCACTGTTACTTTTTTGAATGAAAGCACAAATTTTAATCTATTCAATATTAGTCTTGGGTGGCACGGTGGTGTAGTGGTCCTGGACCTTGCTCCTCCAGGGTCCGGGTTCGATTCCCGGCCAGGCTCGATTCCCGTCGCTGTGTGCATGGAGTTTGCATGTCCAAAGACATGGATTAGGTTAGGTTAATTGGCGTTCCCAAATTGCCCATGGTGTGTGAATGAGTGTATGAGTGTGTGTATGTTTATGTGCCCTGCGATGGATTGACACCCTGTCCAGGGTGTATCCTGCCTCATGCCCTAAGTCTCCCGGGATGGGCTCCAGGTTCCCCGCGACCCTGAATACAGGATAAAGTGGTAATGACGATGTGTTGGCATTTTTATTCTAAATATGTTGGAAAACTGTATACTGCATTAAGCTATAAACTTAACAACAGTCAATTAGAGCATAAGGTTTTAATGGAATTTACACTAAACTTGCTACATCATCACTGTAAACAGTATTCTGGTGTGTTTTGAGGTATGAAAACCTGTGTGTGTGTTTCTTTAGGAGCAGCCGCCGGGCCTGGTGGTGTATGAAGTGTTTGCGACAGATGAGGACGAGGGTGTAAATGGAGAGGTGCGTTATAGTTTCCTGCAGACCGGAGCGGGGAACCGAGACTGGGAGAATTTCCGCATTGACGCCATTACCGGCGTTATCACCACTGCCGTCAAACTGGACAGAGAGAAGCAGGCTCTCTACAGCGTGAGATTTCTTTTATATCTTGACATGGCACACAATACCATTTGAATAATCTTTTTCTGCATAGTTTACAGTACTGCATGTACAGTATACAATATTTGTTTGTTATTCTGCTTAGGGTTTGTTAAATTCAAATTTCAGCTTTGCATAAATATATACTTAATATACTTTATACACAATAAGTGGTTCTTTATAGCTATGCAGTAGATCATAAGACTGTATGTGTGTGTGTGTGTGTGTGTGTGTGTGTGTAGTTGATTGTAGTAGCTTATGACCTTGGCCAGCCCGTGCCATATGAGACAACTCAGCCTCTTCAGGTGGCTCTGTCTGATATCGATGACAACGAGCCTGTGTTTCTCAAACCACCGGTCAGTGAACGTTTCTTTAGTCTGAAAGCTTCACCCTTATGTTCTGTTTACTACTCAGACAGCAATATTATTTATTATCAAATAATACTGTTTATTTTACTGTGAATTGTTTTGGCTAAAACATGGGTTTAACATGTATTTATGTGTGGTGTTCAAATGAAACCAGGATTTGTGATGAAATTTTTGGTGAATGAAGTCATGAAATGATTGACATTTACAGAAGACTTCAAACACAGTATGGCAATGAGAAATATTTGAATAGTGCAAAATCTGTCTGAGACACATCTGTCGGTGGGAACTGAACTCACAATCATTCACCAGCACCACTTTCACATTACAGCAACCCAGTTGGGAGTTATTGCCACATCCTCCGTACAATCCTGACTTCACTTCAAGCCATTTCCACATGTTTGCGCCAATAAAGGAGTTTCAGACATAAAGCGGTCAGTCCGATAAAGAGAAAAAGTTCTGCCTTGATGGTATCCAAACACTAGTGAAGCATTGAGAAAAGTGCATTAGTGTATGAGAGGATAGATAAGTTTGTTTTTTGTCTCAATCGAAAGTGCTGGTGTGACGTGAATGACCTGCATGTCTTATTTTGTTTCTCTCTTCGTCATCAACTCATATTCTTCCTCTCTTTCTCTCAGAGAGGCGGTCTTTTGTATCAGTCTCTATCTGTCCCCGAGCACTCCCCCTCTGCCACAGTGGTGGGCAATGTTACAGGAGCGGTGGATGCAGATGAAGGCTCCAATGCTGTGGTTTACTATTTTATTGCAGGTTTGGATTCATTTATCAATTAATCTAAACAGTTATAGAGAACCCTGTGGCGATAATACAGCATAACAAAGCATAGCTTAGCTATCATCTAGTATCTAAAAATATTAGTGTGAATAATATTGATATGGAATGAAACATAAAAAATAAATAAAATTACACCCTAAAATCATGGGAAATGATAATAAATTTGCATAAAGGATGATTATTTAATCTTAATTTTTTACCAAATAAGTTGTGAAACCTGAAGTAAAAATGTTGATATTTTTTATAAAATGTACACCTTTTGTACCATTTTGGTCTTTATTGTTATTAAAATTACAGCTTTACCTTTACAAATTGCTAACACTAGATATTGCTTCTAAAAATATTAAAGGGGTTAGACTATGTTTATTTCAATTATT
Source organism: Channallabes apus (assembly GCA_030522415.1). Lineage (NCBI taxonomy): Eukaryota > Metazoa > Chordata > Actinopteri > Siluriformes > Clariidae > Channallabes > Channallabes apus. The sequence goes on along the minus strand of CM060125.1, from coordinate 26,349,840 downwards.
ATTTATATATTTTCCATAAAACATAAAAAAAATCAGTCTCTAAAAGTATGTATATTCTTATAGGTCTAAATTAGATTCTTTCTCATTTAATTACATATCAAACAACATAAAGGCGTAATACTAAATCTCAAAGCCACAAGGAAGAATTTAAATAATTGTTCCTAACATCAGCAGTAATTTTCAGCGCCCGCAGTTCCTCAAACGCATTAGCAGGATAGTTTGGTGTTGCGAACAGTTGGCCCATTAGTGACGCGGTTGCTATTGTGTCACTTCTGAAAACTGAAGTCTGACTCATTTTTGGAAAGGAACTAAGTTCGTTCTTGTTTGATTTGCAGAATCAGCTTGCATAAGCATAAGCACTTGTTTCTAAAAAGAAATGTTTTTGAACATAAATGCACAAAATCCCTGTTGCTCAAGGAGTCTCAATCCTGACGACAGGTGTGTATGTGTGTGCGTGTGTGCATGTGTGTGCGTGCGTGCGTGCGTGTGTGTGTGTGTGTGTGTGTGTGCACAGGTGAGAGCGTAAAACGCTGGGCAGGTCATGTGACAGAGAAATTCCTTCTCTATGATCTGGACAAACAGGAGCTAACTTGTTTCCCAGAGGGTTCATAAGTTCACAAATGTTGTGGCATAAAAAGAATAAAGCACTTCAGGATAAGTTATGATAGAAAAATACTAAACTATGAGGTGGGGCAAGCCCGCATCAAACTAATGTATATTATTTTTCTAGATTGCCACATGCTGATATAACCTTAAACATCAAACACACAACAAATAAATGCACAAAATGCAGGCTTTAAAAGTACAAACCTACAAACATATCCTTTCATGTCTATTAGAAAAATGAAGCCAAGCGATATGATATAAGTTGTAGTCCTTTTGCTGATCTCTAGGTGGCGACATCGATGGGAACTTTGGATTGAGTGTGGCTGGAGTTTTGCGAGTAAAAAAGGACCTGGACCGGGAGGAAATCCCAGTCTACTCCATCATCGTCAAAGCCTCCAGCAACAGAAACTGGACGCCACCGAGAGGTCAAAGGTCACAGCGAAACCGTGCGGCACTCGATCCGAGCCGTGACCCGACTATACAGGAGGTCAGGATCTACCTTGAAGACATTAACGATCAGCCGCCGAGGTTCACCAAGCTGGAGTATACTGCAGGTACATGAGTGCAAACGAGACTGTGGGTGTGGCTTACAGCAGGGGTCAGGTGTGAGATTGAGACCTGTAATGTTTTTATCTGCTGTCTGTCTCTCTGCAGGTGTAGCAGCAGACGCTAAGGTTGGTTCAGATCTGATTCGGGTTCAAGCTGTCGATAATGACATCGGCAACAACAGCCTCGTGCTTTATCACATTCTGTCCATCCGCTACATCAAACTGCAGTCGAACGAGTCAGAGGACATCGGAAATGTCTTCATCATTGGTGTGGACCACTGTCTTATCGCTGTTATAATTTATTTGATTAGTAATATGCCATGGTGTTATGCCATCCCACATGGTGTAAGAAACAAAACACTTTCTGATTCACATTCTTTACTTCCGTTCTGTTCAACACTTCTCTCTCTTCTCTCTGTTCTACATTCCACTCTATCCAGGGGAGACGGATGGTATGATCAAAACGTTCGACCTGTTCACTGCCTACGACCCGGGCTATTTTGTGGTGGAAGTGTTGGCACGCGACCTGGCAGGGCATAGCGACGTGGCACTGGTTGGCATCTACATCTTGAGAGACGACCAGAGAGTGAAGCTCATCATCAATGAGATCCCTGAACGTGTCTGGCTCTTCCAGGAGGAGTTCATTAACCTGCTCTCGAACATCACAGGAGCCATAGTCAACACGGATGATGTACAGGTTTGTGTGTGTGTAGACATTAATTTATGTACAGGTAGTATAATATAAACCTGATATACATCTGTTATGAAGTTCCTGTAACAGCCCCTTCAACAGGTTTAAAATCTATATTTCTTTTTCTCTTTCTCAGTTCCATGTGGATAAAAAAGGCAGAGTGAACTTTGCTCAAACCGATGTACTGATTCACGTCGTTAACAAACAGACAAACCGCATCCTGGACGTGGAGAGGTCAGAAGATCACTCTATTATCTGTTCTTTCTTTAAAAATCAGTGGTTAATCTATCAGTGTACACAGACTAAAGACTGAAAATCTTACTGATTTATGGGGTTGACCGTCACACCGACAGGGTTATTCAGATGATCGATGAGAATAAAGAACAGCTGAGAAACCTGTTCAGGAATTACAACATCCTTGATGTCCAGCCTGCCGTGAGTGGACGAGCCCCTGATGACCTCACTACACTTCAGGTTAGTGTCCACGACGTTAGAGCAAAAAATCATCTGGGTAACTGTTATATGGATTTGTGTGCACCTGTAGAAGTAAAATATGCGGCCGATTAAGTATGCAGGAATGCAAATTAAAAGAGAAATAAGTAATTAAAGCAGAAATGATAAATGTGGAAAAAAATGTTGGACTGAAATAACTCATATCCCTCAATAGCGTTTAAAAATATAGCAAGAAAATGTGGTATACTAACTGTATGAATTTGTTAAACGTTTATAGATAATGTCACAGAACACACAGCAAGTGAGAAACATTTTTTTTTTTTTTACATAAATGTCTATCAGAATGTAATGACTTTTGATGTTCCTCTCCCACCTTGGGTCTGTGTGCATGGAGTTTGCATGTTCTCCATGTGTATTGTGGGTTTCCTCCAGGTACTATGACTTCCTCCCACAGTCCAAAGACTTGGAGTGTAGGCTAATTGGCATTTCCAAAGACTGTGTGCATGTGTGCCCTGCGATGGACTGGAACCCTGTCTCCTGTCCCCCAGTGACCCTGTACAGGATAAGCTATATAGAAAATGAATGAATAAATGAATGAACGATGTCATCACTCTGATTTATTTAGTTATTATAGTCAGCATACATGTGCAGAAATGGGGTTAAAATAATATCAACCCAAAATATTAAAGAATAAATCAGCATTAAAAAAATACTATTGAAAAAAACTAATAATATGTTGTGATGCTACCTTTTTCTGACTATCAGCTGTCAACACCTGGGTCTTTTTCCTTTAAACAGTGTAAAGTCTCACTCCTCTGTCTCTGTCTCTCTCTGTGTAGATGGCTATAATAATCCTGGCCGTGCTCCTGTTTTTGGCTGCCATGTTGTTTATCTTCATGAATTGGTATTACAGAACAGTGTAAGTTATTTTCAAATCTTACTCTCTTTTAAAACATAAAAAACTTAAAACATAACTTATTATCTTTATTATTATTATTATTATTATTTGTTGTTGTTGTTGTTTTTGCATAGACACAAGAGGAAGCTGAAAGCCATCGTTGCTGGTTCTACAGGTGAAGTTCCTACAACGTTCCTGAACAACTGTGACTTTTTAGATAAGTCTGTGAGCAGTGTGTGTGTGTGTGTGTGTGTGTGTGTGTGTGTGTTGCATTTAGCAAGCCGTATTTGTTCTACAATCTGTCCAGGCAACCAGGGACTGATGGACATCCTAGATATGCCCAACACCAACAAGTACTCGTTTGAGGGGTGAGAGACTGTTAGAGCTGCTCGACTTGATAAGCACAAAGGCCTTGTTTATTTTGCAAATTAGTTTACTTATTTATCAGGCCATATTGACACAAATAGCACCAGTGCTATCAGATGAGAAATAAAAGCTTATTTTACACTTTGACTCTGGTCACTGTTTCTATGAACACCAAATAAACACGCCAAAATAAACAGACTTGCATGTGAGAGAGAGTAAAATCTCACATTTGCATGATTCGGTATGTGTGTGTGTGTGTGTGTGTGTGTGTGTGTGTGTGTGTGTGTGTGTGTGTGTGTGTGTGTGTGTAGAGCCAATCCTGTATGGCTGGACCCGTTCTGCAGGAACCTCGAGTTAGCCGCTCAGGCTGAGCACGAAGACGACCTGCCTGAAGATCTGAGTGACATCACAGATCTGTGGAACAGCCCCGCTCGGACTCACGTCAGTCTCACCATGCTTACGTGCTCGTCTGCTTCACACTCTACCATCACTATGTTTGGTCATTTGTAAATCTAAGCTCTCTTCAACAGACGCACACTATTATGTTCAGTTCCTTATTTTCACTTCTCTACAGTAAACAAAGTTGGCATTTCTGTGAAAAGAACCAGGCCACTGGTCATGTACAGTAAAGGCCGCATCTCCAAATAGCGTAAGACAGGCGGAAAGAAGGGTTTTTAATTAATCAAAAATGTGTCTGGCAAAAATATTTCTTAGTATAGTGTACAAGAAAATAGTCAAAAAAGACATTAGGAAGATTTTAATGAGTTATTTTGAGTGAATCTTTAGTATACATCGATCCTTTATACAGCAGTGGAGGTTTAAATTAACCTCATCAAACAATATTGCAATTTCAGAATAAAGAAAATGAAGAGTGTTTTTTTTCTTCTCGCTATGATCTTCAGAAACTTTATACCACATCAAAAACCTATACAATGGTCAATAATCCCCTTTACTGAACCCCACATCATATACAGTATTTCTACTGTATGCTGTAAAAAGTAGCTTGCACTGCAGATTAAAATAGTTAGTTGTCTATATACTGGTTAAAGTTGGGATCAGGGATCTGTAAGTAACAAGACATTTTGTTATATGCTATATCTAAAATTCTCCTTACTTGTTGGCAGCATGAATAATATATATGAAACCCAAAAACAGAGCACGGGAACCATAAGTCAATTCAGAAAGTCAATTCAGAAAGCTCTCATCCGGGTGTGCATGTGTTTTGAGGAGTGTTTCAAAGCATGTGGTTGACATTTGTTCCAATTTCAAATTTTAAACCAGGTAGCTTTCCCTTGCTTCTGCTTAAAGTATTTGGTTATAATATTTAAGGTATAAAATTATAGCATAATTTGGTATAACACCACATCACCAGTCTTAATCAATAACAAAAATCACACAACTAAACATATTGCTTATGCTCGATTTCTAGGGTACTTTTGGCCGCGAGCCTCAGGCCTCTAAACCAGAGGACGATCGCTACCTCAGAGCCGCCATACAGGAGTATGATAACATTGCCAAGCTGGGACATATCATGCGAGAGGGACCCATTAAGGTGAGTTCAAAACGTAATGTACCCATAGTAACAGACATGCTCATAGCCACAGAGGTGAATCACAATCTCGGATTCCTGATATCAAAGCAATATTTTAACATGACATGACTGATCCCACTTTTTGATCAGGGCTCGTTGCTCAAAGTGGTACTGGATGATTATCTGAGACTCAAAAAGCTCTTTGCCGCACGTATGGTCACCAAGTCGACCAGCCAAGACCAATCATCCATCACAGAGGTGGGAGATAAAGCTGGATCCATTTCTCCCTCACCCCTGCCTAGTGCTCTTCCTCTTTCACAAACATGTCTGTGGCAAACCCTCACTGTTGCTCTGATTCAACTTTCTGGACACACACTAACAATAAGTCTTTTAATATTGATGTTTTATTCAATTTTAATTATAATGAGCTGCTGTTGTCATTATGAGCAAAGATTAGTGTGTGTCCTATGCTTCTCACTCCACTGCACTAGTGGGCGCTAGCTCAAACTGTTGACCTGCCTATATGTGTATCAATGTAACTTTATTTCTGTCGCTCTTGTTTCCCAGATCTGTGACCTATTCCTGGAGAATTTCTAAATTCACATTCACAATATTTCACAAATTGCTACATAACCGGCTGTATGGTTATCTTACTTTGCTCTTCAGATCATTCTTATTATATCCTCTGTCTAATGTGATTATCTGTCTAATGTAACTTGATTTCTTTCTTTTCCTTTAAGCCTCTCAAACTTCAAAATCTCAATGTTTCATCTTATTATTATTTTTTTTACTGTAATTAAACACCAACGCCAAACGTCACTTTACTAGAAACCGCTCGTTTTTCCACTTATTGCCTACAGGTATTTAACCACTTCCTTTTTGTGTGTGATCTAAAAATAGTAAAGAAATACAAATATGCAAACTTTTTCCTAATCGAACTATTTTCTTTTCCCCCCACGTACTGTATGTAGCATCGTTTATTTCCTTGTTTGTTGGATTTCCTGTTTGCAGCCCACACACTTCCCCTTGTTGCTTTGCATATGCTTATTCTTTCTTTTTCAATCATTTCAACATTTGCTGTATTACTTATGCTTTAATTTAACTCTACCAAACTTTATCTTTGCTTTGTATGTTTGTAGCTTCTTCCTTCCCTCACACCAAGATATAGGTGAAGGCAATTTTCCATTAACTCCTCACTTTTATTTCACTGTTCTAGAAGATCACTGCATTGCTGTCTCACCTGATCTGATTTATAAATGAAAATTATAATATCCTAATGCTAATAATTTTTTTTTAAAGCTTTTTTTTTTTAAAGCTCAGTATTTCCTTCTGTTTGTTTGTTTTGCTCCGCCCAATCCATCCACCTTCTGTAGCTGGTCCAGAGCGACCTCGATGATGACGATGAGCGAATGAGCATCGGTGGACGAGGAACGCTGCGATTCAAGCACAAGCACCCTGTGGAACTGCGTGGCCCAGACGGAGTCCATGTGGTCCATGGGAGCACAGGCACACTACTGACCTCTGACCTCAACAGCTTGCCAGAAGATGACCAGCGGGCTCTGGCACGCTCTCTGGAGGCGCTGCACGCAGATGGCGTGCTGTATGCCGAGAGAAATGCTCGCACTGAGTCAGCCAAATCCACGCCAATGCACCGCAACAAGGGCAGCAACTCACTTTCAGAGAGCCCACTGGAAATCACTGAGCTCTGACTAGCCGAGGCCTCGCTGGTCTGAGAGGAGAAGCTGAAAAAGAACGCTTCTTGGCCCCCTTCATTGCATTTTCCTTAAAGAAGACTCTGTGTGAGCATCAGAGGGCCATAAGTGAGACTCATGAGTGTGTTCAGAGCAGGGGAGGTGGGAACTGTACAGAATTCAGTTGGAAAGTCGAGCCTCAGGAAATTTATTTATTTATTTATTTATTTGATTGATTGATTGATTGATTAGTAGAAACACATTAAGGACAAGCAAAGTGATCGTAGGTTAAATATTTTATTAAGAGACACTCATACACACACACTCACACAAATCTGAGGCCGATGACCACTTAGGTTTGTGTTCTGGCTTTTTTGAAAATCTTTGAATTTAAGAAACGTAGTTTTAAAGTTATATAAGAATCCAGTTTGCAAATTGCTTTAACTTATTTTCTTTTTGCCCCTACTGTTACATGTCCTTAAATTATTCTTTAAAAAAAAAAAAAAATTATTTGATCAGATTTTTCAGGATCTTTTTTTTTTTTACGGCCACAGATTAAGGCTGTGTTTATGAAGATTTTTGGTTGAAGGACATAATTTTTCAGGACAAAAGTGTGGAGATGCTCGATGCTGCTGATGAAACACACTCACAAGCTCACAGGTGGTTATAAAGGGACGTACAAGCCTCTCAAATCAGCGAAAGGCCGAAATAGGAACTCTAGGTTTAATTTTTTTATGTGTGTTTGGGGTATTTGATATTTGAAAAACAAATCTGAAAGCACCTCTCTTTATTCCCATTGGGGAGAAAACAATAAACAACTACAACAGCTGGACACAATGATTTCTATTTCTTAAATCAGCTGTCTTCCCCTGTGAGATATCAGGTGGACCATGAAGACTTTGAACGAAATGAGGTATTAAAGAATTAAAACAAAAAAAGAGAAGAAAAACAAGAACTCACCTCTTTCATGGTCTACTGGAGAGTCCGGAGATCTGAACATTTCAGTACCGTCAGGACGAACATGAACGTCCATGAAAAAAATCAGTGACTTGCTTGAACCGTGACAGACGTTGTGGAAAAAAGAACAGCAGTAAACATTTTATGTGTGCATTTGATTTTTTTTCACACAAAAACTGTGTAAAAAAAAGAAAAAGATGAAAACAAGTTTTATTTAATATCAAAATTATTTTGTAACACTGCCTCTTAAAAAAAGGAGCAAAAGAGGAAAAATATTTTAAGTTAAATAAGTATTTATTTTCTTTTGAGTTTTGATATATAAAATTATTTAAAAAAAAGATATTTTTTGAAAAAAAAAACAAAAGCTGAGTTGAAAATATGTATATCGGCTGAATTTAATTTTCTATATCTGATTTTATCTTTTTTTGGGAGTTCCCCCCGCCCCACACCTTTCATGTGTGTCATGTGTTAGACCTTAATTTTTTTTTAATATTCTTCTTTTTTTGTAAGATGTTATTTTTTGTCTTTTCTGTGTTGTGTCACCAGCTCAGAGGTGCTAGACGGGACATTGTTGTCAGATGATCAATAAAAGAAATATGCAGCGTTTTTCTTCTCCTCTGGTCACTGGGACGGCGGGAAAAACGGGTCAAAGCAGTCACGAGTGTAATAAAAGTCAGAATAATATGGGTTAGTTAAGTCCATATTGGTACAGATGCACAGGATATTACTGTACGGGGAGACGTCTCCTGTCTGCTCAGTTACCTTAAGGGCCGTTTCTGAGGGCTAAACTAAGACTTTGCAGAAACAGATTTTAAAAATTTAATATGAAAGAAAGATATGTTTAATTTAATATTGTCTATTAAATACTCTGTGAGGAAGGGAAGCATGTTTCTCTTATTATATTACTAACTGATTGCAGACTTTATTGCAGGCTTAAATGATTGTGTTTGATGTTCAGTAATTCTAATTGCAGAGCAGAAGGTGGTTGAAACTGCAGATTTTTTTGATACCATATCTTTACCCCTGATGTTCATTCCTGTTATATTCTCATCAGCAGACTCATTTAAAGATAACTCTACTGCCACCCAGTGCTCTGACTCCTGTTTGGGTGCAAAATTCTAAGTGATTCATTCAGAGCAGAAAAGATGGTCAGATAGACTCAGTGTGTTAGTGCATCAGTAGTAGAAGTGATATGTGGTATGAGTGAAAGCATCCTATAATTTACATTGTGCTGCATAATTTTCACAGCTATCTACTTCTTCTAAAATCCTCAAGGGTTCCCCCCCCCCCCCTCTGTATAGCATTTTTCATAAACAGCACTGACATAAATCAGAGATAGAAATCCGTATGTAGGTTTATGGCGGCATGATGGATAAGTGGTTAACCCTGCACTTGTACCTCCAGGGGCCAGATTTAATTCACCTTGGAGTCTGTGAGCAGGGAGTTTGCATGTTCTCCCCATGCTTAATGGGTTTCCTCCCACAGTCCAAAGACATGCAGATTAGGCTAATTGGCATTCCCAATTGCCCGTAGTGTACAAATGCTGACCGGAGGTCCTGCTGCAGTCGTAAAAATGGGAGTAAATACAATGGTCATTCTTGGGCCTCCACGGTCCCTAGTTGGACTAAAAAGGTTCCTAGATGGGTGGATGGATGTGCAGTAGGTTTCTACCTGCAATGAACAGTTAGTCACGAGAGCTGAAGCTCCCTGAGACGACATGAGGAACAAACATGGAGAGGAGCCGGCAAGGAAACTCATTTTCTTTTAAGTTCTGGAATGAGCACACAACAGTCTTAATGATTTTACAGCATCCAGGTGAGATGATCTACTTCAGCAGGAAGATGAGTTTTTGTGATAAAAAGACTTTGTGCTCATTTAGGTATTCACATTCAGGCAGAAAAGGTGTTGTAATGCCTTCTTGTCCAAATTATTTACTGTATGTAATAAATGCTTTCATAAGAAAACCATAATGAATTAATTCATGCATATCACCAGGAATATTACAGGTATGACTTTTTAATTATGAATAAGTGAAAAATAAATGTCAGAAGTAAAAAAAAAAAAAACATGGTCAGGGAATCATTAATACAAATGTGATCAGTTTGGCTTTAAATCTGTTTTTACATTTGGTAGACACCCTTAACCAGAGTGACTTTCATTTTAATCTTATTATACATTTGAGTACTTGAGGGTTAAGGGTTCAACAGTGGCAAATTGGTGGTTTGGGGTTTTGAACCTGGAACCTTCTGATCAATAATCCCACATGCTGCCCCTGTCTGTCGTTTCGTATATGTCTGGACTTTGGCTGGATGTTAAATTTCTTTTCATTTCTAACGCATTGCTTATAGGAGATAATAAAGACGTTGTATTTTAATAATGTGGTGATAATAATAACAATAATAAAAGGTGTTTAATTAGCTTTCATTTAACTTTTTTTTTCTTTTACCATTTCATCCTTAAATGGAGGTGGGTGAAGAAAACATGGCAAGTAGAATTACATTTATAAGTGAATCGTAATTTTTAAAACACTGAAAATATTCTGTGTGTTTAATAGTAAACACTGTGTAGTAGTATTTTTTTCTCTAATAGTAATTAGAGCACGTGAATTAAATTGATTGGGCGCACGCGCGCTCTCACGCGCGTTGACGGTTGCAGGTAAGATGGCGGAGGATCCTTCGGTCAACTTACAAACGCTTCAGGTTTTTATGCTTTATTTTACCTTTTTCTGTCAGACAAAGATGCTTTAATAAGGAGACGTTTTAAATGTGTAAGGTTTTGGTCAGGATTTAATAACTTTAAAGTCCAGCGTGGTGTTTTAGGGCAAGACTCTGATAAATGCCGTGTTGAATTGATTATTATTTAGTTTAATCTGTCTGCGTTGTTGTAAGTAACTCCACCTGTTTTGGGGTATTTATTCCACTTCTTAACCTGGGTCGTAATTAGGTTTATGCAAACCTTAGGGTTCATCTCTGTGCGCATTATTGGATCTGTATCGACAACAGACCGCAAAGGATGATGGCCGCGCCTGGGCTGATGGTAATTGTAGTTCCCGCTACCTCCCGTTCGCTCCATTTGCCTGAGCAAACTTTTCTCAGAAGACCTATCATTTTATCGAGTCATTTCGGTTTCTGTCTGAAAAGAAACGAGAAAGGAAAAAAAAATCCTGTCTCTGTCTGAATGAGTTGAGTATATATATTTTTTTAGTTTTCATGAATATTAAATTGAAACTTTTTTTTTTTACATGGTTAATAATTTTTTGTTATTAAAATTGAAGTTTAAATTAAGTTTTTAAGTTTACAGATAGATGGCAAATTTGTATGCCATTGATATGTTCAGTGTTCATGTATACTGTTTAATAAACACTTCTGGCACGTTTGAGTCTCTTCATTAGTTTAGTTTTTCCTGTAAATGATTCAATAAATACCGTACCGTGCCATTCATACCGAGGTATTACCATACCGTGAAGTTTTGATACCGTTACATCCCTAATCGATAATGAAATTCGTTTTCAACGAATGCCGTTATCGATTAGTTGGGCTGCTCATGTTACTGAGAAGCGCGACCACAAGATGCACAAACACACACACACACACACACATGGAGGTTACAGAAGCGTTTGCAGGAAAAAGCGCACGCACCAAGTCCTCCCAGGTATGGGAGAAATATACATTAAACGCTTCTTATCGGGCGTGAAAATCGAGCGTTTTTTAATCGGGCCTTCGTAGTGTCCGGTGAGCGCGGATGAAGCGCAGAGGGTTTTCTACACATAGGAGTTAATGAGTGTTCACACGGGCTTTGGTGACGTGTTTATACGTTGTCAAAAAAAAACTTTGCATGCAGCTTTTTCTTGGCGTTTAAATCCCAACGAACGCAAGGAAAACACTTCTAGTGCGTTTTCTTTTACGTTCATTTTACACTTAGGAGGACCGGATATATCCCAAGATCCTACATGCTATACAGAGGGAAATGCGGGAAAAGGGCCAAATAAACAGTGAACCCAGTAGCGGCGAACTTTTTTTTTTCTCCCTACGTCGCCATATTACGAGAATGTCTAGTATAGCAAAATGGTCTCTCTCTCTCTCTCATATACACCATTCTTTTATTGAGACAAAAAAAAGGATAAAATGCGCGAAAGGAATAATGTATAAACTGTTAAAAGGATGTAGCAATTCAATTAAAAATATCATAATCTAGAAGTCTATTATTCTTAAGTTGAATTAATTTAAGAGAATTTAAAATTGAGGTCATTCTTAACAACTGAATGTCAGTGTATTTTTTTTTTTAACTATATATATATATATATATATATATATATATATACACACACACACACATATATATCACAATATTTTGCACTAATATATATATATATATACACACACACACAGTCAACTTGCCATCTGCAATTATTTTTAAAAACAAAAATGTTGATTTACATAAAATAAGGGTTAAATGTCAAAATTCAAGATCATTAAATTGCTATTGTAATTGCTAATGGCTATTGTATTTTTTTAATTTTACTTTTATACATAAATAGAGATGTTCCGATACCATTTTTCCCCTCCCGATTCCGGTACTTGGGCTCAGGGTATCGGCCGATACCGAGTACTGATCCGATACCTGGGTGTGTATCTGTACAGTGTGTGTATGTATGTGTATATATATATATATATATATATATATATATATATATATATATAAATTTCTTTTTTAACGTAAAATACTACTAGCCCTGTGCAACGGGTTCGACCCTAAGTGCACGGGCGACACCATGAAACACGGACACGAGGCGAGGTCTTACAGGAAAAAGGGTAATTTATTTAGAATAATGGCTGAGGAAAGGGTTAAAGGCTCTATGCGGTCTTTTCCACTTCGGCGGGAGGGATGTGAAGGCAGGCTCTACGCGGAAGTGAAGGTGCCGCGGGAGCTCGCACAGCTCATTCATGCGCTCCTCTCGCGGAGATCAAAGGCGCCCGCCTTTTTTAAGTCTCTGGGGCGCATCACGTCGCCCGGCTCTTGTGCCACTGTCTCTCATAAAATCCACCGCGTTGCAAAGTTCAGCTTCCCAACAGTCAGACCCCGAGCTACACTCCCCGCTGTGTTTTATAGCACCGGGATCATTAGCGGCGATAGCTCATGGGCCGTAGCTTGATTCTGCGGCCCTGCTCCTTCACATACCTAAAGGGGGGGGCAGGCCACCTAACTAGTGAGCGAGGAGCGATTTCAATTTGGGCGCACGCCCATCACAGGCGCACGCCGTGACACTCTGTAAGTAAGCTAAGCTAGCGGGCATAAATAGGTTATGTTTAGGAAAATGGTATCGGTACGTGGACTCAAATACTCGCCAATTCCGATTGTGGTATCGGTAGCATTGTGGTATCTGATTTATGGTAATATATAGTTAAGCAAAACATTAAATTAAAGCGTTTAGTTGTATCCGATTAATCGAGGGAAAAAAAATCAACCAACTAATCGATTATCAAAATAATCGTTAGTTGCAGCCCTAGTTCTAAATCGCCTCTGAGCCGTCCATGTTGTTTCACACCTAACTTGCTTCACAAGGCTGAATCCCAAATCCTCCGTCACCCCTCATCAAGGGGACTACTTGGTGTCTATGACGTGTAACTGACAGACTAGCTTTCACTACACTACACCAGTGTTTTTCAACCACTAGTTTTGGGGTGAGAGATCGTCGGGTGTGCCGTGGGAAATTATTAAATTTCACCTAATTGGTCTAAAACATTTTTTGAAAATTAATAAGTCTGTGAATAATATGCCATTGTCGAGTGTCTGCGCTGACTACACCGGCAGAGTAATCATGTCATACCCTTCCATATCAGTAGGTGGCAGCAGATAGCCAATTGCCTTGTATTTCGAGATGAGAATTAGTGATGCCTGAATGTGACCGGTAGCAGTGACCGTGGCATTGCGGCTAGTGAGAATACGGTGACGGTGATCAGTGGCGGTTCTACACTGAATTGCTCCCTGGGCGAGACTCCCTCCCGGCGCCGACCCCCTAAAAAAAATAAATTCTCATTTTGTACACAGTACACGTTTTATTAAACTACTCATAACTTAAATAAATATACTGTGTACAAACAAATATTATATAAATATAGAATTAATCTAGAACAAATCACACTAAAGAAAAATAACTAATTTACTGCACTGCAGAACAGAAACCACAAACTGAAAATAAAATCTGACTTTTCTGGCCTTTCTCAATGCAAAGTCATTAATAATGGCATCATATGAGCTATGCTCCCCTATTGCATGCTTTATGCTTATGACAGCGAGGCCAGTGAGCCGTTCCTGAGACATGGTTGACCTCAGGTATGTCTTGATTAACCTGAGTTTGGAAAAGCTCCTCTCTGCTTGAGCTACAGTCACTGGCAATGTAAGTGCAATCCTGAGAGCAGTCCAAAAGTTGGGGAAGATCTCAGATAGATCCTTATCGTGCAGAAAAGTGATAAGCTCAAAGAGGCTCATGGTTTTTGATGACAGTCATTGGACACTTTATTTATCTACTCTAAGGGAGGAACAATTAGCTCCATGTTAATTTACTGCCTCAAATTACATGCTTTGTCACGTAACAGAGTTATAGCAAATGGAAAATGTCTTTTAAACTATATACACATATGTAAATTAAACTGGCTATTTACAGTATACTGTAAATATATTGGCTATAGCCAACATTAATATAATAAACAATGGAAATAAATAACTGTACTTGCAACAGTCTTGCTGCAAAGCATAGTTTTGTGGTTACATTTTGTGGTATTTAATAGAAACCATTAGAATTTCTGTGGTGCTTTGTAAATTAGGCTTTTATTTTGTGTGTGTGTGTGTTTTTTTTTGTTTTTTTTTTAGCAAGGAAAGCATAGCAAGCATCATAAGCAAGAAGGCTAACAAACCTAAGAGTTAACGTTATACCACTAATTAACATAATGACATGAATAACTTAATCATACAGAGACAACATTGGTGAATACCTTTATCTTTACCCCGTTTCTACTCCTCATCTTTTTTTTTTTTTTTTTCTAAATTGGGCCGTTGACAACTTTGGCCTTTTTTTCTCCATCGCTGTGTTTACTATCGAAAATTCGACAATCAACAGATTTCCCCCAACGCTGTCACTCACGACCAGAAGTCAAGACTAAACCAATTCACCTCCACAGCATCATCGTTTTTATTATCTATTTTTATTTGCCATTTCACACAATTAAATAAATGAAAAAAAAGCAAATTACTGGTGTGTGTTTATAATATTTTGAATGAAATGTGCGTTATTTGTAAGAAAGTCAGGTAGACATAATTTAGCCCCCTTCTTGTCCGCTTCATTTGGGAGAGGTGAACTGTACTCTGCTGTACTCTACTTTGTCTCGAGACAGTACAGTGAAAGTTATATTTCATTTGGATTTACTTTCACCGGGTATGCAACGTCACCGACTCTGTTGTGCTTGGTGTGTGGTGAAAAGCTAGCCAACAATGCTATGGTCCCAAGTACGCTCAAACGCCATCTCCAAATGAAACATCCTTCACTGCAAAACAATGTGGACTATTTTGTTCACCTGCGTGAAAACACGGAGAAACAGACAACTTTTATGAGAAGAACCGCAAAGGTAAATGAGAGAGCCCTTAAAGCTGGCTACCATGTTGCTGAAGTTGTAGCTAAATCAAAAAAGTCCCATACTGTGTCATTAATACTTCCCGCCTGCAAAGCCATTGTAAATGAGATGCTCGGACCTGAAGCGGTTAAAGAAATTGCCAAAGTCTCTCTCTTAGATAACACAATTTCCAGACGTATTGCAGACATCGAATGTGTGGTTTTGGAAAAGATCCATATCCGTAAGAAATTTGCTTTGCAACTTGAGTCTGACTTTTTCTTTGTGTTTATTTGATTCCTGTTCAAGACACTTTGATAAGAATGGCTGTATATTGTTAATATAGCTACAGAGTTAAATTTTTTTTTTTTAAAGTTTCAATAGTTGGTGTGCCTTGTGATTATTTTATTATTTTATTTTTTTATTAAAAATGTACCTTGGCTCAAAAAAGGTTGAAAAACACTGCACTGAGCTTCAGACTAAATAGGGATGACTATAAATAAATGCAGTTCTGTTGTTTTTACAGAGCCATTGTTCTATACAGCCCGTCTCTGCAGAGCATCTCATCAATACCGGGGTTTAAAAAGGTAAATAGCACTGCATTTCACACCATTTGTGAGTCAACCCCAGAACAGTTAGTTAGCTATTAATTAGAAAACTTGAAATGTCAGTATTAGTCGCGGTTACCTGTCCGTCCTTTTATGAAGGCTAAAACACGGCATATTCCACAGCGTCGTCTCATTTGCAACAGGAGTTCTGAATGAGCTAAAGCTAGCAAACGGCACCAAATACAGGAGGAATCGCATATTTGTCCAGATTATAATAACAAATCAAACTTCTGCAAGTTAATTTCTTTTAGTTTCTCTATCCATTTTCACGTTTGTCGTTTACAAAGTCCACATCATTGTCATTATGTCCACATCATTATCATCATACTGCATATGAAAATAATCAGCAGAACAGTCATGTGCAAGATAACAAAGCATCAGGTAAACCTGTAGGTCATCATGTAACCTTTATTTACCTTTAAATAAATTACCTTTTTTGTGCTCCAAAATATACCTTGAATAAAATTATTATTGAAAACATAGTAGCTCAATATTGGTTAACAATGTTTCTGTAGTGACTGATGTGACAACAAAAGGTCTATATAGTTGTTTCAGTATTTTTCAGTTGCCCTTTTAATGTTCTGGCTCATCTGTGTATTTGTTTCTTGATATGAACAATCTTATTTACCTTTTTAAACCCCGGTATTGATGAGATGCTCTGCAGAGACGGGCTGTATAGAACAATGGCTCTGTAAAAACAACAGAACTGCATTTATTTATAGTCATCCCTATTTAGTCTGAAGCTCAGTAAAGTAGGTTTATTAATGAACTTAACATTCAATCCCCAGCGCTGTGCATGTATGGCAGATTTTTTTTCTCCCTAGTTTTTTCAGTAAAAAAAGAAAACCTCATGTACCTTTTACTGGCTCTACATATTGGACTAGTATCAAGTATTCTTGTGTTTGTTTGTTGTAATTAAGGTGGGAATTTGACTGAAACCTGGAGACTTTCCCCACAAGCTTCATATGTATAATAAATTTTATAATTTGCAAGTCATCCAAACAATCATTATTGTATTGTATGCCTTCTAAATTATAATGCTTAAGAAAATATAAAATGTAGAGTAATAAATCTGTATTGTAGATAGTTTAAGGTTGGATATTTATTTATTGGATTTTGCTGTTGTATTCTTTCCTGCCTCAGGAGGCCACTGTGGGTCAGCAGTAAGTTCAGATGGAGGTCTGTTCACCGCCTCTCTACAAGGAGAGATCAACATTAATACCCTGCCACGGGAAGCAATGGATTCAGTACCTAAACCAAGTGTACAGCATGCTGCAGGGGGGACGGAAGCATGTTGTGAACATGGGAGTGACATTTTAGATTTGTTTCATTTGTAGGTGAAAATGAATTATAAAAACCCCTAGAACTTTTTTTTTTTTGCTCTATTTGTTGGAAAACTACGAGATGGAAATAGCAGCATATTTATGCGAAATCTCTAGATAAAAAGTGCATGTTTTGTTTTAAAGTGTCTAGATATATGCATATCTTTTTTATTGAATTGGCTAGGTGTTAA
Source organism: Channallabes apus (assembly GCA_030522415.1). Taxonomy (NCBI): domain Eukaryota; kingdom Metazoa; phylum Chordata; class Actinopteri; order Siluriformes; family Clariidae; genus Channallabes; species Channallabes apus. The sequence continues at coordinate 26,332,374 of CM060125.1, read as the reverse complement.
TACATTTGTGTAATTGACTACTGGTCACTGTAATCTTCACTTAATCCTTTTTGAGAGTTAATTTTCCATGCTTAAGTTGCCAAGCTCTGTTATATATAAAAAGTCAGATGAGATTAACTGCAGCACTACAGTCTATGTGCAAATACGAAGCCAGAGAAATTCACTTAAAGCACAAAGTAGACTAGTGAGTGATGTAGTGCAAGAACGAAAATAAATGAGGTAGACTGGTATGTTGTTTAATTGTACTTGTTTATTAGCATTTATCTTAATGGTATTCTGTGAATGCACAAATGGACTGAATCACTGGGAGAGAAAAAGAGGTGAACAGGCAAAACTAATTCTGTGTTATATGCATATACAGGTACAGTATATTGTATGCATATATGCAAATCAAAATGTTTTTATTCCATTTTCTGGTAGCTGCAGTTGTGCCACTTGTTTTTTTTACAAAGCTGTGTTAACCTGGCTGGTGCCTTTTTTTCTTTTTTTTTTTTTCTTTTCTATTTAAGGTAGTTGTCTGCATATTTTAATAATGTGAGCTCGTGTTGTGTCCCAACCTATAGAGAAAAAAAAAACTTGGAACTTTTGTAGTATATTAATAAATCTTACATACTCATATATGGTGTAAAAGCTTTTTAGGTGCCTAATGAGTGTGTTAATGAGTTTTGATAAATGAGACCCAATGTATATCATTTAGATAAAAAGTCTTTTGTTTTGTTGACCAAACTATAAATGGTGGAAAAATTTAGTTTACTTTAAGAATGTACAATTCTTTTAAAAATATACCTTTACAACACTCTTACTGTACCGGCTTTAAGAAAACAAGACCTCATGTGTCCGAGAAGCCACAGCAGGTTATGGTTGAACCAGACTCTAAGGTGTGATTGTCCAGTTTTTTTTAGTGACGATGTCATGATCGTACTGCAAGGGGAGAAAAAGTCACAGACACAGCAGACAAAATGAGAGAGAAGCAAGAGGCAAACAAGCAAATGCTGTAAAATTTAGCAGCAGCTTTAGTTTACACAAGATTATTGTCTTGTAGACATCATCTGTTTCAGGCTGTGAAATCCATAGAAAAATGTGGGGTCTCCAAAAACCCATGATGTGTATGCAATGAATGTTCCAGGGCCTTTACATGTGAACAGTGGTAAGGTAAAAAAGAAAAGCAATCACACTCAACATGGAAAGATTTTTTTTTTTTTTTTTTAGAATGAGTAAAATGTAGAAGCTTGTAGTGCGACACTGTTTACTGGATCAGTCAGACAAAGTTTTGCAGAATGAGGTTTTGTTTTGCTGCTTGTAGGTACATGATCTATACAAAGACTCATTATTCCATCCAGGCTAAAATGTGAAACGCTACAGTAATTACAAACACTATTTACTCAGGAAGACCATGTTGTGCTTTTTAGTTTCAGCTGTAATTTAAATTACAGGCACAAGTTAATGTGCTAATTCTATTTTATTTTGTTATTTTTACATAATGTAAATTTAGTCATATTGCACACTTATTTTTCTTGTTTTAAGTTTTCAGGTCATCAGCGGTCGTATACAGGCATTTCACTTCCTGTCATTCTGTGTATGACAAATTGAATTTGAATTGTAATACCTTATCCTTTCCACAGGAACACCTTGATCACTTTACACCTTCCTGTGATACTGAAACATTTAGTGTTTTTTTTTTTTTGTCTTATTCCTACAACAGAGAGAACGAGAGGCTTGTGATGGAACAAATGTTTATAGCACATTACATGAAAACAGAAATGGATATTTCACAACATAAAATAAATTAAAACTACAAACATGTATTACACAAAACTTGTACAAGATTTGGTTTGTTGCAAATTCTGTATTAAAAAAAATAAGTTTAGTGTAGGATATGTAATGCCACAATATTCATGTTTCTACCCTGTAGTTTTTATATACTGTATATATGATATAAAGTAGTACATAGATGTAGAACCCCGAGAAGGACTTTACGTAATACTTTATCATAAAACTATGAGTCTATTTTGTTTCTTGTATGTGTGTGTACATGTGTGTATACTGTGTATAGGGGATGTACTGTAGAAAAAGACTAAGAAACCTGATAATCTAAATCTACCTAGTTATGTTAGTCTAAGTCAGAAGTGTTCTGTGGGTTTCAAATCCATTTTCAAAATCTGTAGCTGCAAATTACAGTCAAAAGGTTTGGAGACAAACTCAGACAGTAATTTACACAGTGTTATCTAATTAAAAGAATTAAAAGGTTACTACTTCAGAAACTGCACCTGGTCTCATAATGAGCATGTCTTGCATTTCAACTTCCTCCAGCTGAGGTCCATGTAAGCCATGGATTATTCTCTACTTCAGAACGTTCTGGGGTTATCAGAAATCCCAAATCCCTATGAACACATTTCAGTCTCATTCATTCTCCTGCCGTGCTGTTTAAGCAGGCGTGTTAGAGCCGTCGTTTCCAACCCTGATCCTGGAGTATCTGTCTGGAAAAATTTTTTATGTTTTCACCAAAAAAATCACTTTCACTTTTGTAGAACAATACCAAAAACCACCAAAACTATGCCGTGAGGCATGATGCAATTATGTAACAAGCCAAACTCTCCTTTTTGTTTTGGTGCCAGCTTTGCCCACTCTTGGCATTCTCTCACCTGGAATTATTTCCCAGCAGTTCTATAAGACTTCCCATATATCATTGGCTGTTAACTCTGGTCCTACACACTGTAGTATTGTCCTTGCTCTCGCATATGCACTCCAACTCAGAAAAGGCTGTTATTCGTCTGATTAGTTGAATAAGGTGTGCTGGGAGCTGAGATAAGACTAAAATGTGCAGAGCAGAGAAGGAGGTTTCCAAGACCAGGGTTGATCTGGCGAGCGCTTGTTAGCTGCCAATAGTCAGCAAATCTATCATCAAGGTAAACAATGGTTACTCTGAAGAATCGTGAACATGAGATATAAGTTTTACACTTTTTTATTGTTGTTTATCACATAATTCCATTCCATTTATATGTAGAAAAAAAAGGACAAGAAATTAATTTATACCTGGAATGAGTAGGTGTACCTACATTTCTGACTGGTACTATATTTAAGATAATTTATGTAACCTAATTAACCATTTCTATGATTTATAGAAGTCATTTCCAGTACTTGGAGATGGAAGAAGGTTTTACAGGTGGAGGAAATCTTCATCTATCCACACCTGGATGTATAATTAATGCACCTGGTGTCAATCATAACCAATAAAACCAGAACATTAATAGTGTAACAGTACAGAAACAAGTCTTCTGTCAGCAGGTAATGCAGGTTGTGTATCACACCGATGTAATAACTGTTTACTGTAATCGTTAATATGAAATTATTTAACGTGTATATATACAGTCAGACAAAATGTATACACACTTCAGGAGAAGAAAAGCTTGTATAAACATTTTAATACTGAATTATGTAGTAAAATATGATATTAACATTTTATTAACGTGTATACTTTATTTGGCTGACTCTGTATAATATATAAGTCGCTGTAACGCCCTCTAGTGGCTAACTGCGTTAACAAGGTTTAAAAAAAAAAAAAAAAAAAAACATAACTGACTAAAGCAGGAGAGCGTGAGGGTTACCACAATTTAATTTACAGTTAAGCTACAAGTTCGCCCTCTAGTGGCTAACTGCTTTAACAAGCAAAATAAAAACATAGCCGGCTAAAGCAGTTCCCACTAGAGGGCGACGGTTACCACGATTTCATTTACAGTTAAGCCTCAAGTTCGCCCTCTAGTGGCTAACTGCTTTAACAAGCAAAATAAAAACATAGCCGGCTAAAGCAGTTCCCACTAGAGGGCGACGGTTACCACGATTTCATTTACAGTTAAGCCTCAAGTTCGCCCTCTAGTGGCTAACTGCTTTAACAAGTTAAATAAAAAACATAGCAGACTAAAGCAGTTCCCACTAGAGGGCGATGGTTACCACGATTTCATTTACAGTTAAGCTTCAAGATCGCCCTCTAGTGGCTAACTGCTTTAACATGCTAAATAAAAACATAGCAGACTAAGGCAGTTCCCACGAGAGGGCGGCGGTTACCACGATTTCATTTACAGTTAAGCTACAATTTCGCCCTCTAGTGGATAAAAACGGAGCAGTAACTAAAGCAGTTTGCCGCTAGAGGGCGATCGTTCTTCTATTCTTCTTCTTCCTTTACTTGTTCTCGCTATATTTCTGTATGTTTGGTTTGAATACAAGTTGTGTATATTTTGTGGTCATGTACACCTCTGCAAAATCTTCACCTATGACTTTAATGTTATGAATATGGATTGATATAATTAAAGCAAAATGTAAATAGAAAAATTAAGGCTAAATTTGCTAAATGTACAGTTTGACCATAAATAATCTGTGTGTAAAAAGCATACATTTTGAAAATATAGCTTTAAATCATTTTAAAGTCCACCAAGGAGGATATTTCACTAGTTATAGCTTAAATGGCGCTGATTAAAATAGACAAACAACGAACGAATGAATGAATAAATAAATAAAATGATTAATACTAGAGTTATTACTTCTATAATATGTAATAATTATACCTTTTATTTTCTTTCCTGTAAATGTTTTTTTTTACCAACCCCCCCAGTATATGGATTAAACTTGTATCGAATTTGTATAGATTAAATTTGAATTTGTATTGATTAAATTTGTATCGAATTCGATACAAATTTAATCTATATATAAATTTATATATATATATATATATATATATATATATATATATATATATATATATATATATATATATATACTGGGGGGGGTTATATATTATAATTTTTTTAAACACATATCCACTTTTACTGCTTCGTGGTTTTTAAGGTAATGTTTTTTTGCCTGATACGTTTTTTTAACCTTGTTAGTGCAAATAGCCACTAGAGGGCGAACCTGTAGCTTATTTGAAAAACGCAGCGTTATCGCGATTTTATTTTCAGATAAGCTACAAGTTCGCCCTCTAACTGCACTAACCTGGTTGGAAAATTATTTAAAGCTAAATTTTCAAAATGTATGTTTTTTACACAGACTTGATTATTTATGGTCAACTGTACATTTAGCAAATTTAGCCTTACATTTTTCAATTTACATTTTGCTTGTGACATAACCAAAAATGACCCTTTAATAATAGTAATCCATATTCATAACATTGAAGTCATAGTTGATTTTGCAGAGGTGTACATGAACACAAAATATACACAATTTGTATTCATACCAAACACACAAATATTCTTGATTTATGTTTTTTTAAAACATTTTAAACAATATGCATCAGTTATCTTTTTCTGTCTATAAATGTAATTAAGTACACACAAGATTATTTTATTTAACTATTATATAATCTATTAATTCACAGCTTTAAGCTCCACTCTACATCAATGACACACAAAGTGGTATTTCTAAAAAAAAATTAAAAAAAAGGCTTTTAGAAATAGATAAAGTTTAACATTGAATCCTGATCCTTAAATAATTCTTTTGATTGTGTAAAGCTGTTTTGAGACAATGTCAATTGTTAAAAGCGCTATACAAATAAAACTGAATTGAATTGAAACTGAATCATCACTATGTAACACACACCTCTGTACCATCTGTACAAACACAAGGAAGCAGCTCAAATTTAAGTCTTTCTAGGTGTAGGCCATTTCTCTGTTGTTATCTATAGGAAACATTTTAAGAGGTGCTTTATCTTGTGAGACCCGGTAGTCCTCTGGTAAAGTGCTTGTGCCCTGCTCTTAAGGTTTCAAGTTCAAACCAGGTCTGGTTTCTTTGGTTACTGCTAAATGATAAATGTACTAAATGCAGGTGTTCTTTTTGTGAGCTTGTGTGACTCAGGAGGTTGGGTGAGTTGTGTATGTATCCTTGTGGTGCTGAAACTCAGGGTTCAATTCCCAGCTTGAAGGGGGTGGGGGGCAATAACAGTGGTTATGCTAACTATAAAATACAACTTTTATTAAAATGTTATAGTTTACATACTGTAATTAGTAATATACTGGATACAGTAATATTGCATAATAGTCAAAACAATGGATATGTAAAATAATAAATATACACTATATAAAGTAGTATAACCCCTCCTTTCACCTCTCCAGGAGCCCCAGTTGGGACAGACCAGCTCTTCTCTTTCTTTCTCTCTCTCTGCTGGATTTAGTGCCCCACCTGGTTCCAGCACCTTAAGCTCAGTAGGTTTCGAACCTGTGCACTCCATAGCTGCAGGTACAGCCTTACCATCCTCAGTCCACTGAGCCACCAGTGCCTTCAACCAATGTGGCTTTTTTTAGGGGCTTTATCTCTTACTTTATATTACCTATAGGGAGAAAGAGATAATCATCTGATCTTGACACCTGCACATTTACTCTCGGAGCTACAATGGCCTTAAAGTAATGTTGCTTTTTTGGGGGGGAGTTTAATCTTTAAATTATAATTACTGCTCCTGAAGGAGTTGTTAAGAAAGGTCTGAGCTTCGAACCTAGGTCATCTGAATCTAACACCCGCATGCTTCCTCTCTGAGCTACAGGGTCCCTCAGCAGCCGCTTCTTTATTTGAGGGGATTTTTTGTTTTTTTACTTTACTGTATGTGGAAAGAAAGTCCTGGCTCCCAGCTCACCTACCAGTTTGCTGACAGAATGAGGTGGCTTATTATTTCATTATTTTATTATTATTATTATTGGTGGCTTATTATTTCTTATTGCCTCGTGCATAGGCAGGTGTCTGTCTCAGATGCCTTGGTAAAAAAAAAAGAAAAAAAATAGCCAGGGACTTGAACCCAGGTCATCATAATCAGACATTAGTTAGCTTGCTCACTGAGCCACAAGGGCACTCTGGCACTGCTGCCTTTTAAGTGGATTGATCCCTTACTTTTAATTCCCTATGGAGAAATAGGTGTCTTAGTAAAGAAAACTTGAGCTTTGAACCCAAGTCATCTGAGACAGACACCTGCTTACTTATGCCCTGAGCCACAAGTGCACACAACCACCAAACTGTTTTAATAGGTTTATCTTTTAGTTTACATTATATTTACTTAATATTACATATATTGACTTCTTTGCACTGTGGTGAGCCTGTGCTGAGAAGTATTCTGTAGGCATCTGAATGAGACAACCGCACCTTCTTCACAGAATGTTTTAGTGCTTTATCTTTTATTTGACTTTATTCTTTAACTTCTTAAGAAACATCTAAAGAAGGCATTAATTACTGACTAAATTACTGGTACCTCTAGACATCACTATCAATACATACTTACTGTAACTGGTCATCTGTATCCGTAGCCACCAGAGCAGACTAGCAGCAAGCCGCTGTTTTACTAACACATATTAAATACTCGTGTCTGGAGCACTTTGTCTGTAGAAATATATACAGGATAATTATAAGCCTGTTGTTGACTTTACTGTTTAACATCCCCAGACCCAAGTTCGGTATTCTGAATCATGTGATATATTTAAAAAATATATAACAACACCAGCAGCATGGCGGGACAGTGGACGTGCTGTTGCCGCACCACAACAGGGTCCTGTGTTCGATCCTGAGGTCGGGACAGGTCAGCACAGGGCTATGTCAGGGTCTGTGTATGTGCTGTACACCTCAGTTTCCTCTCATCTCTCAAAAATGTAAGAGGATGAATGGCTCCTTGTGTTACAAACGTGTTCCAGCCTTGTCCAAAGTGTTGACTGGATGTATTGTTAATCTCTGCAGGATAATGCCCTTACTAAGATGAATCAGAAATGCTCATCATATCTAACCAATAAATAAATAATTTTCCCAGAAAAAGATGAGCTAATCCCTCAGGTCATGTGACATCAACAAACTGCAAAACAGTGTGCTAATAAATGCAGAAGAGTTTGCAGTTTTAACTTATATTAACTTATCTTATCTATATATTATGTATTATGTATCAAGGATGAAATCTCCAGTGAAGACATGATGGCGACAGAGTGGCGAGTAAACAGTAAAGTATTTGTTTAGTGTTTTATTTAAGGCAAACACTCACTAACTCACTTATCATCTATAAAGCTTTATCCTGTGTACAGGGTCTCAGGGACGCAGACATGGTACATCCAGGACAGTGTGCCAATCTACTGCAGGGCACACACATACAGTACACACAATCATTTACACACTAGGGCAGCTTGGGAATGCCAGTTAGCCGAGTCTGCATGTCTTTGGACTGTGGGAGGAGACTGGAGTACCCGGAGGAAACCCATCAAGCACAGGGAGAACATGCACACTCCACAGACCTGCGGTGGGAATCAAACCCAGACCGTGGAGGTTCAAGTTGAAAATGCTAATCACAGTCCTAATCAATAGTCTCACGCAGTGCTAAGTGTGCAGGAAACATATTCCGTATGACCATAAGGATTAGAATAAGTGTAAGTGTATAATGTCCAGGTGAAGTTTTCCACTATATAATGAATGAGAATTAAGTATAACTTTTCAGGAATGTAATCATTAGTGTTCATCCGCAATCATGTCGCATGACATCCTCACCAGGAGCCAGAGATTCTCAGGTCGAGGAGGCTGCAAGCAGAAGTAAAGCATCATTAAATAATGATCGTATGTAAGTTTCTCCACCAGGTGTCAGTCTAGCTCCAGAGTAGCATAATAGCCCTTGAATTATATTTTTAAAAATTCAAATTACATGAAAAATCATAATCGTACGGAGCCCATAGAGACATGTCTTAAAAAACAATAAAAACAACAAAAACTTATAAATATCTGGTATACACCAGAAACTTCGTAGTAATATTAGGTAAATATAGGTTTTTGATGTCCCTATAGGTAATTAATATAGCCAAACCATATTCTAAATGTTTACTACAACATTTTTATTTTATTTTTTTATTTTTTATTTCTATTTCAAGAATAACACACATTTGCAGTCAAGATCATTTTAGGCTCTTTATGCTATTTCATTCAATTTAAAAAATTGAAATGAATATCGCTTTTAACAATGGTCACTGTCATAAAAAGCAAAGCAGCATTATATAACTAAATATTCAGTATATAAATTGAATAAATTGTATAAACATATAGCTTTATAAGTTTGTCCCTAATGCGCAAGCTGGTGGCAAGGAAAAACTTCCTGAGATGACATGAAGAGAGCGGAGGAACCAGACTTTATATCCACTAGCCTCTTTCAGGTGAAACCAGATAGCATGACCATAAATAAATCCCTTTTAAGACTATGTGCTACAAGGTCCAAAGTGTAATTGTATAACAGGAAATGCGTTTCAATGGTGGAAGTGTTCTAATCAGGTGGTGCTAAGGGTGCAGGGTGCTTTCATCAGAGAGTGATGCACTATCCCGGGTGTCCCTGTGCAGATAGAAATCAATGGCGTGGGGTGTATAATGCCGCATTGTCCTGCCTGGCTGCCCCTGGTACCCTCATGCCCATCAAAGTGCTTCCATGTGGTGACATCACATCCCTCGGCCCAATCGAATGTCCGATCTGGAGAGAGACCCGGCACACATGAACCGTGTGAGGTCTGTTTAGGTGTGGAGACGTGCATGTACCCACACACACCCTCAGCATTGCATACACAGCCATCACACACACATGTACGGAGATAAATACAAAACTTACAAAAAAACAGCACAATATATCCTTCTCTTCCTTTCCCATCACTAAACAGAGGTTTGTTGCGCCTTTAATCTTAAAGACTGACCTTTATCAGTCACAGTTCGCCTGGTTCCGGGCCTCCTTTCCAAAACAAGACAACAACCAACCTAGCAAACAAAGAGCTCAAAGAAAAAGCAAGCTTTCGTGTCATAATCTTCTCAGAAGCTCAGAAACCTTGTGCGAACGGAAATCCAAAATCAGAGTGATAAAGTCGTATCCATGTTAGTAACGGATAAAACAGGATATGTGGGGTGGATGCATGAAGGTTAAACAGGAGTAGTTGTTATTGGTGTGGCATCCAGCTGTGCATGAAAAGAGGATCTTCTCTGGACAAACACAATGAAGTAGAAAAACGTACCTGTAGGCGTTCACCCTCAAAGTAGCCGGGATCTGATAAGCTACAGAGTTACTTTCAAAAGGAATTATTCCACGGCAGCATGTGCTTGAGTGTCTCTTTAGGAAAGAATAAGTTTGCATAATAATATAAATAAGATGAATATGAAGTGTGTGTTTCTGCATGGTTTCACGTGCACTTTATCAGGAGGGAATTCCCATGCAGGTCATCTGATTGAGCTTCAGAGCGTCTTTTGGCATCACAAGCCACAAGATATGAGATTTCACAGATCAAAGCCCACCTTTCTTCTGTCTTTATCTCAAAACAAAACTCGCCCCAGTGTTCGCCACATAGTTTTGCAAAATCCGTTTACTGAGCTGCATTTCTCTCGCACATGGTGTGAAAGGAAAAGAAGCACAAAGCAGTACTGATCATATGATCCAAGCATTTCACTGCATATCGTACTGTGTATGACTGTGTATGTGACAAATAACATTTGAATTTGATATAGGTTGCTAACCTTATTGTAAATAAAAAATTTTTTTTTAGATTTCTGCAAGGAATGAAACTCTTGTGAGCAAGTTGTCAGTGGAACATATAATCAACACACAGGATGGGCTCCTATGCTAAACAGAATTCCCGAACCATCCTAAATTTGAGTTGAATGAAAGCGAAAATTAATAAATGAGCCATCTATAAAAAGAAATGAACTAATTGAGGTGGAGCTGGCACCTCACTCTATCTTCAAGGTCCCCGGGCACATTTGGATTTCGAGTTACTCTTTGTGTGGGCAGTCACATCTCCAAAACAACATGCTGCTGGATGAATCAGGTACTCGACATTGCCTCTAGGGGCGTGCATGGTGTCCTGCAATGAACTGGAGTCACACCCATTGTGCATATCATTTTATCTCCCGGTGTCTCGGGATAGACTCCAGATCTACCTCATCCGTGACCAGGATAAATCTGAAGGTGATTTTTTAAAAATACATTTTTTAATCTGGTTCTTCTGTGGTTTAAAGGGGAAAGAGCTAGTTGCATATTAGAAGCAGCTTCCAGTCAACTTCTTGGCTTTGTCTTAATCTGAGGTCCACCACAAGGTGGTTATAACCATGAAATAAACTTAAAATCAGCTAACCTGATATTTCCCAGAAGGCAAATGTGACCAGGTCACCTCCTCAACAAAGACCTTTTTTGCTTTATTGATTGGATCAGAATATTGATTTAAGTTCCTTAAGAACCTTTCTGATTACCTGTGTCATGTTAAAACAAAAAACTTATTATAAATGAAAATTGGGCCATCAAGCCATCTTTAAGGACACGGGTTGCACAGTGGTTAAGTACTGATCAGAAGATCAGAGGTTTAAACCCCAGCACCAAGATGCATCTGCCCCTGGGCCCTTGAGCAAGGCCCTTGACCCTCAACTGCTCATAGGGTTAATGAGATAAAAGAAAAAACTGTGGACTGTTTTGTAGTGCTGATGTCTAGTTTTTATATATGTTCGATTTAATCTACATAAAAATCCCATCCTGGACACAGCATCTTCACAACCGCTTGCATTTTTTCAATCCAGAAATTCAAAAGTCCCCCCCCCCCCCAATTTTAAACCACATGACAGAAAAGCCAAAGCCTGGCTGACGCATTGGTGAGATGTCTACACCAGTCCGCATGTGTGTGTATGTTTGACAGCGGTATAAACAGAGAAAAAATGGAGGCAGGTTTTTATGCCTAAAGCAGCATGATGAACAGATGGCCTGTCTGAACATGTTATGGAAGTGCTGCAGATATGATTAGTCATGTTCCTTTGGGTGTGTGTGTGTGTTTTAATCGACTCTAGTTGTGCAAGAACCAGGTTGAACCGTAAACCATAAATATTAGACATTAAGAAGTCTTCTGGAGGTAAACGCTGTGGAATAACTTTAATGTGAGATTACTATTCATTTATTCTCTATACAAATATTTAACTAAACAATCTGCTGCATGTTCTTGCTGAGATTCAAGAATAAATTATTCATTCTTTTTAATCCTTTACCAAATCTTCAGCTGGAAAAGTCCTCAAAACAATGTTAATGAATTGCTCTTGACTGCGAGTGGCTACAAAACGTCTGCCAGTGTGCACCTGGAAAGGAATATTATAACAGCTCTTTATTAGGGTTCAGATAAATTATAAATTTATATATTTTCCATCAATCTGGACATCTTAAAAAAGTATAAATACTTTAAAGAAATAAAGAACAATTACTAATTGTAGGTACAGTATTGTATTGTATATTGTGTATTTTACAACATATACATTTTACTTTCAATATGTAGGATTTTTTCCTGCCGTGCTTCCAGGAACTACCTGCAGTACTGTACATTTGTTTTTCCTATGATTAATTCACTTGACAAATCTACTACAAAATAGGAAATGTTTAGCAAAATGACACTGTTTATTATTTTTGGGTTACTTTCTGACCTTCCCTCAACTTCTGCCACAGAGATTGTTGTCACTGGATTAAACCAAAACTACTAACTGTTGTTTAAACTGAATACTTAAATGTATTATTATTCTAAACAGAAATTAGTTGCACATCATTCCAAACAGAACACATTGGAAATGTACATATAATTAGTAAGCAGACTTTACAAATGGTACATCTGACCATAAATCCAAGTAAACTCAGGAATAAACCAGAATCAATTCACTTAGGGGAACAGCTGATCAACATGCATTATAAACAAACAATACATCTCAATCCAATGTCGGGGTTCACCTGAGCAAACTGTACAAGTAGGAAGGTCTGCAGGTCGGCCGATGATGTAATGTTTCTCCTCATAATGAAATTAGTACTCAAATTTAACAGTAATGTTGATTTTCCATATTTATCTTAGGTTATTAAGTGCTTGATACTCGTATTGTAATTTTAAACAAAAATATACGTGTTCACAGGCTGCCACAAATACATATATACATCCATCCATCCATCCATATATACAGTACATAGACACATGCATTTATGCTAACACTGGGCTCTGAGTATGACAAGCCACTTTCTAACAGCTTAAGACCTCTTATTTTAATCTCAAACACCAGTAACTAACATTTTTAATATTATATTTGACATTTCTACTGGTTATACAGCACTTTAATGGAAATAAAAACGGTTTCAAAAAAATTTCTCTCTTTATGAGAGAAAATCTGCACTAGAGCTCCCCCTGTTGGCTGCATGGGTTAGGGTTAGGCCAAGGGGGGGGGGGGGGGTTTGGGAAGAAACAGCTACCAGTAACACCACAGGGATTTAGACCTGACGAAACAAAAACCTGAACAATAACACGTTTGACAGAACTCTTTCATTTTAAGAAAGTTTTCAGACACTATACAGGGAAATCGTACCACGGTGGGTTAAAGCTCAAGGTTACTGAGCAGATGGTCAGAGGTTCAAGCTAGTCCCTAGTTCTGTCCACAGAGTATGAGTGAGTGTGTGTGCTCTGTGATGCATTGGCACCCCATCCAAGGTGTACTCAAATGGGAAATGTTCGGGGCTCCTCCTGACCGCATCAGCATCAGCAGTACAGAGAATGAGTGAGTAAGAGTGACTGATTTCACATGCCTGATCTGTTTCATTCCTCTTATTCCACAAGAGTGGCCACTATAAACAATTGTTCCCTATTGGGCTCACATCCTTTCTCTCCTTAACATTAGTAAGCTTAAAAGAAAATGCACCCTGTTAAGTTACAGAGGCAACCTGAAGATTTCCTCATGCAGAAAAATATACTGATTCCCCTAAAGCATTGACACTTGAGACAAAGTAACTAAATGTGAAACAAAAAAAACTGAATAAATAACTCCAAATACATTTATGTTAGACTGAATGGGCACTGATGCCTCAGTGTTAGGGTTCTTGTCTGGTACATGGAAGTCTAAAACCCCAGCCACTCAATTCAGTGTCACATGCCTGGCTAAAATGGGAGAGTTGCCCCAGGAAGGACATTGGGCCTTAAACCTTTGCCAAGTTGTGTGCTGATCATGTGTGGTCCACTGTGGTGACCCATTGACGAGGGCAGCCGAAAGACCAATCACCACAGCATTTGGCTATTATTAGACTGAGATTATGCGTAGTGTCCATTGTGCTGTAGTGTCCCTCTGTAAGCTGCCGCCTTTAGGAATATCAAGCTATTGGAAAAAAGTGCATTAATAGTGATCTGACCAACCAGAATTAAGAATTCAACAAAGTGTAAAATCAGATGAATTAAAAGGCATGAATTGATGTACTGTAGATTATTTTGTTACACTGCTCAAAGTCATGGCAATCACAACTGTAAGAATTACTACTAAAAATTATATTTAAAAGCGTCCAGCAAAAAAAAAAAAAACCTACTTTCCTCTTTGAAAAGCCATTAGTAGAAAAAAAAACATCTGAACACTCTTTTTCATTAAGCTTGCCTCCTATTGGTCTGCTCATAAATTACACCCCAGCTATGACGCTTATCTCCTTATTTATGTGTTTGTCTTCTTTATACACTCAGCCATTTCATGAGGCTCTAGTGTATTTTTTAAGCACACAGATGTGCAGCGTTCATGATTGAGGAGGAAAAAGAGAATTAGGTTCAGCAGCCGGTCTGAAAGGCCCCATTTAGCCTTGACAGACGGAGTTTTACCAGCGAGTGTAAAAACGTCAAAGCCCATACAGCATCGAGGTCTCCTAGCCAGACTCGAAGGCCCTGTATTCAGCTTGGACTGTCTCAATCCAAGGTCTTTCTACCCAATGAGAGCGCACATTTATTAGCTGAGAGAGCCATGGCTCCTTAGGAGAGCGTGAAACGTCGGTCCAAGTCAAATTCCACCCGTTGCCATCGTAAAAGAGTCACCTAATTAACGTTAATCCGTTTTTGATGGCTGAATATTCCCACTCTGGCCACACTGGCGAGGTCTATGTGAGCTTGACTTGGAGCCATCTGCTATAAGAAAGGAGGTGTAACAGAGAGAGAGAGAGAGAGAGAGAGAGAGAGAGAGAGAAAGATGGGTGGAAAATCAACATGAATTTCTATGGTCCAGAAACAACAATCTCATAAACAAGCTACTGTACAGGTAAGATTTTTCTTTCCAAAGTACGATGTGAATGTTCTTTGGATATTTTATTATGGTTATTACTTTCATAATTTTTTTTAATAATAATTTTCTTTTAAAATTATTTAAAACCAGCATAAGTATCCGAGTTTTAGAAATAGTTAAAAGGTTAAAGCTAAAATCAGCACCTGGCACATAACTACTTATAACTTCACTTCTAATCAAGATTATAATTTAGGGTAGGTTCAAGGTTCAGTTTTCATAGTGTACTTGCCTTTTTAAGAGTAAGCCATGATGGGTCGTGCTGTTGTGTGTGTGTTTGTGGGTGTGTATTAAGGATTATGCCGGCTTGTAGGTGCATTGCGGTTGTTTTTGTGTCTTCCACATACTCTGTGTATTTATGGTAAGCTATTGCATTGATTGGCTCTGTTAAGTAATGCATATAGCCCCGCCCACCTTAAGGCAAAAGCACTAAATGAGTGGGGGGGGAAAAAAACCTGACAGATGCTGTGACATAATCTGGCACATAACTGCTCATAACTTAATTTCTATTCAACATTTTGATTAAATCTATGGTGCAGGTTTAACTTCAGACAGATACAGAAAGATTGGCAAAGGTTCATTAAATTCTGTTTAGCCAGTTTTGTGTGATTCTGTGACAAAATCTGGTTGGACAGACATCGAGACAGACGGATATACAGACAGATTTTTTTCTGAGGATGGTTTCGTGTCCTCTAATGTATGATATGTAAAGATATTGCTTAAAAATTAAGTTCAATCAAAAATGTGTACTAACAAAAACCTTCCTTTAATTCATATAGATTGTTTATTTTCTCTTTTATTCTATTTATTGATCAACTACTACTGCTAATACTACTAATGTTAAGTATACTGTTACAGAATAAAAATACTAAACAGAAATTAAAATAAAAAAATAAAAGAATCACTTATGCTCTCATCCTGCTCATGATTCTAATACTGTATCAGAATATTGCTTTGACACGCCTCCTTATGCATTAGATTAGATTAGATCTAAAAATGAAATCATTGTTGGCTGTAATTCAGTTTTAAAAAAATGTTCAGAGTTTATACTACTGAAATGCAGTCAGGAAAGAATGGACTGAAACCAACACGGAGACCTAATCAGGAAGAGAGCTAAATATTTACACAGTTAAACAAAGACGTATTAAACAGTCTTTCACTTGCTCATTTTTCACTGCTCAAAAGCAAATGTTTTGTGACTGAATGGAGAAAGCAAGACAAAATGCTGGTGTCATTCTTCACCGAAACAATTTACACTCTCATCATAGCCCCGTGTGGTCCTGCACAGTGTCGTCTACAGTGTCGTCTACAGTAGTTTTCTTTAAACACACACACACACACACACACACACACACACACACACACACACACACACACACACACACACACACACACACACTTGTAGGGTTGAATTTTCCCTTTACCCACAAAGCTTACTTGCTTTCTTGCTTTGTTAACCTAAAACATTATTTTACAAGTGAAGGTTTTTCTACAAAGTAAAGTTAAAACTAAAGAGGTAAAATAAGCCTAGCATATACAGTACTGTTAAGCTCAGCTCCTGAGTGAAAGCTATCAATTGAAAGCTCAATTGGCTAGTAAAAATAAGCTTAACTTAAGTTAACTGGTGAGTTAAAAGTAACAAAGAGTGCTAATCTTCAGGGTGAACGTTAACTCAGCAAGTGCAACCTAATCGTCAGAGTGAAAGTGAAAACAAACATTATTATGAAAGCTAATATTCATAAAGTAAATCAAATCTCCAGAGATACACTACTGGCTCAAAAGTTTGGAATCACTTGCAAATTTCTTTGTTTTTGTTTAGGGATTTGTTTTCTACATTCTACAAAAATACTGGCGATTTCAATGAAAAACTATGAAATAACACATATGGAATTAGGTAATAATTAACAACAACAATAACAACAGTCAGTTGTTATTTTAAGACAGAGTTCAGCCTGTTCTGGAACAGTTCATGCAAGAACAGTATTGTCACGTGCTTTAGCAAAACCCATCAGGCACCATGATGAAACTGGCTCTCATGAAGTCCTTCCCAGGAAAGCAAGGAGAAGTTAATTTAGTTCATTTTTAAAATATTTTGGACATCTTCAGCATTGCAAAGTAACCACAGATGACTACGCTAACTCTACTGAGCAGGACAGAACATTTTTAGATTTTCGCTATTGTGTTTAGTTCGGATTGTGTGGTATACCAGACTGCAACAGACAGATTTAAAGCCCCATGTCATCCAAAGATACAAACCAACACATGAAGGTGTTCTGGGATTTAAAACACTTTTTTCTTGACTTTGTGGTTTTGTTTGGAGTTAGAGCAAAGACATTTCCCTCTCACCTCTCACCGGTGCGCTCCAGGCCACCAGGTGTGGATGTTTTTATTATGCATTTGCTGAAGCTCCTGAAGTTTCCTAGCTGGGGGCAGGAGCACCTGCATGCATGTGATAAAATACACACACATACATTTCTGAGATGCTACAGGACAGCTTTAGAAGTCAATGGGCCATGCCAGAACATCAAACCAACACAACTTGCATTGGACATCAATACAAATGTCACACATAAATTATGATGTTTATTCCTCAAAACAAGAGAAAGTATAAATCTGAAAAGCCACCGCCATCATTTCTGGGTTTCTCCCCCATGCTGATAAAACTTAAAAGAATCTTCACCACAGCTTGGCAGGCCATGATAGTCATCAATGTAGGACAGTCCAAAACATTCTGGACCTTCCAGTACATCTGTCATCAAGGTTTTTATTAATGAACTGAAAATGTTTACAGAAATAAGAAAGTAGCTATTATTATAGTTTGAGGAACATTCCAAATGCTAGTGGGATTGAATCTTTTCTTTCTTTTTTTTTCTTGCTAAAGGCATAGTCAAAACAGTAAAAAATAAAAATAAAAAAACAACAACAACAACAACCACTATTGACTGAAGAGGAAAGGAAGTGAGATGTGACTTTCATTAACATACCAGTATAGATAGATGTTTTCTGTAAGTCTTCACAAAGTTTTCACACACTGTTGCTGGTATTTTGGCCCATTCCTCCATGCAGATCTCCTCTAGAGCAGTGATGTTTTGGGGCTGTCGCTCGGCAACACAGACTTTCAACTCCGTCCAAAGATTTTCTATGAGGTTGAGATCTGGAGACTGCATAGGCCACTCCAGGACCTTGAAATTCTTCTTACGAAGCCACTCCTTCATTGCCTGGGTGTGTTTGGGATCATTGTCATGCTGAAATACCCAGCCATGTTTCATCTTCCATGCCCTTGCTGATGGAAGGAGGTTTTCACTCAAAATCTCACTATACATGGCCCCATTAATTCTTTCCTTTACACGGATCAGTCGTCCTGGTCCCTTTGCAGAAAAACAGCCCCAAAGCATGATGTTTCCACCTCCATGCTTCATAGTCGGTATGGTGTTCTTTGGATGCAACTCAGCATTCTTTCTCCTCCAAACACGACAAGTTGAGTATTAACCAAAAAGTTTGATTTGGGTTCCATCTGACAATATCACATTCTCCCAATCCTCTTCTGGATCATTCAAATGCTCTCTAGCAAACTTCAGATGGGGCTGGATATGTACTGGCTTAAGCAGGGGGACATGTCTGGCACTGCAGGATTTGAGTCTCTGATGGTGCAGTGTGTTACTGATGGTAGCCTTTGTTACTTTGGTCCCAGGTCTGCAGTTCATTCACTAGGTCCCCCCGTGTGGCTCTGGGATTTTTGCTCACAGTTCCTGTGATCATTTTAACCCCACAGGGTGAGATTTTGGCTGACTAAATACTTTTTTGCTCTACTGTAGATAGATAAATGGATGGATGGATGAATAGATAGATAGATAGATAGATAGATAGATAGATAGATAGATAGATAGATAGATAGATAGATAGATAGATACTTTATTGATCCTGAAGAAAATTCCACAATATTATTTAATATTGTTTGGGATTTAACTTAGGAATAAACAATATGTATAAATAACAATTCAACACATTAATAACTTGTGTATATAACTTGTCCAATTTTTTATATAGTGAATGCTAAATATACATTTTTAATCCTAAAGTGACTCAAAATCAGTTTATCTTCTTTGGTTTCCTAGGACCTGGTCAAGCAAAAATGTTGAGAGCTTGCAGCTTGAAGAACACTACAGACCCAGACTAGAGGCTCGTATCAGCTTTTTATATAATCTTTGCATCTTAGTCAGACAATAATGTCAAGATTTTTTTTAAAACAAAGCTTTCCAGCGTATCCAGGTTACTTTTCACTTCCTACAAACATTCTTATTGCACTGCTCAGTGTGTGATTGTAAGATAGAAAGATGGGGAGAGAGAGAGATAGAGTGAGAGAGATACAGATATATACATGTTGGATAGCAGGTGTACTATGTTAACTCAAGGTCATACACAAACTCCATCCCAGTTCAGTACCATGATGAACCAGACCTCTGTTACAAGTATCGCTGCTGCCACTGCCAAAATATGTAGTTATAATATAACAATACAAGCTACATCATTTTCCATCCCACAACATCCCTGGTGATGTGACAACCATTAGTTGACTGGAGGGTCATGGACAAGCAGGTAGAACGGTTGCTTTTGATGTACAACTGTTTTCCCAAGGTCTCCATGGATGAGAGACGTGACCCATTCAGAGGTAATTCTAATCTTTATTTTTGCAAATTACTTTGACAAACTGATTTTAAAAATGACTTGTTCTTTTCATCCCACTGTCCTTTCTGTGTTCATCCATTAGGATCACCAAATGATAATAATGTAAATCATATGTAGGGCCTTCATGTTCACTAGATCTCAACCCAATTCACCGCATCTGGGAAATTCTGGGGAAAATAAGTTAGACAACACTATCTCTCCCCATCATCATTACATCCGTTGCAAGAATGTCCTCTGTAAAAATAAAATGGTATTTCCAGAGCCTTGTAGAATCTATGCCAAGGTGCAATCACGCTGTTCTGGCAGCTCACAGAGGTCCATAACCTTTTTAGAATACCGTATATCGACTTTTCCTTTAATCTGTTATCCATCTACCATACAAAAGTTTGGCCTTCTAATTCCATTATCTTTGATTTTTATTTATTCATACATTGTAAAAACAATGCTGAAGGTAATATGCAGTAATCTCCTTTGAATAGTTGATATTGAGATGTGTCTGCTACTTATGCTCTGTAAAGCTTTCATAACGGCTCTAATCTGAGGTACTATTTGTTAATTGTGGATTTTGGGGGCTGGTAACTCTAAATAAACTTCTCCTCTGCAGCAGTGGTAAATTTTTGGCTTTGCTTTACTGCGATAGTCTTCATAAGAGCCAGTTTCATCATGATGCTTGATGGGTTTTGCAAATGCACTTGACAAAACTGTTCTTGCAAGAACTGTTCCAGAACAGCCGACCTTCATGTTTTAAAATATCAACTGATGGTTGCTGTTGTTATTTAATTACCTAATTCCATATGTGTTATTTCATGTTTTCATACAGTATGTTTTGAAAAAAAAAAACAGTTTTGTTCCAGAATGAAGAAGATAAATCCAAATTTGTTTCCAAACTTTTGACTGGTGTGTCCACACTTTTGATTGGTCAAATGTGTTACATTTTCCAGATGCTCAGTAGCTTTAAATATAAGCTGCTCCCTAATCTCTTACTAACATTTTCTAACAAGGCCTGATCTGAACTGACTAAACAACTGATTTCAATTGCAAACAACGAAATCGCTAGCCGGTCAAGTCTAATAGCAGTCTAACTTACGATAATCTTAATTGGTGCTCTACACATGTTAAGTCCTCCAGTTAACCTCGTGTAGGGATGAGTGCAGATCAGTGAAGCAGCTTCACACTGAGCTGACAGCACAAACACAGCTGGACACTGATTAGAACCACCCAAGTGTCACTCTGCCTCATGTCACTGCCCTGAAACACACATGCAAACACACACAATAACAGATGTCATGCCTACGAAATAACTTCATGAGACTGTGTTTATGCCTGAAGAATGTCTGGCCCCTTTGACCAATCTTTTTTTTGTGTGTGTTTTTTTTTGTGAGTTTAATTCTCAGGGCTGCCAGAGTGAGCCAATAAAGTGAACAGCTTAAAGGGAAAAATCCATTCTTAAATCCGTTAAATACTGTATCTCAATATTTATTATGCATTTAATGAACTTGGGGCCAATTTGTTGGTTACTACTGAATTTCAGTTAACGAGACATTGGTAGTGCATTTACAATTAGGTGCATTTACTATTAGGTCTAATAGGAGAGACATTTTCACACCTAAACATAAGACATAATAATCTGGTTTATTTGCTAGCTCATAAAAACAAAAGCACAAGAGCTTATTGTTTTCCCACCCATCAGTTTCTTGACTACAGGAGAGACTTGTCTTAGCTAATTAGTGATCTAAAATATGGTGTGAAAAATGGCATGAAGTATTAGGAAAGTCAAAGCTTTGGAACCTGATCTGTTTGGGAGACTGCACATATGAGGTGGTGAGAAAACCAGGCAGACTAAAGAAGTAAAGTGCTGTTGCATTGCTTGAATTCCCACTGGTACCACTAAGAGAAGAAATTCCACTGTCAATATCACCAGGTGGTCACATGGCATTATGGGTAACATAAGAACTTGTTAACCAAAGTGAAAATGCACCAACCATGTCGCAGAAAGAATTGAACATTTTAAAGGACAATGAAAGCAAGAGCAAGGCTCATGTTGAGACAGGATACATTTTTTTTCTCCACACATACACATCACTATATACTGTACATTACTGAACAGCTGCACTGATCTGAATTGGATTTTATTCAAGAACAAAAAGTCAGACTAGCAAAGTCAACAATATACAAACTTCAGTAAATGTACTGAGATGTATGAATGAATAGAATTTAATCACGCAAGTCATAACAAGACACTTCAATGCCAGATGTGTTTTGGGGCCACGCTATAGCTAACCAACATTTACCTTGAGTAGTCCTCTGATGGAGGATCTTGAGAATTATTGTGAAATAAAAGATGGAATAAAGCCCAACTATAAAGCCCAAAGATATCCAACTGCATGATTTATATTCATTAATAATACATTTATATTGCATTTACAGTATCTGCAGTAAGATCTTTATGGTGACTATAGGATGACTACTTACCCTAATGTGCCAAAACCTGCTAACCCTAATATTTTAGATTGAGACAGGGAAATATTGAAACAGGGTTTATTTCTTGACTGTTGTGCTTGGTTGACCCAATACAGTACATGACAAAAATTAAAAGGAGGAGCATGGGGACCATTGGTAGATTGTATTGCTACAGTAGCAATAGATTGTACTGTATTGCTGCACTACCACTTTTCCCATATTTTGAAGGAATTTAATTGATTTAGGAATAAGCAGAGGTGTCAAGTAACGAAGTACAAATACTTCGTTACCTTACTTAAGTATTATACCTCCCCCGTCGCATGATCAGAACGTGCAACCAAAGCCCCCACCAACACCCCCGCGCATGATCAGAACGCGCACAACCCCCCCCCCCCCCCCCCGCCCCCCGTCGCATGATAAAAACGCGTGACCTTAATGCTTTTTTCCCCTCTCAAGTTACTTTTCATTTTATACTTTAAGTAGTTCTGAAACCAGTACTTTTACACTTTAACTTAAGTATAAAGCTTGAGTTGATACTTCAACTGTTTTTTAAACCCTGGTATCTATACTTCTACTCAAGTAATGAATGGGAATACTTTTGACACCACTGGGAATAAGTGAATTAATATTTTAGGGGGAGTGAGAGGACGTAGAAGTATAGGCCCCAGTAAAAATGGCATGGGCATGGTATTATTTATTGAGTCATTTGGCCCAAGAGGGGAACTTAATTGAGTGGTTGAACGCAAGGATGTGTGGCTAGACATGATTAGGTGCTGAGTACTCACTTAATGTGCGGCCAAGAACTGAACAGAATGAGATGGAAAAAAATCTCAGGAAGAGGAAAATTTTAGAGAAAGAAATGATGATGAGAAAGAGTGGTGGTGATGGGTTCAACCCAGAATGGTGCTCTTTTCTTTTCTTTTTTTTTTTTTTTGGCTTTTCCATGAATGACGCAGGGTTTGCTGCACGAATAGGGTCCTGCACAGTCCAGAGCTGACCACTAAAACCGAGGTCGGAGCACAAACGCAAGCTGAAGTGTGGTCAAAAGCAACCAAGCAGAATACACTATTAACACATAATCTACTATGTTCAGAGCAAACACACAACTTTTCATTGTGGTTGTATTTTGTATATACTGTATACAGTATGTACACAGGTCTAGTGGGCACAAGTGTTAAATTTCAAGTTAGTCTTACAGTATGTACTGTAATATTTTGTAGAAATACAAACCGGATTCCAAAAAAGTTGGGACACTAAACAAAATATAAGCAAGATCCAATCAGGATTCCAATCATGATCTTGGATTGTTTCGTTCTTCGATGCTCATCTCGCATTTGCTGTCATAGCAACATGTCCGTGAGCCTGAACCTGCTCGGTAGCAGGTTTATTTCATGTAAACAGGATTAAGGCTGCGCTCCTGCCGGGTTATGATTGGTTGAAATGGTGAGGTCACATCTGATTGGTTAAAGAGCGCTGACGTGGACTGACTCACGTGGGGAAAGAAAAGTATCTTGCGTATATACGGCTTGCCATAATATATATATATATATATATATATATATATAGTGGTGTGAAAAACTATTTGCCCCCCTCCTGATTTCTTACTCTTTTGCATGTTTGTCTCACAAAATGTTTCTGATCATCAAACACATTTAACTATTAGTCAAAGATAACACAAGTAAACACAAAATGCAGTTTTTAAATGAGGGGTTTTTATTATTTAGGGAGAAAAAAAATCCAAACCTACATCTACATGGTCCTGTGTGAAAAAGTAATTGCCCCCTGAACCTAATAACTGGTTGGGCCACCCTTAGCAGCAATAACTGCAATCAAGCGTTTGCGATAACTTGTAACGAGTCTTTTACAGCACTCTGGAGGAATTTTGGCCCACTCATCTTTGCAGAATTGTTGTAATTCAGCTTTATTTGAGGGTTTTCTAGCATGAACCGCCTTTTTAAGGTCATGCCACAACATCTCAATAGGATTCAGGTCAGGACTTTGACTAGGCCACTCCAAAGTCTTCATTTTGTTTTTCTTCAGCCATTCAGAGGTGGATTTGCTGGTGTGTTTTGGGTCATTGTCCTGCTGCAGCACCCAAGATCGCTTCAGCTTGAGTTGACGAACAGATGGCCGGACATTCTCCTTCAGGACTTTTTGGTAGACAGTAGAATTCATGGTTCCATCTATCACAGCAAGCCTTCCAGGTCCTGAAGCAGCAAAACAACCCCAGACCATCACATTACCACCACCATATTTTACTGTTGGTATGATGTTCTTTTTCTGAAATGCTATGTTACTTTTACGCCAGATGTAACGGGACACGCACCTTCCAAAAAGTTCAACTTTTGTCTCGTCGGTCCACAAGGTATTTTCCCAAAAGTCTTGGCAATCATTGAGATGTTTTTTAGCAAAATTGAGACGAGCCTTAATATTCTTTTTGCTTAAAAGTGGTTTGCGCCTTGGAAATCTGCCATGCAGGCCGTTTTTGCCCAGTCTCTTTCTTATGGTGGAGTCGTGAACACTG
Source organism: Channallabes apus (assembly GCA_030522415.1). NCBI lineage: Eukaryota > Metazoa > Chordata > Actinopteri > Siluriformes > Clariidae > Channallabes > Channallabes apus. Next base: position 26,307,653 of record CM060125.1, on the reverse strand, counting down.
ACCTTAATTGAGGCAAGTGAGGCCTGCAGTTCTTTAGATGTTGTCCTGGGGTCTTTTGTGGCCTCTCGGATGAGTTGTCTCTGCGCTCTTGGGGTAATTTTGGTCAGCCGGCCCCTCCTGGGAAGGTTCACCACTGTTCCATGTTTTTGCCATTTGTGGATAATGGCTCTCACTGTGTTTTGCTGGAGTCCCAAAGCTTTAGAAATGGCTTTATAACCTTTACCAGACTGATAGATCTCAATTACTTTTGTTCTCATTTGTTCCTGATTTTCTTTGGATCTTGGCATGATGTCTAGCTTTTGAGGTGCTTTTGGTCAACTTCTCTGTGTCAGGTAGCTCCTATTTAAGTGATTTCTTGATTGAAACAGGTGTGGCAGTAATCAGGCCTGGGGGTGACTACAGAAATTGAACTCAGGTGTGATAAACCACAGTTAAGTTATTTTTTAACAAGGGGGGCAATCACTTTTTCACACAGGGCCATGTAGATTTGGAGGTTTTTTAATAACGTATACCTTCATTTAAAAACTGCATTTTGTGTTCAATTATGTTATCTTTGACTAATAGTTAACGGTTTTTGATGAGCAGAAACATTTAAGTGTGACAAACATGCAAAAGAATAAGAAATCAGGAAGGGGGCAAATAGTTTTTCACACCACTGTATATATATATATATATATATATATATATATATATATATATAAATATAAAATAAAAAAAATTTATAATGAAAAATTGGACAAAACTAATTTTATTATAAAGTAAACAATATAAAAGTATACATGTTTTTGAAAAAAATATTCATATTTCTATTTTTCCGTATTCAACATATTTATTTTCATATTTCTTATTTTATTTTATTGTCTCATATAATTTGTAAGACATATGTGCATATTATGTTCTAATATAATGTTTGATATCGATTGTGTGTGTGTGTGGGGGGGGGGATCCATGGCATGGAAGCATTTCAGTGCATAACACGTGGGGGGGGGGGAGGGGGCATTTCAGCACATAATGGGTGTTACAAAAAAATTGAGCTTGTTCTTTTGTCATTTCGTCAACCAATCAAAGGGCTTGTGATCAGTGTTTCTACTGTCGATGCATATCACCTTTTAAACCAACGCACGAATGCGCAATAATCCTAGACAACTCAATCCGGCCATACTAATCATCAACAACAGGTGTGCTCGAAGAACCAACTTAGCCAGGTCTTAATTAGCACGATGATCTCATCTTAGATGTGTCAATTCATCCCGGATGTTTCAAGCGACGTACGAAGAACACCCCCCAGTACAGAAAAGCCATTGTTGCTATTATTATTATTTTTGTTTCATAATAGCAGATGTGGTAATTTCCATGGATTAATGGCTTGTAGAGTGTGACTGATGTCATTACACATAACTAGCACAGCTCTCTGCTCACTAATTCTGTCATAATTTGTCATAATTTACTGTCTGAGAGTTTGCAAAAGGAAGTTTCACTCACTATATCAACATTGTTTAGACTGATTAACTTTTGTTCTCAAGCCAGTGACAGTTGACAGAGGATCTGTCTAACATGCATCTCAGAAAAGGACAAAAAACAAAATCAGTATTTCTGCCTCTATTGCTGTGGTTTATGTATACCTTCTTAAAGGAGATGAGAGACACGCTTTGACTTTTATTTATATCAATTAGCTTTATGAAAAATCTCCAGTTGGTGTGCGTCGCCCCACTTTATCATAGGATTTACAGTCTCCTATGATTTACAGACTCTAACAGACTGTTAGACAGAATATTATTTACACCAGCTGCAGGGGAAAGGTCACAAAGTCTCTCCCACGAGGACTAGCTATAGCGATACACCAAATGAACAGAGTATCTAGTGTGAGTATCTAGTCCTGATAGAATCTGCCCTATGTTCTCATCAATGTTTCCTATGCATTTTAAGAAACAGAGTGAATTCTTGTGAGGTCTAGCCCTCCAGAGATCAGATCAGACCCGCATGAGTGTATGATAAGACATGTGTACCAGAACTGTATAAACTCTCAGTGATCTCAGGTAGCGTCTCCAAGGGATAACAAGCTGAAGTAAAGGTGCCAAACATGCTTCCATGGATGATGGGATCTGAAATTTGTAGACTTTTAACCCTTAAAGCTCAAGCAGCAGAGATCTGTGCTGGGAACACAGCATAGGTCACTGACGATAAAAAATAAATAAATAAATAAATTATTGTCATGCACACTCAATCTGCACCTGGCACTAGGTCCCGGAATTAAGGCGGGCGCCAAACCAGGAAGTATAAAAGAGGTAAACAAATGATGGCTTACCGCTCAGTCATTGAGTTCGGCCCATGTCGGTTCCGGTTGTCGTTTCAGCAAACCGTGAGTACTCACCATTTGGTTTGTCTGCTTTCTGCTATTGTGTGTGTATTTATAGGACACAGGTTAAATTTGTTTTTCCCTTGCTCCGCTTTTGTGAGAGTCCTTAGATTAAAGTCGTGTGGTTATCCTGCCTACTCGCTTCTATCCGCGTTTGGGTTTACCATCCACGCTACATTGGGCTAACCGCTAAAGCTACGTCTTCTGGTCCCCGAGGTTAGTTCACTCTTGACAATTTTATATATATATATATACACATACAGTATATGTGTGTGTGTGTGTCTGTGTGTTAGATGTCAGGTAGAACAATAATTATCATTACTGGAATATTGGAAATGATTTTGCAAAAATGTAGAACTCTCAAAATGAGCCTATTATTATTAATATTTTTTGGTCATAGAAACAGCCAAAAACAACAATAAAAACACATGATGTCAGGAACTAACCCGGGTTGACCAGAAGATGTAGTGGTTAGCCCTTTGTAGCGTGGATGGTAAACCCAAACGATAGGCAGGATAACCACGCGAGTTATTCTAAGGACTTTCTCAGAAGGGGAGCAAGGGAAAAACACTAATTTAACCTGCGTCCTTTTAACGCACACTCGAATCAGAAAGCAAACCCTAGAAAGTGAGTACTCACAAAATGGCTGGCAAACCGTCAGATACGACATGAGCGAACTCAATGACTGAGCGATGTAAAGCGCCATCTTGTCTATGCTTCCTGTTTTGTGACCATACTACTTCTGGGTCCTGTACTCCCGACGATCCTGGGGTGGAGGATAACCGATGACGGTAGTCCCTGATAAGCTCGGGATCGAGGATGAACCGGGCTGGAATCCAAGATCTCTTCTTGAGACCGTATTCATCCCAGTCGACCAGTGAGGGTGCGAATCGAGGATCCGACGTATGGTGTAAGCAAGGCCACCGTCAATGATTCGGGGAGGAGGAGCAGTGGGGGAGGGTGGAACCATGGGAGAAGTGGTGAAGGGTTTGAGTTGAGAGGTGTGGAATTCCGGATGGATTTGGAGCGCCGCAGGCAGCGGGAGCCGGTAGGTGACAGGATTAATCCGGAGGGTGATGCGATAGGGGCCGATGAATCTGGGTGAAAGTTTCCGTGTTTTTATATGGAGATGAAGATTCTTTGTTGATAACCATACTTTGTCACCTACATTGTACGATTGTCCCAGAGGGTGTTGACGGCGATGTTGGATGGCGTAGCGAGTGATGGCCTGCTGGATGGCATGGTTGGCTTGGTGCCATAGCCGCCGACACTGGCGGACCAACGGTACATCAACCTCGAGTTCTTGGTGTTCGAACATGGAAGGCTGGAAACCGTGGCATACCTTAAATGGCCTTAGGTTTGTGGCAGACGAGACGTGGAGGTTGAGTGCCCAAATGAGGTAGCGGGCCCAGGAGCGCTGGTGATCGGCGACGAAGCATCTCAGGTAGCGCTCCAGTTGTTGATTGGTCCGCTCCATCTGACCATTAGTCTGGGAGTGGTACCCAGAGGATAGACTGCAGGTTGAATCGATCAGACGGCAGAAGGCCTTACAGAACCGGGCAGTGAACTGGGGCCCCCTGTCTGAGACGATGTCCTTCGGGAACCCATGCAGGTGGACTATGTGTTCTAGTATTAGCTCGGCTGTTTTTTTGGCTGACGAGAGTCCGGCGAGGGCCACCAGGTACACGGCCTTGGAGAACCGATCAACGATAGTCAGGTTGGTGTTTTTTTCCTCGGAGACCGGCAGGCCCGTGATGAAGTCGATGGCTATGTGTGTCCAGAGCTGGTGAGGGACAGGTAGTGGTTGGAGTTCCCCCGGCGTTGGCTGGTTGTTATCTTTTGCCCTGGCACACACAGGGCACGCCTGGACAAACTCATCGACATCCTTCCACCAGAAGGCGCGCTGAATGAATTGGAGGGTGTGGCGAGTGCCTGGGTGTCCCGAGGGGGGAGATGAATGGCCCCACTGAAGAACCTTCAATCTCATGGTGTGGGGCACGTAGAGTCGTCCAGGCGGCACACCTGCCGGTTCGTTCTCCACGGCCTGCGCCATGTTCCAGCAAAGCGGTGGAATGATTTTAGATGCTGGGAGGACAGACGAGGGAGACGGCTTCCTTGTGCTGTCGGGAGAAGGCGTCTGCCATTCCTCCAAAGCCCACTTTATGGCCAGCAGCTTGCGGTCTCCTACTCCATATCGCTGCTGTGTGGGGTCAAACTTATTGGAGAAGACACTAAAGGGGTGTAGTTTCTGATCTGAACCTCGCTGGGAGAGAACAGCCCCGGCGCCCACGTCCGAGGCGTCCACCTCCACAACGAATGGTTGATTTGCATCCGGATGGATAAGAATTGGTGCGGTGGTCAATCGGTGACAAAGTTCGTGGAAAGCGGAGATGGCAGCAGGATTAAGGGTGAAGTGGTGAGATGAGGGTCGGGTCAAAGCGGTCAAAGGTGCTGCAACTGTACCGTAGCCCCGGATAAAGCGACGATAGAAATTTGCACCCCGAGAAACCATAGAAGCTGTTTGAGGGTCTTGGGTAGGGGCCAAAGACGCAAGCTTCTGTGGGTCAATGGCCACACCGTGGGACGAGATGACAAAACCCAGGAACGTGGTGGAGTGCTCGTGAAAAGCGGACTTCTCCAACTTACAATACAGCTGATGGGCGAGCAATCTCTTGAGGACCGCCCTGACATGTTGGACGTTTTCGTTAACTGTGCGTGAATAGATTAGTATGTCGTCCAGATAAACAAACACCCACCAGCCTAGCATGTCACAGAAGACATTGTTGATGAATTGTTGGAAGGAGGCGGGTGCATCACAGAGGCTGAATGGAATGATCAAGCTCTCGTATTGTCCTGTGGGGGTGATGAAGGCTGTCTTCCACTCATCACCCTCTCTGATGTGCACCAAGTTGTAGGCACCAGAGAGGGCGTCCAGGGCTGAGTTGGTAAGAGGCAGAGGGTGATGGTTCTTGATGGTGATGTTGTTGAGCCCCCGATAGTCGACACATGGGCAAAGTTCACCGCCTTTTTTCTTCATGAAGAAGAACCCCACGGCAGTGGGTGAGGAGGAGGGTCGGATGGTGCCTTGACGAAGGCCGTTAGCTACATACTCCTCCATCACCTGGGTCTCCGTGGTGGATAGGGCATAGAGGTGACCGCGGGGGGGAACAGCACCCGGCTGAAGGTCTATTGCCAGGTCGTAGGGGCAATGAGGCGGAAGGTGTGTGGAGCGCTTTTTACAAAACACTTCAGCCAGGTCCCAGTAGGCGGCAGGGATGGTGTTGGTAGAACACGTCCCAGCCGATGCTAATAGGCAGAGTTCGGTTCAGGTTAGGCCCCACTGTAGAATCCGGTTCTGTGTCCAGGAGATGAGAGGGTCATGTTGAAGGAGCCAAGGGTGTCCGAGTATGATGGGCGGTGATGAGATGAGGGTAAGGTGAAACTGGATCTGTTCCTGGTGCTGGTCGATAAGTAGAGTGATGGGTTGAGTTTGAGTGGTGATGGGGCTGGAGAAAAGGGCCTTATATCTACAGATGTGATCTGAACGGGCTTGGATAATGCCTCGGTTTTTACCCCCATTTCTTTGGCATAGGTAGAGTCAATGATGTTACCCGCGGCAGAATCGATCAACGCAGTACTTCGGACACGTTTATGGCCAAATTGGAGGGATACCTGAACCGTGAGACGAGGGATGGTGTGATGACCATGGATTGGAGAGGGCCCGGTGAGTTTCTCTCCCTCCTCACCGGGTCTGGGTGTTTCACGGACGGAGAGGGCAGATCGCTTGGTGGTGCGCCGCTGACCCACAATAGGCGCACAGCCCCTCTCGGAAGCGGCGTTCATGCCCGGCCTTGCTTAGGGAGGCACGTCCTAATTGCATGGGTTCCCTGGCTCCGGTGTCAACCACGGCAGGAGGTGGAGATGCGACACGTCAGGGGGTGGCGGTGGTGAAGGAGGTCGGTGATCGAGGTGCTATGTAAGAGAAAGCGTGCCGGTTTACCAGATCGCAGAGGTGCGAGTGATCCGCTGGGTTTATTGCTCGCGGCTCAGTCATTCTGTCAACTAACCCGGGTTGACCAGAAAACGTTGCAGTTAGCCCTTTGTAGCGTGGATGGTAAACCCATTTAAAAAATGGCAATGATGGGTTTTAAGATTTGCCCAGTTTTGAGACAACTGAGTTTGGAAATATGTGATAAATTCCTTGAAATCATGCTCATTCCTGCCAAGAGCAAAATTCTGCAGGTAAATGATGACCAGTCCAGGATGTGGCCATTAATTCCTTCCTTCATCTCCAATAAACGCTTTATCCTGATGATGTCATGGTAGATCCTGTACTTACATAAGGCAGGAAAACACCACGGAGAGATGCAGGTTCATCATTCATACGGCACAATACACACAACTGAAAGTAGTAAAATGCTATTTCAAAGCTGCAAGGCTGATAAACAAAGATTGCTGGTCAACCTTATTGCATGCAAGAATTCATTATTGGATCTCATTTGATTTTGTACAAATGAAGTGACATAAAATGGTACAACCCCATCCCTAATCACCTTGTGACCAAGTGAATGTTATACTGTAGATGTGAATTTGTGAGACAATCATTCATCTTCTATACCGCTTTATCCTGTATTTAGGGTCGCGGGGACCTGGAGCCTATCCCAGGAGACTCAGGGCACGAGGCAGGGTACACCCTGGACAGCGTCAATCCATCGCAGAGCACACACACACACACAATGGTCAATTTGGGAATGCCAATTAGCCTAATCTGCATGTCTTTGGATTGTGGGAGGAAACCGGAGTACCCGGAGGAAACCCACCAAGCACGGGGAGAACATGCAAACTCCATGCACACAGAGACAGGAATCGAGCCTGGCCGGGAATCGAACCCGGACCCTGGAGGTGCAAGGCGACAGTGCTAACCACTACACCACCATGCCGCCATTTGTGAGGCAGTGATGCTATAATAATGATGACCTGCATTATGAGTGTTTATAAGGTTCACAATAGATTCACGTAAAATAAAGATAATTTTTATATCTCTAAATCCTGTGGTCTGAGCTCTCATCTGATAAAAGGACCTATCATAAGGCACATGAGTCTAAGCCTGGTACTGTAAGAGCCTGGGAAGATCTGCAAAACTTTGCTTGCACTTACGCCTGTAAAAGTGAGTTCAGGTTCAGGTTTTTTGTATAAATTTAACATTAACTGATGCTAGATTTTTATAAGGTCAGTGAGTGCAATTGCCCAGACTGAGAATTTCTGTATAATATGCAGAATATAGAAATAGGTAGTTCTTCATAATCCAGCTAACAATGTCAAGGAAATAGTTCTTTCCTCTTGGTGGTCAGCACAAAAAGTAATCTTATTTTAGTTCAGGTGTTTCTTCCAGGCATCACCAGACATGCATAAAGATGTATCTACCAGCCATGCTCAAGTTTCTCAACCTTTTTTTAAAAATCATAAGCTTACTAGCCTTCAATATTAGAGACACCCATTTACTAGCCCTTATTCCAGCTATCCATGGTGAATTTTACCCAGTCTCTGTCGGATTCTTGGCATTGCGTACAGGTGAAAGTAATAGCAAAAAGCTGCCCAATTATCACTGTGTGACTTTAAAACCCTGTCCTTGTATGGCAAAAACAGAATTGGGCTGCATTATTCACTCACTTGAAAGGTGTTCGATCACCCCCATCTCCATCATCAAGTAAAATGCATTTAAATGAGGCTGAAATGGTAAATTAAATTTATTTTCTTACCTTACACCTTATATTGACCTAATTAGTATGATCAGTAATTTGTTATCATGATAATGTTTTTATACTTTAATAAGAAAGCAATTTTATGATAGATCAGACTTAATTACATCCTATTGACGCTTGTTTGGATTGAGATCTGCAGAATTTGGTGGCCGGGTTAACAGCCCCTTAATCTGTTTGCCTGCAAACCCCCATAAATAAATTTATTCTTTAATAAAATGAATGCCCAAATCCAAATGTTTCAACTTTAGGGAGTTTTCTGTTATTTGTTACAATCAGTTCTAATAAGAACTCATTTATCAAACACCTTTGGATACACTCTTTGTCTTCCCACATGCCTTTTCTAGCTTAATGGGGGAAATCTGGGAAACATATTGTTTTCTGTAATTTTTCATGAATGAAGATCATTGGGACAGTACAAAGGTACTTCAAAATGAAGCCTCTGTCAGGGATATTCTTTATGCATCTGAGGTGTAATTATGTGGTTTGTTTGACTATTATCATGTCGCAGTTTATCACAAAAGGGAATTTCTAAAAGTGTATCTGGAGTGCAGAGAGAAAAAAAGGGGAACAAAGATATCCGTCTCTCTTCTTAATCCATTTGCAATTTCATAGGAAAAAAGGTATTCAAACAAATCTTCCTCTAGTCATTATTTGGAAGATGACTGCTAGAATGAGGTCACACACATGAATTTATTTAAGAACTGTTTAAACACTCAAACTGTTTATTTAAACTATTGCAGAGGTGCTATGTGACCCACATCTTGTTTATTGGGAATGTGTAATGAAGGTCTAACATACCTGATCCGTATAACACCTCAGTCACCTATAGTCAGTATCCCAGGATGCAGAGAGATTATCTCACAAAACATTAAGCAACCATGATTTATAGAGATTTAAAGACAGCATGATCACTGATAGAAAGTGAGTAATGGCCTAAACATTGTCCACACTTACTTATGTCTGGCCCACATACCCTTGTAGAATTATGGCAATTAACTCATTCGAATCAGACTGCCAAAATGCAACCATAACTTAATGCTGATGATACCATATCTAAGACATGATATGGGGCAGACCTTACAGTACATTTAGGTCTTATTTGGCCAACCACTCATGTGCCACATAATCACGGGTCGGAACACAAATGTGGATACATGTGTTTGTCTGTCTGGGCTATATTGGCTCTAAAGCCAAGTTGTATTTTGTTTATCGGTCACACAGCCATTGGTATAGTACAGTATGTTCCATGATTACAGCTGTAGCTCATGTTTTATGACATAATGTCTCATCAAACCCTTTGAATAGTGGCTTTTTTCTTTTAAATCTTGTCAAACCCGGAGCTCGTGCAGCACAAGAATTATAAAATCATAGATCCGTTGGTTAAACCAACAGGAATCTACCACTTCTCCTTCGATTTCAATGAAAGCTTGGCTGCAGGTAAACAAGCACAACTAACATATATTGGGATTAAGCAGAATGTGTGAGTCCTGTAACAAGGGAAAAGTCAGGAAATCAGCATAAGTGCATTAAGTGCAACTAAGAAAACTAGTTTGGAAAACTGTGTCTTGGCCAGAATGCTTCAAGGTTCTTTTAGTCACTCCCCATCTCCCTTTCACTCCACCCCCATTTCTGTCTGTTCAGAAAATAAAACATGGCAGAATCTGATAAGTACTGAGCGTAACCAGATCCTTTACCATGACCAAAAAAATGTCATTTTCCCCTTTTTCCACAATGGGAAGACATCAGTGGGATGAAGTTGGACACAGAATGAGCTAAGTTCCTCCTGGACATATGTGATACAGATGCTGGCATTGCTAGCAATCATGTGCTTTGTCATTTATAAATTAGTACAACTGAATTAATTCCTAAGAGCAAGCATTCCTGGTCTAAGGGAACAAGCAACTGTTGAACAACATGGCCATTAATTTAACATGCCTGACACCCTCTCTTTAAACCAAGACACCAGTCAGATAAAATATGCTGCATGAAGTATTTATTCTTTGATGGTTGCAAATTGTCTATAGCTATGCAATTTATTGACCTACTTGGGATTTTTGCATACAGTAGGAGTGTCTGTCTGGATCAACACCACTATATCAAGGGTCATGTTGTAATGATAATTCTTGGCAATGCTAGATAAACATAAGACAAACCTAGACTTGATTTGATTGTGAAAATAACAGGACACAGTTATAACAATTAGCTTTATTTCTCCATATAATCCCATGCTACACTAATGCGCTTATTCCAGGGTTTCAATACTTCCTTGTGCTTGGATACCATCAGGGTAGAATGGGCCATGATCGGACTGCCTGCTTCACGTCTGAAACACTGCTCTCCCAGGAACTGCTTTAATAGCCCAAACATGAGGAAATAGCCTGGAGCAAGGTCAGGACTGTACAGGGGATGTGGCAGGAACTCCCAGTCGAGTCCCTGTAATGTACAAGTATCAGTCATTCCACTCGCTAGATGTTCACAGGGACGTTTGCATTTGCAACATTCAACTGTTTTACTGCAGATAAGAGTCTCATCAGCGTTCTTTGCTTGAAGGCTCTGTAAATGACAATTGGTTTAACACCTTCATTCATGAGAAAGTTCATCACAAGTCCTTCATCAAACTAACCTTTTTCCTCCTTTAAATAAAATTTACAAATGTATATCATTTTGCTTAACATGTAGAATAAAATTTCACAGAGCAATAAAAGGAATGAATGTCGCAAGCTGTTTGAAAGTCAAGAGAACTAAGAGAAATAAGAGAGTCTCTTATTATTTAGCTAATTGCTCTGCTCACTATTCCTTTTGATTTCATTTAATATCATTTATTCCCAAAGAACTCCTGACCTCGTGCTGGCATCCTCCCAGAAAACCCTATTCAAAATGCAAATGGTAATGCAAAATGCAAAAATAGTGAAATCTAATAACCAAAACCAAATATTGTGCATGTTTGGGGAGACGCATGTAAATAAATCATATGGCAGGGGTTAATAAAAAGGCTGCAGAAGGCGTACAAATGCTTTCTTGTGCCACCAAATATTAGACCTAGCGAGCATGAATATCAGCATGCCCTGTGTGCACGGCCAAGTCTCAGTATGTGATTGATGAGGCTTCAGGGCCAGCATGCACCCAAACACAGCGCAAAGCCTCGAGCTGCTGTGCACGAGGAATTAATGTCGGTGTGACCAACACTCCCTTTCTAATTACTGCACAGGGACTCCTCCGTGGAAAAAAACCACATGCTGGAAAGACATCGCATTTGCAATAAGCACAATTTGCACACAAATAAATACATGCGCTCACAAAGACGCATACCTAGTAAATGCAGACACAGTGCATACAGTATACAGTGCACAGACCTGTGCAGAAACAAGCAAAGCCTGACAAACAAAACATGTGAAGTGTCTAAAATCCATGTGCATTTGTCACACAATTCATATGATTATTCATGAGTATGTGCTCAGTCATGATTCAATAAAATTTACACCAACATTCATACAGAATCCTGTAGCCATACACACAAACAAAACACACAGACATGACTACATTCCAGCCTGTGACAAGCTTTCAGCCCTATTTTTTAAAAGTTGAAGTGACTGACTGTGAAAATGGCAAAATAGCACACGGAAAAGTGTTGCTCTAATTATTTAAGCTAACATTTGCAGAGCAAACATACACGGTGTTCGTCCACAAACCTTGCCTTGTGAGCCCTGGGTTGTTTTGTTTAGCAGCGATCTGACACTTTAAAGAGACAATATTTAGATTGCGGTATTAACATGAAACACCACAACCAAATACACTACCTGCCCAAAAATGAAAAAAAAAAAAAAAGAAGTAATGTTGCACACTCCAAAATTTCATTGACCACCTTTAGCTTTGATTACGTTATGGTGCAGAGTGTGATGGCAAATTCATGTATGAAAATTATTAGGCATACTCCCAAAACCACATTTTTACAACTTAAACCCTGGAATATGCCTTTTCACCAGGTACTGTATGAAAAAAATCTTAGATGTGGTGATAATTGTGGCCATTATGAATGACATGTACATCACTTCATGTGTTTCCCTTCTTACCCTGATGTGCACATCACTCGGGAGTAGGCTCAATCTGGACTCATAAGACCACATGTCCTTTTTCCATTGCACCAAAGTCTAAACTTTATGATCCCTAGCAAACTGTTTTTCCCAATTAGTCTCAATAACAAGTGGTTTTCTTATGGTCACACAATCATGTGTGTTCTCATCACATGTGGAAATGCTCTTACTTTCCCTAGCAGCCCTTAAAACTCAGAGCATCATAGCCATTATTTGTTTTTCTTTCTGTTTTTAGTTAATTTTAACCAACTACCCAATCATGATTGAGCAAAAAATGTAAAAAAAAAAAAAAAAAAAAGGCTGAGCTACATATGATCATGTTTTTGTTGTTGTTGTTGTTGTTGTGTTGTTTTGAAAGTTCTACTGTCCAGTGATGTCATTTCCATATTCCGGTAGTGGTAAAATTGACCCTTTATAAAGGTTATATACAGTATAAAAGTTATATAGTTATAAAACTTTGGTTCTACCAGACATATCTGAAAGCCCAAATACACTGAAACGTCCCTGTTAACACACACCAGCAAGGCATCCATATACAGTAAGCACTTTTCTTTTTTTTTATCATCATTGACCTATTCTGTATGGCCAGCAGGTTTCTTCTCAGCTTGAGTTTTCAGGGGTAAACATATCTGTAATTTCTACTGTCATTTTTTTTTAATTATGCAATTTAGCAAGCATTTAAGTCTGCACAAGCACAGGCTTTGATAATGTCTTGAAGGGTTTATGACCCAATTCCACTATTTTTCAAATCTCCCTAATTATTTTCTGTACTTGATGCAGGACAATAATTGGACCCCTTCTGAAGTGGTGACTTTTTTTGGCCAGGCAGGGTGTCAGTTTGTAAATGCCTGATTAGTGTGTAATGCTCTGGATCTCAAAATTCTAATGATGTACAGTAGATAAGTGTAGAAAGTGAAGGAGAATTTTTTTTTTTTAATTTTGCCTGGGGTTTGTCCAGACTCATCATCAGTCATTGTCTGAAACTCTTGCTGTGCTGCGAAATAGTTCATTCACTTTTATTTATGCCCATTAGAGAAGCTGTAAATTCCAACCAGCTCTCATTTGCGGAACTTTCTCTCTGTGGACATTAATGTGGCTATAAATGCAGTGAAAGCTCTTCCTCCAGGGAGCTTGTGGTCCATGTTGCCTTAACATCTGAAGAGAGGTCTAATGGGTAAGCAAACACACTCATTACCTACTCCGCCAGCCCAAAGGAGGACAGCATATGAGTGCAAGTGTGTGACTTTATGCATGCTTACAGTATACATGCACACATGTTTGGCATTTGCCTGCCGTGTTCTTGCACTCAGGCCTTAGGCACTGGGGTTTAACTGAGTTACTCTGTGGGCATTCGGTGGAAGTGAACCACAATTTGTGTGCAATTGTGCATTTGCATGACATGGCATTTCTTTAAGCAAGTGCATGTGGAAAAAATACAATAAAGCCATGTAGGATTTGGGATTTGAAACATGAATCTTATGCTCACTCATGTTCAATCAACGGTGGCATCCTTTTCCCAGGAGCACTGGGCATGAGTCAGAAATACACTCAGTATCAGAGGGATGCACACACTGACACACTCACGCATTAGAGTTTCTCAGGCATTATTGCGTACTCTGTCAACAGGTTTTAGAGAGGCGGGAAGAAAATAGAGAACTCTGGGGGATACACACAAGGACAGGTTAAGAATATGGGATTTTGACTAAGCGGCTCTAAATATGACCATCAGTTTATTTTTTACTCTCTGTGGCATATTGGCAATGAAGTGTGCCGTTTCCGGTCCTTTTCTGGAACTAGTTTATTTTGTATAAAGAATCAATGATATTCTCAGTGATTTAATTATACAAGCTAATACACTGAAAAAAATACAAAAATAAAAGCAATACTTCTAGATTTCTTTTTCTCCCTTTAACTGTTCATATCTAACGAATTTTCAGTCATGACACGATTTTGATAATTGTTATTATGGTTGATTGGAAACATGTGTGACTCAAAACAAACACTAATTCTTTTTTAGCAGGCTTTATTAAATCCTTCATTGTAGACTTGTATGGAAAAAAAACTGAATGGGTTATTTGATATTCTGCCCAGTTCCTGTCATGGTACGCTGGATTAAAATTGTGCAGGAAACTGTTTGTTGCACATTTATCTTCCATTTATCTTGTTCCAGCAGCTTGGTTGTTTATAACATACGCTTCCAAATGCATATTTCCAAAATGTCACCATAAGGGCTGCCAGTAGATGAGTTCAACTATCTATTAAGAATGTGATAAATAGTGCTGTATTTATACATTTATCTGCCCACCTCTTCAAAATATGTCTTTAGTTTTATCAACTTTTAGCTTTTCTTAAAATCACGCCAAATAGTTTATGGCTTCTTGCTATGTGTACAAGACATATAAACATATTCTGGGTATGTGTCGATCATGTCAAAACAATACGGTTTTAATTTGTGTTATATGCTCTGGGAACTGCAGTTTTTTTTTTCTCAGTTCATTCGCTGTAACATCTTAAATATTGTTTCATTGTTGTCTCTACCACTTTATCCTGTATACAGGGTTGGGGTGCCCTGGATCCTACCCCAGGAGACTTAAGGCACGAGGTGGGGTGCACCATGGACAGGGTGCCAATCCATCACAGGACACACACACACCATTGTGTCACCAAATATAGTCTTTACTATTTTAAACATATATTATAAATGACTGTTAGCTAAGATGAGGTTTCAAGGTAGCTAAGAAGAATATAAGCTAGTTATTGGCTCTCTACTACCAGCACACAAAATAGGCATAACACATGGAACACCTATAGTATCTAGTTGTCAATTAAACATTAGTGAATGATTTATATTCTCTGAAAATACCAGTATCTGTGCTTTGATTGATTCTCATCTTTTACAGTACATTATGAATGCATATACGAGGGGCATCAAAGTCCACCAACTGACATCTACATACGACTTTAAGCACAGTACTGTAAAGAGACTTACTCTTAGCTGTAGTAAAACATTTGAATGGTGTAAATGTTTTAAATGATTATCCTTGAATGAAGTCCCTGGCCAAGCTGGTGTGGAGCCCACGACAGTAATTTATGTGAACATTCCGAGAGTGGAATGGCTGATCCCTGAAAATCAATGGCTAACTTTGACAGCAACTTGTGCGAAGACATGCATCTGTCTGTGGATAATGTAGACAAAGCAAATGGTGTTGTACATTCAACAAGATCACTTGCACATTATAGAAAGGACATATGGACTCATGGCAGAGTGCTAGGTTTCTTGCCTGTCATGCGGAAGTCCGGTGTTTAATTTCCATCCTGTGCCATTATTGACAGCCTGTACAGTCCTGACATCACTCCGTCCCATTTCCACATGTTTGGGCCATTAACGTACTTCTTGGCTCCAATGTACTGAGAAGACTTTCTACCTTGATAGTATCCAAGCACTGGTAAGACGCTTGGATTAGTGTATTAGTGTAGCAGGGGATTATATAGAGAAATAAGGGTGAGTTTTTACCCTTGTATTATTGTCTAGTGTATTATTGTCTGGGAAGTGAAATGTCAGGATGTAATGGGAGGTCATGTACTGTACCATATGTTCCCTTGGTCCTATGGCAAGTGGCAGACAAGCAGGACACCATGATCACCGAAGATGAACATGAAATAGCATAGAATCTCTACAGGCCACTCTTGTCACGATTATGTTTTTAAGTACACACAGTATATTTGAAAGGCTAAAACTGCTCACTTGAAACTTGAGATTGATCGAGAAGAGGACAGGGCCAGAAAATACACCTGGGCTGGAACTTAATTAAGAGACGCCATGATCTCATTCCAAGCAGCCTATAGAAAGCACAAGCCAATCCCAACCAAACATGACCTCTGATAACCTTACACCAAGAAGGAAACTGCCTGCCTTGTGCCCTGTGCACTCCTCTGTCTCTGCCTGTCTCGTGCCACCTGCTCTGTGCTGCTCACCTCACCTTCTTGGTCCGCCATACCGCAACCCAACTACATTATCTCGCCACTCTGTGGTGCTGCCCAAAACCCCGCCATGCAATCCTGATACACCTGGCTCATTCCACGCTGTTCAATGAGGCCACCTGGGTGTCAGCAAAAGCAAAGTTAGCAAAAGGGCAAATAAATATTCTGGTGATCGTCGACTATGCCACACGGTACCCCAAAGTGGTCCTGCTCCGCAAAGCCACGTCAGTCGAGTGGGTCTACCCAAGGACATTCCCACAGATCAAGGTAGTCCCTTTATGTCTAAGCTAATGTGATGTGTGCCAGCTATTGCAGGTGGAACAGATCTCAGTATGTCAGTGTACCATTCACAGACAAAGGGGCTTGTGGAGAGATTCAACCAGATGCTCAAGCACATGCTGCAGTGAGTTTTGGATAAGGCAGCCACTGGTTTTAAGCCCTTTGAACTCTTCTTTGGTCCGCAGTCACAAGGGCTGTGGCGATAATACGTGGCGAAAGAAGCCTGGGAGGAGCAGCCCTCACCATACCGGTCAGTCACTGAATATGTCAAGAAATTACAGCAGAACATTAATAAAGTTCTCCTCATTGTCAAACAGCACATGCAAAAAGAGCAGATGGAGCATGACTGTAATTCTGTGTTCCTGTCTTTGTAGACACGAATAACCCTACGCCAAGAAGGAAGCTGCCTGCCTTGCACCCTCACATGCGCTCCGCTGTCTCACACCACATGCTCTGTTTAACTTGCCTTTCATGCTTGGTCCACCTCACCGTGACCCGGAGGACTCTGCCTTCGTTGAACTATGACCTGTGGACCCGTGTTGTTCACCAAGGTGCCACCAAAACCACTGTTCTACTACAGAGCGTAATTCACCTAAGGCTGCATACATTTAACTGTATTGAACGTAATGAATTTGGTTGCCGTGATTTCTCTCCGTATGTCAAACCCATTACAATATATAAACAGTACTATGAAATAGTATTTGGCCCCTTTCTGAATTTTTAGTTTTTTGCATATTTGTTACATTTAAGCCGTCATGTTTGACATCAACAAACAAATTTTAATATTACACAAAGATAATTAAAGTAAACACAAAATCAAGTTTTTAAATGATAATTAATTTTTTGAGGAAAAAAGCTGTCCAAACCTGCTTGACCCTATGTTAAAATAATTGCCTCTAAACATAATAATGGGTTTTGCCACACTTGGCAGCACCAGCTGTGATCAATCGATCATTGCAGTGAGTCTTTACCATTGCAGTGGAGGAATTCTGGCCCACTCTTCTTTGCCAGTTTGTCTTAATTCAGGCAAACTGGAGGGTTTCGCTTGTTCAAGGTCATGCCATAGCATCTCAATCGGATTTAAGTCTGGACTTTGACTAGGCCACTTTTTTTTTTAACCATTCAGAGGTGGAGTTACTGATGTGGTTTGGATCATTGTCCCTAGTGCATAACCCTAGTGCGATTGAACGTGAGGTCACAAACTGATGGCCGGACATCATCCTTCATAATTTTCTGGTAAAGCACAGAATTCATGGTTCCATCAATTATGGCAAGTCGTCCATCCCCAGACCATCACGCCACCATATTTCACTGTTGGCATGATGTTTTTATGAAATGCTGTGTTAGTTTTATGCCAGATGTAACAAGATGCACACTTTCCAAAAAGTTAAACTTTTGTGTTATCAGTCCACAAAATATTTGCCCAGAAGTCTTTATAATTATAAAAGAGTTCTTGATAATTCTTTTATAATTCTTCTTTTATAATTAAAATTGGTTAAATCATTAATGTGTTACAAAGGGGGCAAATACTTTTTTACAACACTGTGAATATAAAATGTATGCATACAGTATATTCTTGGTATCCTGTAGTTTCATTTTCTTTTTTTTTCTTTACTTTTTACATTAGTCACCCCAATGTTCTCTCTGAGGACTCAGCCTCATTTGCTTTCATTATGACATTTTTGTGAGGATTTCAAATTCCCCACCTTTTATCAGGAAAGGGACAACAGGGAGTAGCATGAAGAACAGAACATGGCCATCTAATCTGGTTCACATGATAGCTACCTTTAATGTGACAATATGCTGTTAAATAAAGATGTGGGTGGGAGTAACAGAATATTGATGGATGGTATAGAGAGATGAAAGGATGGATGAGTATGGAGAAGCAATGAATGCATGCCGACATGGTTAAAAGTTTGTGCAGTGACTTTGCAGACTATCTGTTCTGTCCTACAGTAGGTGCAGTGCAGGAAAATGGAGAAACTGGGAAAGATAGAGAGAAAGACTTAATTACTCATTATGGTCAGTTGTTCAGTCTTAAATTTGACTCATTTGACCATTACTAGCATTCAGATAATGACCTGCTGATTTTTCATTGATGCCTGAAACGTACAATACCAAGGCATTCCAATTCTCAGTATATTTTCAAAGACATCAAAACCATGTTCTAGCCAGATGTTCAGATGTTAGACATACAGACTAGTGTGTGCACTGACATGATACAGATGTGTGTTGGCTCACTTGGCTCAATTTCTTCACTACGCATGAAGAATATTTGTTTAAATAATGGCTATTACAACCCATTTTGACCGAGGTGAAATAAAAGCGCTAAAAATGACTAGTCTTTAGAAATATGAAAGCTGATTTAGCTCAGAAGGACATTTCATTTTATTGTTATTTATACCATAAATAAACAATGTGTAAGAATTTGGCAGCATAATCACTACTCATCAAAGGCCAAATAAGATTAGAGCAGTCCTCTTAAAAGCTGCCAAGAGCCCTGTTATATCCAAACTGTGCATAAATTTTATTGCTCTATGCTTTTTATTATTGTGAGTATTATTTTCTCTTCTGAATCTGCTAGAGATAAATTTACTTTTATAGAATGTGTGGCTAGCACACTCTGTGTTTTTTTTAGGCTACCTATTACGGCAACTTTTGTCTTATCTATAAATATCCAACTGTAAATATGACATTTGGAAAGGACATAATAGTTCAGTGAGGACATACTGTAGTTATTTTTACGAATAGATCCCAGAAGTTTTTTTTTCTTCTATAACATTCAATAGCGATAGAATGCAAGACATTACACAACAATGTCTGATCATGCAGTTACTTTTAAGGGAAAATGAAAAATTTATTGAATCTTTAATGTGATGCTTTGGAACAGTCAGAGGTAACACCATAATGTTACTAACTAAAGTTTTCAGGATAGAGCATGTTACATTTTGTGGTTTCTGACAATATGACAAGCTGCGATTTTATCTTATAACACAAAAATACAAACTTACTTGTTTTACAAATGTTCTACAACATAAAACCGTATGAGGGGAATCACCAGGAAATCACCAATATGATAAATAATCATAATACCCAGGTATCCAATTTGATTTGTATTGCGATTCTAGATTCTGAAATTCATATTTTGTTTTTTGAGATTTCATTGCAATTCTAAACAAACTAATTCTCTCCTACCACACAAGGTGCTATGTCTCCTTCCAGTGTGTGAATAGTTTAGTGTACATCACCTGTAGAATTATAAAGAGAAAGAGATCTGAACAGGCAGAGCCGCAGCCATCTAGACGCATGGTTTCTATGCGATGGTTTCCGTGTCTATTTGAGGGCCCTGTACCTGTGCACTTTGTGCAATCATTAGGTAGCACTGGTAAGGTATCAGGGCCAAGACATAGACCAAGCATGCAGCAAGCCAAGAAAATGACAAAGACAAAGGCAAAGACCCAGCCAACGTCTATGAGAAAAGCTGGCGTGATTGAGAGAGAGAGAGAGAGAGAGAGAGAGAGAGAGGCATGCATCAGTCCAGCATGCCCTCTCAGTCTCAGGTAAAACACACATGCTAAATCACATGTAAATCCTCTGTAAGGGCAAACTCATTTGGAGAGTACAGAGAAAGCATTATTTTTAGTTTCCAGAGCGCCATCAGGTCATCAGGAGATGGCGGAGCTCTGTTAATGTTTTATTTTCAGTTTTCTTTAGTTTCTTTTTAGTTGTCTAATTAATAATCCAAACAGGAAGGTCTGTATCATAAGCACTCTCCCAAACTCCTTGAAACCTTGTGTAAGGGCTCCTATACCGTAAATATATATTATATTTATAGGATTATAAATTTATTATTATAAATAAATATATCTCGTGGTACGGATCACGTACGTAACAACCACAGGTGAATGTAAACTTAAACTACAACCTGAAATTTAATTTGGGACATAATTTTATATGAATAAAACAAAAACTAAAATAATTTTAAATCACATGAGTCAATATTTTATTCACAATAGAACATAAATGTTTAAACTGGGAATTTTTACAATTTTATGCACAAAATGAGCAAATTTCAAATTTGACACTTGCTACAGGTCTAAAAAAAAATGGGATGGGGGCATGTTTACCATGGTGCAGCATCTCCTCTTCTTTTCAAAAAAACACCTGGTCATTGAGATTATGAGATTTTGGAGTTTTGGTGTTGGAATTTGGTTCCATGCTTGCCTGATTTCGGTTTCCAGCTGCTGAAAGAGTTTGTGGTCGTCTTTGATGTATTTTTTGTTTAATGATGTGCAAAATGTCCTCTAAGGGTGAAAGATCTGATCTGCAGGCAGGCCAATTCAGCACCAGGACTTTTCTACTGTGAAGCCACGCTGTTGTAATAGCTGCAGTATGTGGTTTTATATTGTCCGGCTGAAATACATAAGGTTTTCCCTAAAATACACATTGTCTAAAACCTTTATAGAACTTTCAGCATTCATAGTGTCTCCCAAAATATGCATACCGTACAGTATGCACTATACATCTCCATGCCATCAGAAATGCTGGCTTTTAAACTGTGCGCTAATAACACGCTGGACGGTCTCCCTCCTTTAGACCGGAGGACACCGCGTCTGTTTGGACAAGAATCAAATTTGGGCTCGTCTGACCATGGAACACTTATCCATTTTGAAACAGTCCATCTTAAATGAGCTTTGGCCTACAGGGCACAACGGTGCTTCTGGACCATGTCTACATATGGCTTCTTTTTTGCATGATAGAGCTTTAGTTGGCATCTGCAGATGGCATGAAAGATTGTGCTTACCAACAGTGGTTTCTGGAAGTACTCCAGTGCCCATTTGATAATGTCAAGGCCGAAGACCATGGGCATCCAACAAAGGTCTTCGGCCTTATCCCTTTTCTCCAGTTTCACTGAATGTTTTGATGATGTTATGCACTTGCAATTTGACGTTGAGGAACTTTGTTTTTTAAGTATTCCACAACCCTTTATATGCGCTCTCTCACATATTGGAGAGCCGCTGCCCATCTTTACTGCTCTATTGTGAATAAAATAGTGGCTTATGTGAAAGTCTTTTAGTTTTCATTTTATGTTAGTTATGTGAACCTTTAATATAATGATATAATAATACATTTGTCACATGTACAGCTCAGTAAAGGAGTTTTTTCACTCATCCCAATATGGAGGCTTGGGTCAGAGCACAAGGTCAACCATAATACAGCACCGCTAGTGCAGAACGGGTTAAGGCCCTTGCTCAAGGGCCCAACAGTGACAGCTTGGCAGTTCTGGGGCTTAAACCCATGACCTTCTGATCAGTAACCCACAACCTTAACCGTTTTAAGCCCCCACTGCCTCCATTGCACTTGGGATTTCAATTAGGAGCCAATCTTCCAAAACTCTCTTTCTTTTACAGATGAGGACTCCCTTCATGTCAGATATTTCTGATTGTATCCTTTAGATAGCTGATTTGATAAGAGTGCTGCAAAATCTTTTCTTTCATGTGAAACATCCTGTTATATGCCTTTGCTTTGACTAAGGAGGGGTCCTGATGAATATTAACTGACTTCTATCTGGCTGTTGAAGTTAAGCAGAGTGTGTTGGTACTACAAACACACACCACAATGCAGGGAGATGCAGATTAGAGAAAGGACCAGAGGCTGTGTCCAGGTACCTCTCAGTAACCACTCCTGAGCGTGAACTTTCTTATCAGTTCCAGTACCACACACATCTTGATCAGATCGATCAGTTTCATCATGATCAAACCATGCCTTGAGGCACGGTTTGATCATGATGAATCACCTCGTTGGGGTTAGAAAGGACTCATCAGTAGATCTCTGCCCTTCAGCTAAGGGCTTATTAAACACACTGACTGTTTATACACATTCCCAAGTTTTTTTTAATGGTAATCAATTTACAAAGGATTGATGGTTAGGAGTGGCTTACAAAGCCTTTCATGGGTTATTTTTCAGTAAAACATCATAGAGATTCTTTCATCAGCACTTTGCTGTGGCTGAATGTACAAAAACAGTCAAAAAGTGAAATAATCATGAATTAATCTAATATGAGATTTCTGTCAATAAAAAAAGTTTGGCATCTCTAGTTTCGGAGAGAGCATAAGAACAACTGGATATGCTTCAATATAACTGAATATTCTGCTTTATTCACTGGATATAACTGGATATAACAAGTAATAACAGGAACTAATTCATTTTGTGGATGTTCAATAATATTAAATATATATTCATTCATTCATTCATTCATTCATTTTCTATACCACTTAATCCTGTGTTCAGGGTCGCGGGGGACCTGGAGCCTATCCCAGGAGACTTCGTCTCACACATACATACACACACTCACACACCCAATCACACACTACGGGCAATTTAGGAACGCCAATTAGCCTAACCTGCATATCTTTGGACTGTGGGAGGAAACCAGAGTACCCGGAGGAAACCCACCAAGCACGGGGAGAACATGCAAACTCCATGCACACAGAGACGGGAATCGAGCCTGGTCGGGGAATCGAACCCAGACCCTGGAGGTGCAAGGCGACAGTGCTAACCACTACACCACCGCGCCGCCATTAAATATATAAATAAACGTAATTTCTTTTTAAAGATGGAAACTTAAGGAAGTGTTGTTGTCCATCCATCACTGATTATTTTCCTATAATAGGACACCCTGTCCCGTTTTATGATGTAACATGCACAATATGTTGTTAATTGTGATGAAGAAATTCTTTTTTTTTTTTTTTTTTTAAGAAAAAACACGAAATGTATTAATGGCTGAGAATTTATTATAGTCTCTTCATTTTTTCTCAAAGGTATGAACACTTCTGCAACAGAAAACCTGATCAGCAATCGCTTTTCAGCTGGTCTATGTTAAATGTTCCTCACAAACTCCTCT
This sequence comes from Channallabes apus, assembly GCA_030522415.1. Lineage (NCBI taxonomy): Eukaryota > Metazoa > Chordata > Actinopteri > Siluriformes > Clariidae > Channallabes > Channallabes apus. Next base: position 26,284,280 of record CM060125.1, on the reverse strand, counting down.
TTGTGATATCGTGCTGTTTTACTGTTGCTGAGGACTACACACAGGTGTGTGTGTGTGATATCGGAGAGTGTTTTGGGTGGGATCAGGCAGCATGCCTCAGGACCACCATGCTAGGCTTTGTTCTTACTTGGAGAATCTCCTCTCCTTTAATTACCCTGCATCACACTGGGGCAACAAGAGATGTCTGTCTGACAAATGCTTCTTGAGAAACACGTCGTCTATAAACAACTCGACCCTACAGCCAGGAATGTACCGATGCTTGGGAGGTGGCTGATTTTGAAAGGGTTAGCTGCGCGATGCTGGGTTGTTTTTCGTTTCCAAAACAGCTCTTCATTTACAGGACTCACTCCCACACGGGGTCTTTATTTCATTGCCATTTTTTTTCTTAATCACATTGCTGTTCACCTTTGTACTTTGCCCAGGTCAAAACTTGCACTGAAGTGCAACAATAACTACAATGAACACCCAGCGTATCTTACTAGCTGTCACGTGACCTCCGTCTGTTATTTGCAATCGCACCTGTGCACACACACACACACACACACTGTCAGGAGGATTTTTCAAGGTGGATTTTGTCTCTTTCCAGGAATAGGGTTTAGGTAATAATATACAAGATATTCTAAAATCAGTTTTCACTACACTTTACTGCTTAAGTGAAATATGTGACTAATTTTAGCTTATGGAACCAGAGATAAACTTTGCACCAACCAAACCAAACATAAATCATGTTGATATTTATGGAGAGGATAAAATTCCATACTTAAAGTGAGTTCTAACTGCAGTTGAGTTCTAGGTCAGCTTATCCTTTAAAGTTTAAACTCTGGGAATATGCTCTTTGCACATTGAATGAACAAAACCTTTAAATGAAAAACATTATTTCATTAATCCAACTACGTAAAATAGCAAAGTAGCAAACTGATCGAACATGTTTATGACCTTGGCTTGGCTTTTTAAATTGTTGCTTGCTTTTTATGTTGCAATCATGTTACACTTGGCAGAAATGAAAGCATCTGCTTCTCGATTTTTTCACTTACTCACTATCTGTACTGCTTTATCCTACTGTATATAGAGGGTCACTCAGGGCTTGGAGACTATCCCATGAGACTTAGGGTACAATCCTGGCCAGGGTGCCAATCCATCGCAGAGCACAAACACACTACAGGCAATTTGGGAACACCACTAAACCTAATCAGAATGTCTTTGGACTGTGGGAGGGAAGCAGAGTACCCGGAGGAAACAGTGCGAACATGGGGAGAACATCCAAACTCCATGCACACAGACCCGAGGTGAGAATCAAACCTGGAACCACTAAGCCACTGTGCTGCCTCTGTATTAGCTATCCTCCATTTTATGAGCTTAAAGGCAAGGGGTTGTGTTCTGGTTTCTACATACTACTGCAAAACCATTAGATGCCTTTATTTTTTGTAAATTAACTACTCCAGCATTTAAAAATCCACCTACTGTAAGCATGGGCATAACTTGATTCTGAATAACAAATATTTTTCCTGCATGAACATAAACATATCTTTTCAACTTAAGTGACTTAAGCTATAAATCTAGCCTTAATAGTGCACATTACTGCATACTGATTACTGATTTTCAATATAAAATAGTGATTTTGTTTATAACCCAGGAGAATACTGCTGGACATTAACAAAAATTGGTTGCAACTGTGTTCTCTCTAAGCTGCGTACCTGCATGGTCTTGCACTTCTGATAATGCTACCCTGCAAAAAAACTACTAAAAGTCAGGCTAAACATTGACATGAAACGTGTCGTGTTGCAAGCACAGAAATGAAAGTAGTAGTAGCATTTCAAAAACTTTGGTGAGGTACTAGACAATGGCAGCAAATAAGCATGCACTCACTTCAGTATCCTTAAATGCTAAAATAATCCAAGCATATTTGAACTTTATTTTCCAGTGGTTTGCTAGTGAGAAAGTCATGGCTTAATTTATATACACAGATCAGCTGTAACATCAGCACCACCGCCAAAATCCCCAGATCCCAATCTGATTGATCACCCATGAGATGAGCCAAACAAAAAAGTCCTATCCACAGAGGTCCCATCCTGCAACCCACAGCACCCACAGCTTATCAAACCATAAACAGAAGAGATAGTGTACATCTCATTTCTACAAAAAAGTAAAGCACACAGCACTTACGAAATGTCCAGCACTGTAACATGTAACTTTATGATTTAACAGGCACTGCAATGGGTACTACAGATACAGGTACTTTTATTACTTACCATTAGAAACACAAAGCACAAATGGGTGACATTAGCAACCTGGCAGAGATCGAAGAGCAAATTACAGTGTTTTTAAAAATAGAGCCTTTTCCCCTCAAAACAGTCATCTCTTTATGTAAGTTCAACAGTAAGTTGATCTGTATCTATGTACAAAGCTCAGAAAAGTTCTCTCTCTCTCTCTCTCTCTCTACAGTGTTGCACTCCAATAATAACTCTTGATAATATCTTTACGAAGCCTAGGTCATACTCGGAAAAAAAAAAAAAACTTTTTTTATATGCCATTGACTAGACATGGGTTCACAGGTTCCTGTAGTTGAAATCTCTCGCTACCTTTATTCAGTGTATTTGCTGCTTTCAAGCCTGTTTGATCAGTTTTTTTCTGGAATTATTAGATTGGCAGAATGCTGCAAGGCTACAAATCACAGAGGAATTACAGTCACATTACTGAGTCGTGGCGCACAGCGGCTGCTCTAATCCCTGCTGAAAGAGCCTGAAAGGCCTTCTTGTTGTGGCACCCCATCCTGTGGCCCTAGACATCTTAAAAGTTTGAGAATCTGTGTGCATTAGGTTCGAATGTCTGTATCAGCTGAGATTTACCACACAGAAAAAAAGAGAAAAAATATGCTAAAAAAAGGCATGGATATGAAATATCAAGCATCAAATCTCAATCACATGTAGTCATTTATCCCTTATAATCGCTCCCGTCCTTTGAAATCAGCTCCAGTTCTGGCATAATGCCCCAGAACCCCCCACCCCCCTTCTTCCACCATTACTTTTTATCAAAGGCTTAGCCTGATTTGCAGACTATGCAGAAAATGTGATTTGAAAAAGAAAAGAGAGGGAATGCAATGAAAAGAAATGTGGAAAAGTCAACAGAGTGTAAGACGACAAAGAATGGAGGAGCATCGGCAGCTGTGTCCAGCTTACAGAATGACAAAAGGACCACTGTGTTATTAATTCCACAAGAGTCATTCAGGCAGTGATGGGATGCAACGAAAAAAGGAAAATATGAGAAAGGGGGGGGAAAAACATCTATAGCAGAGCATGAAAATAATCATTTCAAAACAATCATAGAATGAACAAATACAAAAATGAACCGTGCTGCATTGTTCACTACCTGAAACAACTTCTATAGCAATTCAGATGAAAACTAGTGAAATATGCAAAAAGTCCTGTCATGATCTCAGTGAATACAGTGCTTGTCTAAACAGACACGCAAAATCCCTATAAGTGCTTATAAATCCTCCTAATGTCAGGTGTGTGTGTGTGTGTGTGTGTGTGTGTGTGTGTGAGCAAAAAAAATATCTATGAAAATTAACACATAAAGCATCACTTTCAAATGTGTTAAAATCTAAATTAAGAATTTCATGTGAAAAATAAAACTGTAAAAATTCCATGTTAAAAATTAAAGGAATCGTGAAAAAATTCATATCTTAAAATAAATGAACTGTGAAAATAAATCACAACTGAAAATAAATCAGTCATGTGTACATCCACACAGTGTGAGCAAAATAGACTTAATTATAATTATATAGCTATAAATTACAGATGTAATACAATTTATTATTTACATCTGTTTTTTCCAATACAGATGTAAAAATGTATTTGCATATAAACATCTCACAAAAAATATTATGAAAAAGGAAATTAAAAATGAAAAACGTTTATACATATATTTTGTGTGAAATAACAACATAAAATAAAATGTTTTTAATCATATCTAAAATTTAGATTTTAAAATCAATTATGAAATATATGATGTAATAAAACATGTAATATTGAGTTGAGACCCATGTGATATTTCTGTAAAGGAGCATCATAAATAAGCTAAATAATTTTTTTCTTTAATTTATGGTGAGAAAGTAACCCAAACATAAACAATTTCCACTTTTAATAAGAAGACAACAAGTCACTTGACACAAATGAAACTCTTCATAGATATGCATAGTGCCAATAAGAGATGAAAAGAAATTTTTTTCAGCTTCCACTGATATCAGCATATCAACTTCAAAATATCCCCTTCAGTACGGCTACACAATCAGTAGAAATGTGAACAGTTAAATATGAGGGTGAAGGTGATGCACCTGTGAGCAACCTGATCCGTGGTGATGACACAGCAATGCAAGCTCCACCGACAGGGAAGATGTGATGATGATCTGGTCTGTCACAACAAAACCCTGGACCTGTGGAGAGCATGCAGGTGTGTGCTGGCCTTACATGACCTCAACGTTGCTTCAGGGGGGAAAAAAATAAATAAATAAAAAGATGCATTCCAGTCATGCTTTTAGGATCCCTTGCTCCATGCTGTGTCTGAGCTGTGTGGTTTCAGTGGTGAGCATTTCACAAGATTGCAATTGTGAAATCTGTATTGAATTGTATTTATTATAATGAGAGGGTGTCAGAAAGAAGTTTTTACTGTATACAAGGTTACTGTTGAAGACTGAAAGAAATAAACAGAAGCTTTAGTAGTTATAGTTTCCTTAGTAACGGTTAATTCCCAACATTTTGTATATTTTCCTTGCATTTTAATTAAACTACTTTAAAACATTCTGTTAAACAAACCACAAGGTTAATCACTGATATGGTAACAGTTTATGTTACAGGATGAATCATAAGTAATCATAAGTAGTCATAAGTAGTAATCATAAGTAGTCTTCAGTATTGCACCAACTGCCCATAAACTTAAAAGAAGAAGGCATGATACTTCGACAAAATATGAGAATTTGCAGAATGTAATTGGTTTGTATTTTCTCCAAAAGCTGTGGTGTATTTTAAAATATTTTTAAATTCTCCCCAAATTCCTTGGAGAAAAATGCGCGAATGCATGTTCGTATCATCGTAAGTTTGTAACTTGTTCGTATGTAGGGGACTTACTGTAATTATAATGTGAATTGATTCTGAATCAAAAAATTACTAATTAATTGTAACTGCAATGATCAACAAAAGATTGGGTAAATTAAATTGTACATTTCTTGTAAAAGCATTTATGCATTTTGAAAGTTTTCAGTGTCAGCTCATTTTAATCGGCAAAAGTTTTCTGCCATGGAAAAGACTTCAGATTTTTATTATTATGATTATTATTTTCTTACAACAGAATGCAACATTCAGTTTTATTTCTTTAATTACATGGTTTCATGATTTTTCTTTCTTTGCTGAAAGACTCCAAAAGACTCCTTTCTGCTAATTTTGCTCTGTAAAGCCTTCATAACGGCTCTAATCTGAGGTGCTGTTAATTGGTGATTTTTGAGGCTGGTAACCCTAGTTTTGGTCTTTCCCAGGAGTCTTTGGTCTTTGGTCAGTTTCATCATGGTCCTTGAAGGGTTTGCAAATGCACGACAAAAGGTTCTTGCAATGACTGTTCCTTTGTGTGTTAAAATAACAATTGGCTGTTGTTGTTGTTACTTAATTATCTTCTTTCATATGTGATGTTTCATTGTTTTGCAGTCTCCAGTATTGTTCCAGAATGTAGAAAATAAATCACAAAAAAATGTATTAGAAGTTGTATCCAAATTTTTGACCAATACTGTACTTTTAAATAGACCCATTTTTATTTTTAAATACACTCAGTCATTAAACAACGTTTTGACCTTTTCCCACAATCGTCACATCTTTGTCTACATAAACCCTTTTACAGTACCTGGACAGATAATAAAGATAACCTTTTGCAAACCTGTTTTGGCTAGTTACGGCAATTGCAAATTTGTTCAAGCAACATTTCTCTAATAGTACAACTCCCAAGTGTGTAAGAATGAGCTGATCTATTGGACTGTAAAGCATGGTGAGAAGGCAGCGCTAAAAGTGCACTGAAGCGTACAGCCTTCTTCTCCGTCAATAGAAGCCTTGTTAGACTCAAGTCTCACCCTTAACACCCCCACTTGCCTTCCTGCCCCTCAGTGAACTCCCTCACACCTCTTAACCCGATTAAATGCTCTGTTCACTAATTATTGATGGACTTTTCACTTACTCTGACTTCTTTAGATTTAACATAATGTTTTAAAATAGTATTGGGGCGTTTTTCGACGCTAGCAGGGATCTTGGAGGACGAGTGAGCTTACTTGCTCCCCAATGCAAATGGCTGGGGAATAGTTTATTAACTCAGCACAAGCACACGTACACAGGTCAAGCACACACACATACACACACCCAACTTGGCCAAAGTCCCTAACCTAAACACCCTTCTCTCTCATGGTAGACAGAGGAAACCCCCACAAAGCATGACGGTCGTCAGCCGCGGCCCCGCCCACGCCACAGTATGTACGCAAGTGACACAATAAAGAAAAAAATAATAAACCTGTTTAAAACACTGATGCAGAATTTGTACACTGAAATTGCAAATACAGTAATTTATACATACATGATGCCATATAATTCATATGTAAAGTTCTTGTAGTAAGCCAATTCGCCTTAGAGAGTCTCAGTTTTACTTACAGAGTAGCACAAAGATGTTCAATTTGGGCAAAATTATTAAAACTATTTAATTGCAATCATATCCTCAAACTTGGCAAGAGGACTTTTGTGCTAAAGATGACTTTCAGCTTTGGTATGAAAACATTAAATCTTTTCTTTAGTTACACCCTTATTTATTTTTATTGCTGTTAGTGGCCATTTTGTCAAGCTGACTGGGACGTGTCGGCTGTTTTGTTAAATTGACTGGAGCGTGGTGGACATTTTGTTACCATTGATTGGTGTGTGGCAGATATTTAGTCACATTGCTGTATAGCAGATATTTGTTAATCTGATTGGCATGTGACAGACCTTGTTAAATTGACGTGCTTAGGACATTTTGTTAAATTGATAGGCGTGTGATGGATATTTTGTAAAAATTGACTGACGTGTGGTCGATAGTTTGTTAAACTGATTGGCGTGTGGGGGAAATTTTGTTACGTTGACTGGTATGTGGTGAAAAATCGTTAAATTGAGTTGTGCGTGGCACATTTTGTTAAATTGGTTGCCATGTGGTGGACATTTTGGAAAATTGGTTTGTGTGTAGAAGACATTTTGTGGACTTTAATGGCGTGTGGCGTACATTTTTGTTAAATTGACTGTCATGTGACGGACATTTTGTTAACTTCATTGGCAAGTTGCAGACGTTCAGTTGAACATCTTCAGTTCAGACATTTTGTTAAATTGATTGGCGTGTGGTGAACATTTTTATTGTACTGATTAGCATATGGCAGCCAATTTGTTCAACTGATTGGATCGTGATGGCTGTTATGTTTATGAATTTCCACATCATAAGCTAAAGAAAACTGGGTTGAGCATTTAGCATAGCAATTATAGCTAAATAACAAAATGCGTTTAACTAGCATCCATTTTAAATATTATTACTAGTAGTTTATTTTCAAGCTCGAATTAGGGTAACAGGGTTGTACTTTCAGATTAGCCCTTTAAAAGTCAGTTTAACACTATTACTGGAAGTATAGACAAAGAGAACTTACTTTTCTTTCTGCCATGAAATTCTGGAAAATTCCATGATGATGCAACTTGCTGGTGAGCATGTGACTTGTGGAATAATCCAAATATATCATAGGGGTGAATGTGAATAATAATCTCTGGGATTTTAAATGTTTAGTTAATGTCTTTAGCTATTTACCTGAACCATCGACATATCTGTAGGGTGTCATGAAAGAGTCGACACTGGTGTTTAACATGGTGTACTTTTATTTTAGATACATATTTATCACTGTAAAATCGCTGGGACACAAGTGGCACCCCAATAGTGGAATAACCCACTCATGCTTACTAAGTTTTGCTGTCCAAACTCCAGGCTTCACACACATTTTCCTCTAAATATCCATAATGAAAAGCATACACCCAAAATTACTTGTAATTGCGGTATGTTTACTTGTTAAATAGTAGCTACTAATTGTAAAATGCTAGCAAAACAAATGAGCTAACCTTTTTTTTTTAATGAAAATAATCCATGTTTCAATGTTGTTTTCCTGATCTTTTAGGGAAAAGTAATAGTTTTTAACCAGTCGAAACATAAGGGGTTAATATATCATTGAATCCCCAGGCCCCTGCTGTCCTCCTGGCCATGTTTACCCAGGGTGCACTGCTCCCAAGTTGGCTGTAAATCGAGCAATGGCAAGCCAGCAGCCATTAAAATGGGTGATGGGTTTGACAGTAATTTCTCCACGCAGCATGCCAAAGCTGAGTCTGAATGCTTACTCCTAGTGCCCATTAAACACACACACACACACACACACTCCTGTGCCCAGGGAATGTCAAACATCATGCCCAAAGAACATGGTATCAATAGTATCTCTGTGTAATATGTGTGTATAAGAAAGTGTGCATGTAATAGGGTCAGGGAGAGAGAGGTAATGTATGTGTCGACTGTATGTGTACTGGCAAGATGTTTTTAACACCACAAATCTCTTGATGAACGACACTTCAGGTTTTGGTATAAATTTTTACCCAAGTTCAAATATACAAATCTTAAGTGTTTATGACTGACAATAATTTATTATGGTTATTGTAAATAACACACATAAGCAATTGAGAAGATGAAGTCAAGGATGGAAGAAAAGAGAGAGAGAGAGAGAGAGAGAGAGAGAAGATGATATAGATGTTAAACACTGACTCGGCAGAAGATTTGGGATTTTTTTTTTCGGTAGTTACTTTAAAATGATAATTTTATATTTGCTCAACATGATTTCTCAAAATGACAAGAGAAAGAAGGAGAACCTGGTGAGGGGATGACTGCCTATGGCTGCTATGACATAACTGATACCTGGAACTTTTTTCATGAACATATAATGGCACTGTAAACCAATAAAATAGCATGATGTCTTATTTTGTTTCCTCCCTTCCTGTTTAACGAGCTTCAGGATCTTAACTACTGTTCTCATTGGGCCACACCACACCCAGGGGTGAAAGTAGTTTTAAATTTGTAGTAGTACCATACAGACAAAAATGTGAAGAGAGTAAACCATGGAGGTTGTGGATAGTACTATAAACCCTGTAAAAATTGTCTGTTGATATCTCCATTTATTCTGCTTCAGCTAACTAACTGCTCCGGGTTTGTAAAATGGAAAGCTAGTACACTATAAATGGTGTAGAATCACTTGTTCCACATGCCAAGTAGTGCCCTTGTTCAGGAATTAGAGAGGGTATTGGGATTCAGCCTTGAGTTAGAAGCTATTTAGCATAGTAACTCATGTTACCTGCAAACAAAGTGGCTAGGTGAGTCATGAGCCTGTCGGTGTACTGACGGAAACCCAAGCTAACATTAACTAGCAGAAATAAAATATTGAAACGCAACATGGACGGTTCAGATGCAATTCAGAACAGCTTAGAAGCAGTTACTAAGACGTTTTGTTCATGATGACAAACATTATCAGATGTGTTTTCTTCCTGAAAGTGCTTCAGTGACTCGTTTTGAATGAGGGTTTTGGCAGGCAGCTGCTCTCCCGTCTTTTCTGTATTGTGAATGGCCACTGAATCTTTTATTATACCAGCCTTCCTTCACCCATGTCCACACCACAACAATGTGGATTACAGTGGTACCTTGGCAGATGAACACACTGCCTTAATAAATTTTGCCTTAGGAACTGAAATTTTGCAAGAAATGTGCCTCGGAATATAAATAATTTTCGGCATACTTGCAAATGAAGGGCAAAAATTGCACGTAAAAAATTGCACGCAAGATTTAGTAAAGACACAGCACCGTGAGTCCCAAGAATGTTATTAAAGATGGTAGAAGTGAGGGGAGCCACTTTCAGTTTCATTTTTAAAGCAACCAGTGGCAAGAGGAATCATAAATTAAGGCTAAGTGAGGTTTAATGTATATATTTTTCATATTTTACTTAATTTACTTTTCTAAATGTTTCTTTTGTTTTTATATGTAAAAACATGATTAATGGGAATATTGGTAATATTTTTGGATGGTTTGAACGGATTATCTGCATGTAACAGTATACTTTTTGCTAAACTGAAGATTTTTTTGGTTTCAGTTCATAGCATTTCAAATATACAGTATATATAGGTAGTATTACAAAAATAGATGTAGACTATTAAAAATAAGATTTTATTGTTCCTTTAGGAGGTTTCTTGCCACCTTTCTTCCAGGATTCTGCTTGGAAACTTTTCAGAAAGAGACTTTCACCTTTATCTATTTATTTATTTATTAACCAAACTAAACTTTTGCTAATCATTTCTCCGTATAATTTGAACATATAATACAAATTATACTCCTGCTGGTTTGATCCTGTGTCTGTATATTCTCCTTGTGTCTATGTGGGCCCCACCTCCCAAAAGCATAAAACATGCCAGAAGATGTACTGTCTAGGGTAAATTGCTGAAACAGTTTCTCATGCTCAAAGTTCCACCGCATCCCTGACCAGGATAAAGTGCTTACACAAAATAAATGAAGAAATAAATTATCATTCTCTTTCTTCCCACGTTCTGAATATTCTGACTCAGACTTGTTTAACCATCTTGCTGTTTAACCATCAGATGCCAATATTTCTGTTCAGCATTCCTTCAGGTCCATGAGAGCTGATGAGTTATGAAAGGAGTCAGTGGATTTTACTTCATGTCTTCTGCTTTGTGTCTTCTGAACACATAATCAGATGATGGTATGTGTGGGAATCCAATTTGCAATTTGATGATCACAAAAATCTGTGCTCAGGTGTGACTATAAATAAGAAACATGTGGTAAAGTTATCAAAGTTGCACAGACACACACACACACACACACACACACACACACACACACACACACACACACACACACACACACACACACACACACATAATCACTAGACTCAATAATGCTTTGCATATTGCCAGGTTCACCACTGAGCTTGATTATTGTTTGGGCACAATATTGAGGAATTTCCCCTGAAGGTGACTTTGGGCTCTGTTTGGTAAAAGCAACCAGCTTACTGTGTGTTGTGTTCCTTTTCCTGGATCTGCATTTCATTTGAGCTGTTTAAGGCAGCTAATAAGCATGTCTGGTGACTCATCACATTTCTATCATTTTCTTCTGACCACCCTCACTGAATGAAGCAGATGCTAAGCTACCATGATCATCTGTGCTCTTTATTGTAAACGTCCCGAGATTAAGATATTGCTGCCTGTGAATCTCTTTTTCAGAATTTCCTAATCGTGACTTTCATTGACATTTTATTCGTTGTTTATTGTTGCTAAAATCTCTCAAGGGAAATGGTAATAAACTGTCCTTTTTTCAGGTATAATCATGGTTGCTTGGGTGGGCTACAAAATACTTTTTATAGTCTTGAGTTTCTTTTCACATGGTTTTAATCACTTTGATCTTTTATAGGTTATGTGTAGTTATTAAACAGGGTTATTGACTGAGCCACACTCTCAGTGTAACATTAGAAACAAGTTTGTAGTTACAGTACAGCTATACTGGTCTTTCTTTTATATGCATATTCACTGATCAGACATAATATTAAATCCATTAACATTTAAACCACCAAGGTTTTGGGTTCCTCTTGTGCCACCATGGCGGTTCTCCGCAGAACCTGTGTTGTGGTCACTGTCACCAGGACTTTGGCAATGGGTGCTGTAGGTTGCAGGATGGGGCCTCTGCGGACCAACACATGGCATCCAGAGCATCGGCCAGGTTTGACTTTGTTGCTAATTTGTGCTTAATTGGCTTTCTGTCGGATTGGACAGACAAGCTAGGCTTTTTTTTCCCACATGCATCTACAAGCTTTGGATTTCCATGATCGGTCACTTGTTTTCTGGTGAAATATACAATGCGTTTGAATGGAATTTTTTTTTCCCTTATAATTTAATTCAAAACATGACACTTCAAGACAAAATCTCAAAATATTATCCAGTATCTCAAAATATTTTGCTTTTTGTTTTGAGTTTAAGAAAATTACTTTTTTATTACCATACAGGTATAACCACCATGTATCTCTTTGTCTAGTTTGTTACACACAACCACGATCATGGGGAGGACCAATGACTTGGCAGCTGTCCAGAATATGATGATTGACAACCTCCACATGGAGAGTAAGTCACAGAATGTAATTCCTACAAAGGAATGAATCTGAATGTTCTCAGATTGCTGTATCGAATCATGTTCCTGGACAGTTGACTAGAAGGAAAAAGTGTTGTAGGAAAAATGTACAAGCAACAAGGATGAAGATTAAGAAGATTGTCAAGCAAAGTCAATTCAAAAACTTGGGAGAACTTCACTTGGAGTAAAGAGAGGCTGGAGTCAGTACATCAAGAGCCACAATGCACAGACGTCTTAAGGAAATGTGCTACAATTGTTGCCTTTCTAGTATCAATCACTCCTGAACCAGAGACAATGTCAAGGGGAATCTTACATGGGCTAATGAGAACTTGACCGTGGCTCAGTGGTCCAAAGTCTTACTTTCACATGAAAGTAAATCAAAATCCCAGAGTCTACAAAAAAAGTGGAGCGGTAGAAAAAAAAAAGTTCTAGCACCAGGATGTTCCTCTTTGCACCAGATATCTGTGCCATTAATGTTGGTGGTCTCTCTCTTTCCCTCTCTCTCTGGCAGGCCTTTGAGACATCAGTGGATAATCTCCCTCTTCATGTTCTACGGGGTGTCAAGACCAGCCTAGTTCTGGCTAATCTCACTGCTCGAGGACATTTCTGCTCCTCACCAATAGCACACCAAGCATGAGGATTTGGGTCACCATCAGGTCAAGAGGCTCCCAAGAGAGTAAAGCTGATGAGAATAAGGGGGGGAAAATGCTATAGGATTACAGGCCATAGCCAGATATATGACTTGTGTTCAAAAGGTTTATATTATCGCTCTTTGGAGTTACTGTTTGTAAAGAATCAGTAGAGATTCATACAAGTTGTTAATTAATATTTGACTATTTCTAAGCTACTTTGTGACTTTGTTAATTGTTAAACAAATACAATTGGATTAGCAGATGGTAGAAGTGGTGGTGATGATCAGAATGTATTGTTTAATTGTTTAATACACAACCAGGCCTGCCATATTAATAAGCATAAGAAATTAAATGCCATTATGCCATTAATACTATTAAAATAGTATTCATACAATAAGGAAGGAATGGCAAATTACCTCATGAAATTAGTTATAATTCAATCAAATGTGAATAAAAAATTTTGGGATGTTATCGCTTGGCATTAGGGATGAATCCATAAACTCATGTGTAAAAGTTAGTGCCCCCTCTTTTTTCACAAGGTTTATTCAACACAACCAAAGCCAAAATGGAAAAACTTGTGGGCATTACTAAGTACTGTACCCCCTCTATAAAAGCAGCAGTTTTGGCAGTTTGCTGGTCTAAAGCATTTAGGTGTGTGTTAACACAATGTCAAGAGGGAAAGGCATAAGCAGGTGTCTTAGTGAAGCAATTGTTGCTGCACATTAATCTGATAAGTGTTAAAAACCCATTTCCAAACAATTTGGAGTCCAATCTTCCAATGTTTGGTAAAAACCAAGCAGCATTTCAGCAGAAACACCTCATACCCACTGTCAAGCATGGCTGTCCGACATCTGACTGACGCTGCTTGGTCAAAATTTGGTCATTCAACAGGACAATGATCTGAAGCACACCAGTAAATGTACATCATGGCTGAAAAATAAAAGAGTCATGGTTTTGGAATGGCCAAAAAACAGATCTCAGCCCAGCTGAAATGAATGAAGAAGTGTTGTAATCGGCCAAAATAATGTGAAAGACTGAAAAAGTCAAACAGGAAATGATTACAAGTTATTGCTGCTAAAGTTGGATCTACAAGCTATTGAATAATGGGGGTATTTACCATTGCCCACTCACTCACTCACTTACTCATCGTCTATACCACTTCATCCTGTATACAGGGTCGCAGGGAGCCTGGAGCCTATCCCAGAAGGCTTAGGGCACAAGGAGGGTACACCCTGAACAGGGTGCCAATCCATTACTGAGCACACACACATTCACACGCTCATTCAAACACTGTGGGCACGGCAGCTATACTATTCTGCATATTTTTGGATTGTGGGAGAAAACTGGAGTACCTAGAGGAAACCCACCAAGCACAGGGAGAACATGCAAACTTCATGCACACCTATGCGGTGATTGAAACAAACCGGGACGCTGGAGTTGCAATGGGACAGTGCTAAACACTAAGCCACCAAGCCGCCGACAATGTGCACATGTTTTCTTTTCTTTTGTCTTCAGTTTTGTTAAATAAATAATGGCTCAATGAAGAAAGTTATATGTTTTTGTTCATTGTTTATTTGACTAATACTAAGACACACTACGAACAGATGATTTCTTTATTACGTTTTTAGACCAAAAAAAACAGAACTGAAAAAGGTTGCACTAACTTTTACACAAGACTGTATGAACAAATCATAAAGATAACTTCACTGACATTTTTTGGAAAAGTATTGCAGGTTAGTTACTGACAATTACAATTAACAATGTATGTAATTGTAGGCACAGAAAGAATTTACTACAGATATTATACAGAGAAGTGGAAAACCTCATCTCAAATGCTTTCAGCAAAATCTGGCAACTTGCAACCTTGGAGCTGTAGCAAGAATATAACCTTAAGAATTTAAGTGTTATATTTCACATAATCTAATACTCCACCACTAAACACTATATTTAACCAAGTTTCTGTATCGCATGGAACCATATTAAAGGACATTTACCTATGAGGTATCAGTTGCATGTCTGACCTCCATTTAATAAGGAAACAGGAATTAAATTTTCCTTTTAAATTGGAAGCGTATCTGTTCTCAACAAACAGTAACACAAACCCTTAAAGCATTCTGTAATGATTGATATGATACTCATGAGGACACCTATAATATCTCCCTGGGGACACCTGACCTTTAAACCTTAACCTGCTTTTTTAAGCAATGGCCTGAAATTAATGTTAGAATGGTTTTATTGGATATTATTATGATAACACATTGTTGGTCGGTTGGGTCAGTTAGGAGAGAGTCTTTATTACAAGCAACAAAACATTTCACAGACAATTCGATATATACAGTGTATTGATATAAAACATAAAAAGCATACAAGATCTTTATTTCTAATCAAGACAAAGGCTTGATATGCAGGTAAAAAAAAAAGCCAGTATGCGACTGAAGCGCAGTTATCTAACATATTATTTTCTTTCATTGGCTATGTGTAAATCTGGTGTCATGTACAAAACAACAATTTCAACAAGAAACATTAAAAAAAAAAAAAAGCAACATGTAATACGATTCACTCAGAAATGCGGACTCACAAAGGACACATACATTGTATGTGTTAAAGTATCAACGATTCATGTAAGGACATTATATAAAAAAATAAGCTAACTAACATCATTCACATGTTCAGCAGTCTGTTTAAATACCTTCTTTCTACAAAGTGAATTTACATCATTTTGTTTAAAGTACAAAGTGCAAATACTATGGGGGTCCATCGCCGTTTGGTGGGGTGGGGTGGGGTGGGGTGGACGTGGTTGGGGGTGGGGTCAGGATCGCAGCGAGAACAAGGTCCGAAATCTCAGCCTTGCTTTTTCACCATGTTCTGGAAAAAGAGATGAAAATTTATAATAGTCTTTATAAAAACCATAACAAAGTTATGAATAATCTATAGACAATATTCTAAACTCTATGAGGAGAATGATTTACAAGTTAGTCATGTTACATGATACCAGAGTAGGGTGTTTAAATGAGATACTCAATTTCACATGAAATGTGTAGGATTTTATTGGACTTCATACAAAGAAAGTCATAAACACCACTCCTAACTGGCTGGCTGTAACTGTCTACACTCCCCATCCACTTCATTAAGTATACCTTGATAGTACTGGATTGGAACCCCTTTTGCTTTCAGAAAGGCCTTAATTCTTCATGTCATAGATAGGCTCTGGCATGTAAACAATGCTCAATTAGTACTAAGGGGCCCAAAGTATGTCAATAAAATCTTCCCACCATTATTGCACTACCACTACCACCAACATGAACCATAAATAACAGGCAAGATGTTTCCAGGCTTTCACATTATTAGTGTCAAATTCCAACCCTGCAGTCTAAATGTTGCTGCAGAAATTGAGACTCATCAGATCAGGTGAGGTTTTTCCAATTTTCTCTTGTCTAAATTTGGTATTTGTTTCCTAGCTTCAATTTTCTGTTATTAGCTGACAGCAGTGACACCTGGGGGGGTCTTCTGCTCCTATAGCCCATCTGCCTCAAGGTCCGACGTGTTGAGTGCCTTAACCAGATGTTATTTTCATTACTGTTGCCTTTCTATCTGCTCGAACCAGTCTGGCCATTTATTTACCTTTGACATCTGGCATCTACAAGGCATTTTTGCCAAAACTGCTCAGTTTTTTTTCTCACCATTCTCTACAAATTCCAGAGATTTGTCTGGCACCAACAACCATGCCATGTTCAAAGTCACTTAAATTACCTTTATCCCCAATTCAGTTGCTCAGTTAGACCTACAGCAGATCGCCATGTCCATGTCTACATGCCTAAATGCATTGAGTTGGTTTCATGTGATTGGCTGATTAGATATGCAGTTGTACCTAATGAAGTGGCCAGTGAAACCTGTCTTGGCCTTGAGAAATCCTTAGAAATCTGAAGTTGTGAGACTCTATTGCATAAAGTAAAGTTGGTTTTATTTGGACACAGTAATGTTCCACCATATTTGTACAGGGGGTTAGTTATAAGGGTGAGAAATTTATGTCTGGAGCTGCTGAGAGCTCCTTGGAAAGTTTTCCTCACACTCTATCAGTGTCTGCTTTCTTATTATATTAAACTACATTACTAGTTGCAAGGTTGCCCAACAAGGATGTAGGGAAGCATGCAGTAGTGAGCATGGAATGGAAACAGCTGTTTACTTACTATTTTACTGGAGCCTGTGCCTTCGCTTGTTTTGGCCCCTGAGGAGAAGGCAACGAGAAGGTTTTAACAGCATTAGCTTAGCAAACAATCCTGAGATAATCTATAATGATGTGCAACTTCACATTTATTTGGTGTAAGCAAACACTTAAAAATCTGTCATATCTGTCAGATTCACTATAGCAAAACCAACATTTATAGCTTTTCTTATCTATTTGCTTTAGTTGTCTTAGCATTTCCATTGTCATATGGATGATTACCGTCTTCCTTGGTCACCCCAAGGCAGCCTATCAGCTCCTGTAGCGAGAGAGCCTTGTCGTTACTGATGTCGCAGTACTCCACAAACTTCTTCACACACTTCTTTGGTTTGGATTTCTTGCGCAGCAAGCGTCTGAAAGGCTTGATCTCCTTTTTGCCAATGTCACCGCTCAAGTTCTTGTCCAGCTGACTAAAGTACCAGTGCACCACCCGCTCTTCCAGAGTGTGGTTAGGGTCTGGTTCTGGCATTCTGAATAGAAGAACAAAAGAGTTCAATACCAGTATCAGTTTGAGTCTGGCTTAAACTTTTTATGTTTCTATGAGCTTCACAAGTGTTCTTTGTAGTTTGTACATTATATAGAAATAAGCCTGGAAGTTTTGATTACTAGCTATGGTTGACATGGTTTGGTGGACATTCCCTCAAAAAAGAAAGCCCTGGTGTTTAATAAAGTGTTGACTTTTCAAATCTCACAGTAGACTTAAAGACTGCAACTGACCCTCAGGTATCTCACTACAGACTGTATGGATCTATTATTTTGCCATTCAAGCCAAGAACCAGTATGTAGTGCAATAAGAAAATAATGCTTTGTTATCCCACCCAAATGTCCTTGTATTGCGTACCTGCATTTTAAAAAGATCAACACTATTGCACTTTGAGCGCTTTACATATAAATCCTTCACTGACAAATGTACAGATGTTTGCTTACCTGCCGGCAGCAGCTGGATCAGTAACTGCGTGTACCATGTCTGTAGACAGCGCATCCAAAACACTTGTCAGAAATTCAGTTTTCTTGTTTCCGGGGCATCCTGAACAGCAAAAACATACAAGTGTACATTTTTGTCAAGGAGAATGCAAATGAGTGAGATAATTATATATAATAGAGAAAGTCTACAAGCTTGTTCTTGTTAGATCTTGGGTATTTCAGGTGGCCCAATAAACTCTGTGTGAGGGGTGTAAAAAAAACAGACACTGTACAGTTGTATAAGAAACAAAACACAACCAAAGTGGAAAGGTTTAGGGCCTGCCATAAAGGCCAAACCACCCCATCATAAGAGAAGAGCATGACTGTCAATCATCCGGAGGATTTTATAGGTACATGTAACAACAGATTGGCATGTCTGGGAAAACCATGCATTTAGCTGATTCACACACATAAACACAGATGCAGCTATGTTTCTATGTCACCTATACCCTACAGATCGGAAAGAACCTGTTTACTATTAAAAAAAAAAAGTATCAGAAAAGGTTTTTTAGAGCAATACCATCAATTTTATAACAACCAACATTATTAGTTTCATACAGAGCTCTTTTCCTTCACAAATATACTTTAACATAAGGAAAGAGACTATATACTAGATTCAATATCCTCCTTGGTCTGGCTGAGGTTAAACAGAGTCCAGAGCCCACCTTGGGAAACTCTGATAATGCACCCTGGGTAGAATTGCAATTCACACACAAAACAAAGCAGAGAAGCATATTTACACATAAGGGGCAATTCAGCAAAGTCAGTCCAGCTACTTATTTTGTTTTTGAGAAACCAGAACATCAGTGACCTAGAAGTCACTTCATCCCAGGAATTTTGGGATGTCGGAGGAAACTAGAAACCTGGAACCCTGAAAGTTTTTTGGAAGTTGGAGAAAACCAGAAAACTTGGGAACCTAGAAGATTTTGCAATGTTGAAGGGAACCAAAAGACTGGGGGCCCTAGAAGGTTTTTGGAGGATGGAGGGAACCAGAACCAAGGGACCCTGGAAGTTCTGGGGATTTTGGAGGAAATCATAAAATGAGGACTTGTGAGATTTGAGTAAACCAGAAAACTGAGGACCCTAGAAGAGAGGTTCTCAACCTTTTGGAACTAAAGCCCCCCCAAACCTCCCCTATCATGTGCCTCTGCCGCCCCCCCCCCCTCCACCCCATACACACACCTTATAAATCCTTTGATCAATAGATAGATAGATACATAGATAGATAGATAGAGAGAGAGATAGATAGATAGATGATAGATAGAGAGAGAGATAGATAGATAGATGATAGATAGAGAGAGAGAGAGATAGATAGATAGATGATAGATTATTTTCTTTTTTTTCTTATACTATTCTTAGCTTTTATAATTTTCAAAATAACTATTACGAGTTTTAGAAAAATAGATAGTTTTTTATTACTGTTTGTATTTAGTTTTTTTTATACTTAACTTTTATGATTTTTAAAATAATTTTTTATGAGTTTTAAAATAACTTTTATGAGTTTTATACAACTATATACAATGACAGATGGCTAGACAGTTATGGAACATTTATTGTAACTATTGTAACTATTTTGAACAAGAGAACTTAAAGTAGTATCAGTTGCTACGTGTAAACGCTAAATAACGTGTAAGTATTATTTTATTTAAGCTGCAATTAAGTTGTTTGCTGCATTCTACAAGCATTCGCATGCTATCCGCCCTAAATAATATTCAGTAGGCAGATATTATACGAATTGGGACGCAGGGTGCATCGGTGCGTCTGCATCTCAGCCATGACTCTGTTAAAGAGATCAGTGGGACACCTGCGCTTGCTTATTTTTACAAAGAAGCGCAATTCGCGGTTCAGTGTTGGACAGCGCAAGCCTCAGGTCATCTTCTACCTGGAGCTGATTTCAGTACTTTGGAAGAAGTAATTTTAGTAATTCTTCAGATAACTGAGGATATTCAGGCATCACGCTCAACCAAAATGATGGCAGAGAGGAAGAGCAGTATACTGTAAGTCACACAGTCTCGTGTCGCACTGGAAGGTCTTTTCATGGCAGATAAAGGGATGTCTGACCCAAGCAAATTAACTGAACTCCTCAGCGAAATAATGGCCGAATTGTTGTTTTAGACCCTCTACATGCTGAGTGACTGTATCAATCAAAGGAGAGATATTTATCCCTGTCTCTTGCACATTGTCAGCGAAGTTGGGAAACATGGCAACATTTTTATTAATCAGACGATCACCTGAAAGGTGAAATGCAATAAAATCCATCCAGCGCCCAAATAATGCATTGTCTCTGTTTTCTCTTGAAAAAAATTTGCGCCCCCCCTTCCAATCTTTCCGCACCCCATCCCCTCCCCCTCCCCCTCAATGGGGCGCGCCCCCTGTTGAGAACCACTGCCCTAGAGCATTTTGGGAGGTTTGGGAAGTACACCAGAAGACTAAAGACCCAGGAAATTTATAGGAAACCAGAAGACTGGAAACCCTGGAGCATTAAGGATGAAGGGTTATGGCAGAATGTTGCCAGCTGAATTTTTTTTATTTATTGTACTTCTCAGTGGCACCACAGGGTTCTTCAAAAAATGCTTCCTATATGAAATTAGAGACTTAAGAGAGATTTTTGTTAAGTGTTATTGAGTCTTAATGATACTTTGAGTAATAATGCAGACTTGTAGAAATGATGTAGCTCAATGCAAAGCATGAAGGCCAGATGATCATGAAGGCCATCATTGATCATCACCAGGCCAATAAATCTTTTAGACAAATCATAAGTACAATTATCCTAATTGTCATAATACAATGGAAGCCTGTATATTTCAGTTAGTCAAATGTGCTTTTGAGGAGGGCATGTAGGGAGGTGAATTCCTCCTCAGGCTTTTCCTTTTTTCTCACAACCACCCTCTTTTCGTCTTTTTCTGCATCCTTCTACACATCCATCACTCTCTGCCCTTTCACTACAGCCATTGCAGACAGTGTGTGAAGGGGAGCTGTGAGGGCTGGACTGTTTACGACTCGACTAGTCCCCACGGCTACAGATTCTCTTATGCCAGAGATAATTGCATGGTACAGACCTCTCCAACAGGTGTGTGAGGCCGAGGCAGCAGTAAACACACAACCCCAAGACCCGTCTGCAGATACGGAGAATGGCAAAGCATGGCTTAAGAAAACAGGGGAGTGCTGGCCTCACATGTTTCTCTGCAGTTTGAGAGATGCTGCTAGGCTTTATATGGCTAGAGCTTACGTTTTAGTTGGCTCCTATGGGCCAAGATCCAATAAAAGATCTCGCCCACCTGTTCATGTGGGAGTCAGAGCTCACATTCTTTTTTTCCTTTGAAAAACATCTAGTCACTCCCACATCTCTCAAGTCACTAGGGATTTATAGCACTGGCAACCCCAAGCCTCTGCTCATAAATTTTCAATAAAAAGTAGTTTTTCTTTTCTTTTTTTGTTCTAAAAGCAGGATATCAAAGCCCTCATCAGTCATGAAACCTTCATTAATTCTCCTGTTAGAATGCAGGCCTATTAGAAGGACTTATTTTCTTGAAGTGTATAGTTATCTCATTTAACAAGATCCATGTTGAATTTTTCCATTTGAATCAGTATCATAACTAATATTCATGCTAAATATTAACAGCATGTATGTCTCAAAAGCACTTCTAAAAATGGTCTTTCTTAAAGACATATCTGGACTAGATTTGTTTCAGATAGTATAATTATTACTGGTGTAGCTCTGAGAGTTCAGTCTCATCCAAATTTGTAATTTTTGCATGAGCCAACAAAGATCATGGTGGAAAAATAACCCTAGGTATTGTTTTCCATATCCTACAGATAGACATTTTCGTAAAAAAAAAAAAATGTAGGTACAGTGAAGCCTCGACATATGAATGCCTCAGATGGAATAGGTTTAGCAAAGTCCATGTGATAAACACAGGACAACCAGTATGGAAAATAGATAAATGGATGAACATCTCATGATTTCTTTCCCCCCAAAAAGTTTTTTCTTTTATTGCTCCTTTTTCTTTCATTTTTAAGAAAGGCAGCCTTTCTTGATCCTGGGCCTGGAGTGCCTTTGCCCTGCAGTGTTTTTCTCTCCCCTAGCTCTTGTTTTTGGCTAATTAGTTCAAAACTGTAGGTTTTTACACTAAAAACACTAACTAAATTCAGGAAACAGGAAATGATACCTTCTTCTGCATGATTGCTATTTATTATATTTCTAATTTGCCCATTTAATTATGGCATAGCAGAGGTGTTTGTTAGTTTTCCTACCTTAAAGGTTATTGCAGACAAGGATTAAGACATGTAGAGTACACGTAGTGTGTATGTGTCTGTGTGTGTGTGTGCATAAGTTCTTTCATTAACGAATTCAGAAGCGAATGCCAAGCCTCCTTCCCCAGGTCTGCTCTTTCTCTCTCCAGGGATGGCGTTGGGCAAACACACCTCCTCTCACCGCAGCCGTGCTTTCAACACGGCTGCCCCCGGTTTCCCACTTCACCCCGTAAAGCTCTCATCACCATTCCTTCAGCAGTACACACACACACACACACACACACATACTGCTGTGTGTATTGTGAGAAGCACTTTTATAACCATCATACTGAAACAGGCACTCCAGCCAAATGAAGCAGGATCCTGTCTGAATTAGGAGGTAAAATAGAAAATGGGGGGGGGGGACTATCTTGTGTTTGTCTAGGTGTGCATCTGTGTGTTGTAATGTCTTTATGTATGATGAACACTATTAAATGCATACTGGCTTTCACTTTCTGTAACCACTTGTCCAAAGACTTAGGAGACTGGCTATGAATAAAGTGTCCAAAACAGCTGGACACTCTACTATAAAAATAAATACATTAGTATTGTACTGAGATTAGAAATTTACTATTGAAAACACCCAAACTGCAAGAAATTCTGTCAGCCATACAGAGACCTTCATGCCCCGTAATCAACCAACCATGACTATTAGATCTGCTCTAGCAGACGGCACCTGTGGACAAGCTGCTGGCAAGAGAAATGGCTGAGTAAACTTACACACACACACACACACACACACACACACACACACACACACACACACACACACACACACACATACAAACCTTGAAAACAGAGAGAGCTCTGTTCATTAACACTGCATTAATGGAATGTTCAAGAAAGCGTGCAGTATTACACTAACCAAACAGAATGCAGAAAGGAAACCCGAGGCCAAGGAAACACATTTCTAATCAGAAGGTCTAATCTCGTTCGCTATAGAAGGCGTAACAGGAATTCAGATTTTTTTTTTTAAATTGTCCTTTAATTGTCAATCTGTGAAAATTAAAGGTTACGACAAAAGGCATTTTAATTACCACTACTCAAAGTGAGGATAAACACGATTATGGCATTTCGCCATTTTGGCTTAAACTTCGCAAAGCACTTGAAATGTCACAATATTCACACCACTGATGAAGAGCACATGTATGCGGTTATTATTATGCACACACACACACACACTTTGCCATGTTTCAAAAGCCTGTTTTTCCTCATCTGATTTAACTGTGGTTATAGTTAATCCCATTAGTGTCTGGGAAACGTTAAATGCCAGTAAGGTTTTGTGGGCAATCGAGGGAATTTGTGTGATGGCGTGAACATTTCACTTTGCATTTGTTTAGAGAAGGGGAAAAAAGTCCCTTCTGAGATGTTCTTAATCAAAGTCAGACTTAGATAAATTAGCTGTCTGTTTTATGTTGCTTTCCTGTGTTCTGTCTCTTCTATCCATCCATCTTGTGCATTCTTTCCATCCTTTTCATCTTTAATAGAAATCCGTCCGCACAGCCTTGTCCTCCCTCTAACATGATCTAATCTCTTATCTTTTATTTCTCCTCGTGAGTCAAGTTTTCTACCTATTCCTGCGCAATGAACAGCGGTGGAAACGCACACAGCCACATAGACACACCTGGTGTAATGAGGTGACAACCTTCCTGGTTCTTTTTCTTTTCGAAAGGCTTGATATATATTCAACAATTTGTCAAAGCTAACCACACTGGAGGCATCGCACCAGGAACTGCAATAAAGCCTGAGGATATACTCATGCACGCACATGCGTACACATGCACACACGCATACACACACATGCACACTCACACAGTGCCTCTTGGGAACCCGCATACCCACATAGATATGACCTTGTATTGAGACAGTACATTGGTGCATAAGTGGAAAACACATTAACAAAGCAAATTGCGCCGACAACAAAACAGAATAACACAACAAATCTAAAAGACAACAGCAACACAAAACCAAAAACACAACCATAAAAAGATGGCACAACAAATATATATGAAAGAAACATCAAATAGAACAGCATCAAAAAAACATAAAACACAAAAATCAAAAACATTTGGCTGTTGTTTCTTTTGTCTTTTGTCATTATTGTTATTTTGCTGTCATATTTCCACGTGTTTTTTGTTTGTTTATTTGTTTGCTTTATTGTGGAGTTTTTTTTGTTGTTGTTTTTGATGGGTTTGCTGTGATTTTTTTTAAGTGCAATTTCCGTTTTGCTATCTTGCTGTTGTGTTTTCAGTTTTATTGTTGTGTTTATTGTTTTGTTTTCATTTCTGAATTTATTGATATTTTTCACAGTACGTTGTGTGTTTTGAAGTTTTTTCAGCAGACATGTTTAGTGCTCAAAATGCTGTGGCATGTGAGTTTGTTAGGGACGTTTGGACAACGTCAGTATAGGTTATTTTTGAAAGTGAAAATGACTTTGATGAAATGACACCAGAACAACGTTGCCCTGTCATCACGTGGTCCTTACAACCAAACTACACCTGCCATTCATTGTCTGGGTTCCTGCTGATTTTTTGCTAATCTATTGCGTTTTGGTGTTGTTTTTTTCAGTTAGGCTAACTTCAGTTTTGCTTTCACCTTTCTAAATTTAACTGTTTCTAGTTGTATTTTAGATTTTATTGTCATGTTATCAAATTTGCTGATTTTTTTAGACCTGTTTGTTTTGTTGTGCTGTTGTGTTTTGGGGTTTGCTGCTGCATTCTGCATTGAGACCAAGACTTACTGGATGTGCACTTATTTATATTAGATCAATAATGGAATGGAGAACTGGAAGAGGAGTTTAACACAAACGTTTTGTATTATTCACAAATTAGCACCACTACTGCTAAGCCAATGTGGTCAATGGAGAATTAAACACACAGACAGACAGACACACACACACACACACACACACACACACACATACACACACCCACACACACACACACACACACACACTTACCCTGAAGATGTCTGCTCCTGTAAAGATCTTTCTGTTTGCTGGGATGTGCTCTCGCATTGCCGTCACATTTTGGCTGTTCGTATCTGCGGTGGAAGAAACACACAAAGCTCAATTGTTTTCTTTGTATAAATAAATGATGAAACAATAATCAAAATCCAAACATTTTGGAAATGAAATACTGTGGTCCAGCTTTTCTTTCACATGGTAAAATAATAGAACACCGCAAACCTCGGGTAAAATCTATCGCATTTTGAAATTTCGAAATGCCACCTACTGATCTGAAATCAGTTCCATTTGTGATTTGGGCCTGGAGGAAAATGCATAATCTCAGTCATGGTCTGTGAGTCTTTTGGTTTATGAAACTAAAAGAAAGCGCAGCAGGAGTCTGAAAATTACCCAAAAACACTCAATGGCGTGCTTGATTTCATATTTATGAGGGTTGAAGCATGACAGCGATGAATGAAAATAAAGCCTGATCGACATGTGTTACGCAGTAATTGCGAAGGAAGACTGAAACTAAGTATGAGAAAGAGTGATAGAGTGCACAGGACACAGTGAAGTATTCATGAGTCGGCTTGGAAAATGAACAAGTTCCAGTCACGGCGTGGGTACGTGGCCAAGTAAGTCCAAGAACAGGAGCAAGAGTGAAAAAGAGACAAACAGAAGGAAAAGGCGAGGACCCTTGTAGGTGCACTAATGTGCCTTCTGGCTTTCTGCCCTGAACTTTGTGAATACAATACTGCAGTGAGCAATACATTGTGATACGTTGAAATTCACAACACTTCTATACAGAAAACTATTCTACCATCCTACCAGGTATTATAGTGTGATCCTGACACTAAATCAGTTACAATGACCCCTAATCATAGATAGCTAGAAAGTAGTTTGCAATGCTGAATGCCACTAAATCTATTCAAAGCTAAAAGTTGCTTTTAGTATTCTGTCTGACTGACATAAAAGTGAAAGGAGACTAAATCAGATTTGGCCGAGTATAGAACCCTGAGGGACCCCGTAGCCCACTTTTGGACCACACTGTAAGCTGAAGAATGGGCTCTGCCCCGAGAGTATATTAGATGTACTATAGGGTTGACTGGAATGTACCATTTTAAAAGACTAGAAACAGGTTTCCTCTTTCAACATGCAAAAAGTGCTTCTTTGGGATGCACAAAAAAAAAAACATTTGAAATTTAAATGAAATGTGAATTTTGTCTTGAAAATTATATATGTATGTATGTACCTTTTGTGTATACATCAAGTCTAGTTTAAACATACTCTAAGTCTGTACATCATCATCTAAGCATATCCATGTGTATTAAACCTGAACTGGGCCAAGCAGTGACCCTGGTGGTACCCCTTTAAATCCCTGGGGAAACGTCAGATCTGGAAGCTCTCAGTGATGCCTTTTGAAGAGGATATAAGCCATTTGTCATCTGTCTGTCGTCTAAAGGTTCAGAAGTCTACAGGTTTTGTTGGTCTCAAAAGCAAAAACAATGTTTTGAGAGAAACTGAAATATATTTAAATAGTTTATATTGAGATGAGAGATCAAAGATGCTTGGCTTTTAAATGGCTTCTTAGCTGAGATTTGATTCAGGATGTTGACACGAATCCTTTTGATACACCAGTCAATAGTGTTTGAGATATCGCACAACCCGCACAGTGATTAGCAAAGAGATTAAAGTGAGCTTTTTACTTAATCTTTCTGCCGGAAAGACCCTGATGGTGTATAATCTCACTCGGTCAGAGGAAGCAACATAGAGTATTAATATAGAGCAAGACATTTATAGCTATATATACTGTTATGACAATCACAAAATATTCACACAAATATGAATAATTACATATTTTTAAAATTTGTTAAACGGAGGAATAATTAATTTTTTTATCATCTCTGAAATACCTTTTTGTGGCACTTTTAGGGACATGCAACAGCCCTGGGCTGCTGCACATGGACACCACAAACAAAATTCATGTCTCAGTCTCGGTACTGTAGTCCTGTACTCAAGATCTGCTGCTGTAATTATAAGGGCTCTTACACTCATGCTGAGCATCCTTAGTACAGTCTGACTGCAAAAGAGTGTTGCTTTCTAAATCAAGTATCTAGTGTCACCCAGAAGAGCATGAGATCCTTTATTATTCTGGTTCTTCGTGTCATCTCTACAAATAAAATGGAGCTGAATTGAATTTTTTAACTCACTGGGTGGAGGTGCCAGGTATGGGCCGTCCTGTGTCTACTAAAACGCACCAGCAGTAGCCAGTAGACGGGTGACATTGGACTGGCTTATAGAGGCCACCATGGGCACAGTCTGGGATGAACACAGCCTCATTCTTATGTTGCTTTGCCTCTTCTTGCGCTGTCAGCAGCTCTTGATCACAAGAAGAGTCTACAAGAAAACAGGCAGGAGTGAGATTTGATTATTCTTTCGCAAAGAGTATTTTAGCTTCTTTTTTTTTTGGTAAAACTCAGTGAGTAAGAATAGAGATACAAAGAAACATAGATTCAGTGGAAGATTAATGATGTTTAAACAGTTCCTTTGCTGCCATTCATGTTCCCTTGCACCAGTTAAGATTTTCTGATGACCTACGAAATTATATGTGTTCAGGCCCAACCAAAACAACTGATCATGTGATCTCAGTATAATTATACCTATTCCTCAAGAGCCCTAGTGTTTTTTTTTTTTTTTTTTTTTTTTAGAGAACGGCATGAAAATCAGACAAGTCTGGGACAAAGTTCTGGAAAAGTACGGAAATAATATGGCACAGCTCTGACCCTTGAGGAGGACATCCACCAAAAGACTATAACCAGGTAAAAAAGGGCTTAATCAGAGACAGAGTCAAGGGGTTCTGATAGACAACATATAGGACAAATGTTTAAGGGGGTGAAAACAGTTAAGGGGGTGAAAGCCACTTGACATATTGAAATTTATGGAAAGGAAAGAACAGGGCAGATACTGGAAAAGGGAACTTAGCAGAGCATTATGGTTGGATTATTATAGCAATATTATTATTTTACATGTAGTTCATGCACACACACACAGACACACACACACAAACACATACACATGCACCCTATTTTGCTTCAGTCTTGAAAAGATATTAAATCTCAGCCATTTCAACTTCAAAAACAATTTAAAGTAATACACACATGAAAAAAAAAAAGAAGAAAAACCCAGAAATGCATGATGCACATTACCTCAGCCCTGAATGAATAAAAGGTCCATATGGGGAATGCATTCTGCCTTGAAAAGATTAGATTTTGCTACAAGTGCTACATCAGGATTGAATCAAGTCTATTCTCTCTTTAGAAGACTAATGCCATACCACACTGTTCTCCAGTGATGTTTTAAACCCATCCAGAAAAGAAGAACTAAGTTTAAAAATAAATACAAATGAGAGTAAGACTTCTGATCTCTTTAACGTTTTACCACAGTGTATACGTGGAAACTATGAACAACATAGTCATAGACATGCTCTTTCTAGTAACACTTTTCCTTTTCTCGGTCATATTATACCTTATGATCTTCTCTTTCTTTCACAATATCCTCCACATATATACCATATATATATTTTCCTTTTCCTTCTGAGCAGCTGGTAAAGAAATAATCAGCGCTTTGCCCACAGAACAACTAACTAATGAAAACCATCCGTATGCCGGATTTTTATTGATCATAAATCATGAAGATGTCACAATCAAACTATTTGCACACACTCTTGTGCAGCACCATCCAAACTGCTTTCACATGGGTTTTATTGATCATAAATCATTCAGACATCATAATCGAACCGTTCACGCACACATTATTTATTTATTTTTATTTTTTTTGTGCATGTGCTGCCTTGGTGCATGCAGACGATTAGCTCCATAAGGGATTTCATACAGGCTTTGCTGCTCCATGGAGTTACATCCAGCATGTCAGCAAAGGATTTAAGATTTGTGAAAAATTTGTTATTGTACAAATGTTAAATAATGGAGGAGGTAAGAAGCTGCCTGAAGAATATATTGCTTTAAAAAGCTGTGCATGTTAACAGATTGTTAAGATCAAATTTATCTTAGAAGAAGAATCAAGAAGAATCACTTGACGTGTCCGTAGCGCCTCGATACGCTCAGCTTTTACACTCTTGATGACTCGGAGAGAAACACACACATGATGGACATGATGGTGTCTGAATGTTTTATAGTTAATTCAGAGAGGAAGAGGTTCTGCACCAAACACCTGGTATCAAAGACCATAAGCTGTTTAACATGTTCTGGGCAAACAAAGAGAGGAAGTTGGATAGATATGTGAAGACAGGCGAACCAGAGGAAGTGCTATTGTATAAGGAATGATGATGAAGGGGGTTAGAAAGAATGACTTTAGAATGGAGGTGCCTACACTTAGTGTATACATGTTTGAAGTTTGATCTGTTGATCTGTCAATTTTATTAAAAAGCTTCAAACAGGGAGATGTAATCAACACCAGATTTTTTTGTCACCAGAGAACCGTAGTCTTCTCTTTTACTGATGGTTTTATTGGTATGCTATACACTGCCTACTCAAGAAGTAATCGTGCTCAGTGGGCGGAGCTAGTAACACTCTTAGATTCTGATTGGTTAAATATGGTGCATTACAATAAAAATGACACTTTGTCTTGTTTCTTTTGTAGAAATGTGGCAAAAATTTAAATGCCACGTGTGTTTTCGAAAAGGTTTTAAGAGCCAGTATGTCATTAACCTGTTTTATTACAAGTTAATTCCTTACAGACAATTTTGGAAAGATCAAGCTAACAAAGAAAGGAGATTAATTTTAACAAGTGCTTAAGTTTGTTGCTAGACAACAGCAACAAGAAAACAACTAAATGATGAAACAAAAAAAAAACATGCTCCTTATAAAAAATAAATTAAAAAAGTACTTCTCATAAGATTATAAGACACACAATAAAACCGCATGCAACATGAGCTCAAATAAACGTACATTATCACTTCCGCGAAAGAGACTAGATCAAAGCCCTGGATCAGTTTTAAGGTCCATTCCTGTCTGGAGTTTTGTTTAAATAAATCCTATTAAAAGAAACTGATTAAATAAGAAATTAATATTAATTGAATAAGTAACAGAACAATCATTTTGAAAGCTGTGATGCGCAGACTAATGAAACATGAAACTTAAACTCACATTGTGTTCTTGTCCTGTTCTGTCTGCTGCGCACCTGCTCCGTCCAAAGAGTCGGGTACTGCGAGATCATGTCTAAAGGAAAAAATAAATAATAAATCAAGTCTATCAATTGTATTGATTGTATTGCATTTTTAACATTCTATTGACTACTTGAAATTGAGTTTGAACAAAAATGTCACTCTAAGTTTACCCGGATAGTAAGCAACGCTTTTAATTTAATTAATTGTCAGTTTCCATGGTTTAACCGCACTAACAGGATCCATCCATCCATCCATCCATCTATCTATCTAGGAACCTCTGTAGTAAAACTAGGGACCGTGGAGACCAATGGTGATATAATTGTATTTATTCCCATTTTCTGATTGTGGTACTGTAGGACATCTGGACAACATTCACATGCACATTTCACACAGTATGGCCAATGGGAACACCAGTTAGCTTAAACTGGATGTCTTTGGACTGTCGGAGGAAATCGGGGAACCCGGACCAACCAAGCACGGGGGGAACATGCAAACTCCACACACACATACAGTACCTTGCACAAACAATGCGGATAGCTACAAATATATAGAAAAGCACCAAATCTTCCCACTTACCAGTAAAAAAAAAAACTCTGGGAAGAAATTTGTGTACAGTATATACCTACTATTCTATATTGGAGATTAAATGTAATACAAGTTAAACAAACGAGGCTTAGTTAATCAAGATTACATGTAAATATAAACATGAGATCATCTAAAAAGATCATCACAAACCTTCTTCGTCGGCTGGTGGCTGAGTCTCATCGACGAGAACGACAGTCTCATCTGCGTTTAGAATGGAAAATATTTGCAAGGAAACTACAATTATAAGAGTAAGCTAGACATTCAAGGCTTGTTAAAAATTAAAAACTATTTGCACATGGCCCGGCCAGACGGAGGAGAAGACTGAATGGAGGAAAGACTGAATGACAGGAGCTAAATGAGGGGTAGTGAGAATAGTGGTTATAATCATGTTTTTCCTGAAAAACAACTACAGACATAATAAAAAACTTTGATTTAAAAAATCTACACAGCGCACATACAAACAGAACAAACTAAATGTCAGTCCAAGACTCAGAATGAAATATGGATCTTTTTTTTTTTTTTACAATATGAAACAGCTCAAGTTGTGTCTGAATATAAGCACTCAGGCAACAGAATTGTGTCGTCGCCTTGTGAGATGAGATGAGGTCATGCGCTGAGATCCAAAAGTCTGCTTTTGATTTGATCTGTTATTAAAAACTAATGCTGTTTTGGCAATCTGTATTTTTGTAAACAAGATACTTAAACTTCCTTAATGCACGCTAAATAAAGGTTGTTCCTTATTGTCTAAAAGCAATAATGGCAACAATTCATACAGTAATGCATGTTATTGTCTTTAATAGAAAATTGTGATTCGTAATGACTTGACTGACCAAATCAATCAAAACTCTGGCATTACAACAATTTGAAACAAATAGATTTTTAAGAGCACTGAAGCACCTGACTGAAAAAGGAAAATGTGCACACATACAGTATTTAGTTTGCCGCCAGCTTTGATTATGATGAACAATGTGGCGATCAATTTACATGTGACGATGATTCTTCATGCTCCCAGAACCACACTTTTACAGTTTGAGTCCTGCAATATGCCTTTGCCATCTGGGGGGGAAAAATCCATATATGTGATATCCTGGTCATTCAGTACATTCAGGGAATCACCTGACTTTATTTTATTGCCACATAATGTTTCTGAGCCTAGAACTGACCAACTAAAGCAACCTTAGATCATAACACTGCCTCCAGAGGCTTTGTACAGTGGCCGTTATACATGATGGTTGCATCGCTTCATGCACTTCCCTTCTTATCCTCATGCACAAATCTAGTCAATCTGGAGTCACATGACTTTTTTCCATTGCTCCAAAGTATATTCCTTATGCACCCTAGCAGACTGAACCATTTATCCCCTGATTAATCTCAATAACGAATGGTTTCCTTATGGCCACACAGCTCTTTAATCCCAATCCTGTGAGCTCTTGTCACATTGTGTGTGTGAAAATGCTCTGATTTTTCCCATTACACGCTCTGTAGCTTTGACTTTTATTGTCCACTATCTACAATGTGAATTCACCAAGTGTTTATGTGATCTCCGATCATTATCAAAAATTATTTTGATGGTTGATGGTTCAGCACTATCCTTCCAGATTTTAATAATGTGTTGGACTGTTCTTAACCCAGTTGTAATATTTGTTTTGCTTAATGCAGGGCAAATAATTTGACCCTTCTGACACAGCAACTCAGATTTTTTTGGCCCGGCAGTGTAGATAGATAATAATATATGGTTATAAAATAAGCAATACAATTGTTGCTATTGTAAAGCTTTCTGTGAGAGGTGTATATATTATCCACCACTGTGTTTTGTTCGTTACATACCAACAGAGTCAAAGTTTGACTTTAATATTCAAGAAATGATGAAACTATAACAGTTGGTCACCTCGGCCAGCCCAAGAAAGATTGCTGAAGCAATCTTTGGTCATGGAGTGCATATTGCACTCTCACTGTCTCTTTGTTTTCTTGGATAATACTGTTGTTTACCAGGCCTGTGTTATGAGTAAATTAAGGGACTTGCAAAACCCTTGCAAAATGACCCATGAACCATTGTCATGATGTTATTCTTGGTCTGGAAGGTCTTAGTGAAATTCTTTGATGAGTGTCCATCTCATGCTCTGCATTCATTCTGCTTCACATAAAAAAAAACAGCTGAGTGTCATTTTAAGAGTGAAATAGCTCTATGTACATGAGTTCAGATATCTGCAGTGGTCATGTGTAGTCGATATGAAACAGAATTACTGCTCCACTAAACTTATTCAGAGTTTCACTTTGTTTTTAGGTTATTTTCCTGGCCTCCCTCAGCCTCCAGGTTATGCGTATCACCTGTGTGCTGTTCACAACTCTAAGCTCGCCAGATTTTTCATTATTAGAAGTATTTGAGATGGAGTTTACAACCCAAAGCCTAAATTTCATTTTCTGACAGTGATGCTGGACGGCTCCTCACTCCGGTCAATATTGCAAAATAAAAATGTACTTATGGTGAGAAATGAGCATGACTGAGACACACATCTGTTTTTAAGTCTGTAGTTATGTCTGAGGTCTGAATTTTAGTATTAAAGCCTTACTCAACTCTAAATACAGTCCTAATTCTTGTCTCAGTATCTAGACTCTATTTTAAATCCAAGCTGCCATAACAAATAAATTTCCCTCCTGGGCATAATAAGTGTCATCTCATGTAGGAAAGTACAACTCCGGAGCTAAAATAAATTCACAATCCCGCTGTGAGGGAAAGAAACCGAAACAGAAAAGGGAAAGGGTGAAATGAGCCAAGACGGCATCTCTGCCTCTGAAAAGGACTGGAAGAAAAATTCAGTTTATTTACTAAAGAACATTTGTAAGCTCTTAATCTGGAGGGGGAAAAACATCGATGTGGCTGGAAAGCCAGCCTGAGGTAGATGAGTTAAATGCTGCTATTTCAGTCCGCTGTAAAACGAGGAGCAATTAATAAATGTCCTGATTTTCTTCACGACCAACCTTACAAGGTTGACAAGCAGACACTTAAGTGAGAAAGGATAGTATAAGATTCAATGCACAGTACTTTGTAAACGTCTTGCGCCACATGCACACCTCATCTCATATATTAATTCCAAGAGTAAGAGTTTCTTGTATTTTAATGTAGTCTCGAGGAATATTTCTCTAGGTGTCCTGGGGACTTTTTTGGCTCTCATTTTCAGTCCAGTCCCTGTACCTGAGCAGTTTCAGAGAAATGTTTTTGCTTTTTAAGCCAGACAGTGACCTATGAATCATTCAAGTGTTAAAAAAACATCTAATTTAATACATGAACCAGTGAGAAAATTGTGCAGATGATGACAGATGATCAAGATGGTGATTGATATACTGATGATGCTGAATGCTGAGTGGTTGCAACAGAAGAGAGGGGAAATGAGGTTGCTGCTGAGGTTGTTACAAAAACAACAAAAAAGTCTTGTAATTATGGTATTTTGCAGCTTGTTGGCTCAAGATGTTTGCACAGTACTGTATGTAAGGTAAGGTGAATATACAGTACAGTATAATGCATAACAAATGTATAAACATGCAGTACATACATACAGGACATACATCAGGATATACAGTATGCTTATATACAGTACACACACATATACTTGGTGGATATGTACCTGCTTTTCCTGGCTCTCGAGGAGTGACCTTATCATGCTTGGAGCCTGAAAACATGTCAACACATTATATTTCAAATGTTAGCCTGTCATACCAAAGAAACTAGAGAATTACATGATGACATTAATTCCTAGAATGAGCTCTTCTAATAATAAACACCCTAAAGCACAGTGAAATTCACACCAGGCCTGGTTGAGTTTAAAGCAGCTCGTCTTCCAAACCATGTCTCAAGTCTCTGTATGACATACAGGCATGTTCTTCCTGGAGTTATGCTGGAAAGTGTCCTGCTCTTTTCACAAACAAGTTGCTGTTTTTTTTTGTTTTTTTTTTGCTTCCAAAAGCTCCACAATGTTGCATTTATTAAGCCCTTGCAAATGCAATTAAAATAGTTATCTACAGTAATTGGCCACTACAGATGCAGTAAAGCTAAGCATGTGGACTGTTCTCCCAGAGACCGTTCTTGCAGTCACTGGAGGACACTCAGTACTGGTCTGAATCAGCTCGGGCAGCTGAGAGGAAGGCTTGTAGCTTTGGTTATGCGATAGTTTTGGCAGGCTGCATGAGGCTAGACCTCAGGAGGATTAAACTTCTAACTATGTTCGAAGTGGAGGTTGCTTTAATGTTAACAGGTCGAGTGAGAGATTCAAGACACTTGTATTTACTCCCATGTGGCTCATGGCTGCGAGGCCGAAGTGGATCACGATTCCTGTTCCAACTTTAATGTGCCACGTAACTCAGAAGCTGTCAGCAATAGACATCACATAACGTGCTGTAATTATTCCCAGCCGTTTCTGTTACCTAATTTGTACAAATATTCATTTGTCATTCTGCGTTCTTTGGCAATCATCACCTTTTACTTTTCCAAATCGTTTTACTTCTCTGCGTGTCTTAATTAATCATGTTTACATTTGAGTTTATATTTTTCTTTGGGTTTCTCACCAAAATAGTCTTCAGTGGAGTCCATGATTTATTTAGAGCTTTAGTTTAAACTTCTGCCTACGTCTTCTTCCTACATTACCCACAATGCTGTTCAATTACTCATCCCATTATCAACTAAAAAAAATGATGCATTATTTCTTTTATGCTTATATTCCCATCAACACCACTGCACTAGTTATCTTGTGAATTAATATCCGAGTCAAGCTGAGTCTCTCCATGACAGGAGATGACCGCATTGTCAATCTGCACTGCATTCTGGGCTACTTCAAGAAAGGATTGAATTTCATTTTAATATGTTGATAAAAAAATGTTGAGAAAGAAAAGAAGGTGGTTAATTTTTTTAATGTCACTAGAGAGTGACAGAATGTCTTTTTAACTGAAATTATAAAAAATACTTTGATCAAGAAACAAGTTTCACTTCAAAATCACTGATGACGTCTCAAAGATTTCAATAAAACCTTCCCGTAAGTTCTGATCCTTTAAGAATTATTATTCTAATAATTATATTAATTATTATAAACCAAGATATTTTGTCCTTTTTTTGCAAGTGTTATTAGGTTCTTTTCTATTTTGACACATGCAACCCTTTAGTATAAATGCCATAAAGTAAGTAGTGTGTTTAAATACTATGGAGATAATTGTAGGTGGTGTAATATTCTGACTATTTATTATAGTAATATGCAATTTAGGGTGATTTGGGGAACATTGCCTTTTTCCCCTTATAATACTGGGTCTTCCAGTTTCTATTTTTAATTAAGAAAACAAACTACTGCTTTTCCATTTTTGTATGGAACATACATGCATGACAACCTTCATCTGTCGTCTTCACTTTGTGTTCAGGGTTGGCAGCTTTGCCAGCTCTGGCTCTTGCTTGTTAAGGTTTCAGAGCTGAGGATTAGGTTTAGAGTTCATCCTGTATGAGGGCACGTAACCTTCAGTTAGCATGTTATGGAGGTGTTCATAAAGCCAACTCTCTTACTACCAGGCAATAATGTTTTATAGTCACGTACTGTGTCAATATAAAGTTATCTAGACAGGTCTGTACTTGGATTTTCTTTCTGCATTTAAAATATCAAAATCTTTAGAAACCTCAGTATTTACTCTATATGGCTTTAAGCTATTTTCACGTGGAGAGAAAAATGCATTAAAAAATTAGTTAATGAGCCTTACCCTGGCACCGAGGCTTTTTATTGGCTACCGCTGTGCCACTGATGGGCCTGCCATTGGGCGTTACGCACCAGCAGTAGCCGGTGAAGCTGTGGCATTGAACCTGTAAGACAGAGAGAGAAAAAAAGTGGAGATGACTTAGACTTAACTGAGAAAACTGAGCTTTTTAACTCGGAAGCTAACAAGATTATTTTTCTTATTGTTGGACCCGTTAATCGGGCTTTTCGAAATTTTTTGGCCATGCCAAAGCTCAAGGGGGTTGCGTTCAGCATTTTTTCTCAGTCATGCAGCTATTATGGCATCTGAAGTAGTCAGAGTGAGATGACATAAAATCATACGGTGAAGAAATGCCCGTAACACAGACACATCATCATGCTCGCTAATAAACTTCATTCCAGTATATAATTCCCTGCAGGACTATTACTGATACATGAACCTGGTATTTAATAGAAATTATTTTAATATCTCAGAGCAGTTCATTTCACCATTCAGATATTCAATTAAATCTTAACTTTCTCAATTTTAACAGCATGCACCATTGTGTTTTATTCTTTACATCACTTTTTTCATAAAGTTTCTTGTGCAAGTTCTGATGGTGTTTCAATTCCTTCAGCGCTCTCACCTCGCTGTAGGTGCCGTCCGGGTTACACACTGGAACAAACACCTGTGGGAAAAGTTTTTTGGCTTGCTGCTCTGTGTATTTCTTCTCAGCCACACACCTTGATGTATCTAAAGCAAAAACACACATGCATAAAGCCACCGAAAAACGACTGGTTTTGAAAATTAGCCATAATACTTAAGTAGTGAAGAAGTAAACTATAGTCATTCTGTTATAATAAACTGAAAACACATCAAACTATGAGAGGTCTGAGTACAGACCAAGCTAGAAGCAAGAAAAAATCATGTCAGGTATGAAAATTGTGACGCATCATATGAAGTCACGTGTTAAGTCAACACTGGTTAGTTTTGGACTATGGACAATAGAGTGCTGTACTCTAAGTGAACTATATATTTTTTATATAATTTGTTTGGTTAACAGAGAAATCCTGGTGTCCAAAAGAGGCTGAAAGCTTTCCTCTCACATAATCCACATTAAAAAAATCACGCATTGGATTTTGAGGAACTTTTGTGAAACTCTCCTCATAATTAAACTCGCATATGATACAGTAATATACTAGGTGTCAAAATGGACCTTTTTGAACCAGGAATCTGAAAATGTGCATAACTTAAATCACCCAAAATACAACTTACTACAAGATTTTGTGTGACAGGTTATGATCACCAAATTATATTTCTTAGTTGTAGATTACAGAAAAAAAGTGCACTCCCTTACAATTTAACCAATTTAGTTCCCAAGCATGTTGTTTAAGTATGCATAGGCGTAACCAAATACAAATACACTATTTGACTTGAACGGTGTTCTAACTGTATACATAAGCAAATATATATATATATATATATATATATATATATATATATATATAGACAGACATTGCGATCCTGAGGGATCCAACAAATACGGTATGCGCCAAAATATACAGTACTGACACTTGCGCATTTCTCAAACGCGAATGTGTGTTTTTCAACAGGGCATATCACTAGCCGCACGTGTTCGCAGAAGTGAAAAGGAAGTTGTGTTGTGCACTTGTTACTGGAAATGTGTCTCTCTGCAGAGGAAAAAGTATTCATAGTTAAGTATTATTTCCATTCATACGGAAGTGGTCATGAATGGAGACCGAGTTTGAAAAAGTTTGCAGAACAATTCCAAAAGAGATTTAATAAGAAGACAGTCATGCTCTCTATTGTTATAAAATTTCACCGTTCTGACAATTCTGGTGTACTGTGTCAACATTATGCGAGCAGATCTTTAGCTTCGAGTCTGCAGCAACCTTTGTTAAGAATCTGCATGAACAATATGAACACTGTATACAGCAAGGCGGCGCACGCACTTCAAGCATGTATATTACGCATACCATGGTAAATCAACACTAATAGTGTGTGTTAGTTTCTTTCAGGAGAAATAAATTTACAGATAACAACAAGGAAAACAACAACGTAATGCTGTTCGACTTTCCATTTCAGTACTATATATTATATATCTTATTCAAGCAATGATTAGGCCACGCCCACTTTGGGTTAAATCCAGATCCATATAGCTGGAGCACTAAATAGACAATGTTACTGGTTCTCTTTGTGTGTATGCGCTAATTTGATGTATACATTCCTTTTACTCGTTATTATCAATATGATTAAGGCTATACAATGCTGTTGGGCCCTTGAGCAAGATAAGGATGATCCTCTAGATAAGGATGTCTGGCAATTGGCATAAATATCAATGATACACAAGGAATATGAGGGCACCTACAACCACTGCACAAAGTCCACTTCTCCAAGTTCACTTCATGAGTCACCTAAAGGTCTACACAGTAAAATAAGATTCTGCAAATCCTATTAGTCTGATCCATTTCGCAGCAATTGCAAAAAGGACGGGGGGAAGCGGAATTTAAGAAGCCGGATACATTCTTTAGGTTCGCCATTGCCACTAATGTGGTAAGAGCATTTTTAGGGAAATTATGGATATGAATATAGGGGGAAAAAAGGACGATTCATATTCAATATGTAATGAAGTGTGCAAGTGTGTGTTAGTGAGAGAGCAGAGGTTACAGGCGTAGGAGATGCCTGCGTGGGAAGAGCAACAACAGTCTTCTTTCACTAGGCTCATCAACAGAGAACCCACGCATCCACCCATACATACATATATACACACACACATTTCATCACACTCCCCCTGGACTGAGTGAGTGAGTGAGTGAGGGAGGGAGGGAGGGAGTGAGTGAGTGGACTCTCTCAATGCTGGCAGCGACACATGAAGCCACAAACTGAAGCTCCACCAGGAATTCAGTTTCAGCAGTGACACACGCTCAGTTTCTCCACTGCGCAATGCTGTAATCCCAGTGCCCCAGACTGGTGAGGTGGCACCTCATGCCACAGAGGGACACACTGCCCAGTCTGCTAGACTGAAAGAATGAGAAACAGACAGACAGATGGGGGGCAGTGAAAAAGACTGATAGGGCAAGAGGAAGGTTATGTGAATCGAGAGTCTGACAGAAAGTGAAGGAGAACTTGAGAGACTCCTGCATCACTATCTTCGTTCAGAATGTCCAAATATGGTGTGGAGAGCAATGGCACAGCATTAAACTAAGCCATAATAGCATTTGTTTTAAGCATGCAATAGAGCTGGCTTAAAAAGTGCGCATACTTGAGATAATGTTAAATATGTAATACAGGAAGCAAATACACAAACAAACTATAAGAAGAAAAAGAAAAATCCAGCATGCTCTGCTTTGTTTCAGTCCAAGCATGGCACTCGTTCCAGATGAATGGCTGGTTAGATTAAGAGAGGGATAGTGGAAAAGATCGACCAAGATGAGAAGAAACGGAGGACGCTGCAAAGTTTTTCCTGCATGGAAAAAACACAAATAATGTCTTCACCGAGGATGAGAAAGGAGAGCTGGAAAGAGTGACGGATGGGAGGCCTGAATCATACAGTCTGGGTATGGAAGATTAAAATGTCCCAGCACGGGAGCTACACACAATATGATTTTTATAGCTGTCCACATATTTTGGAGAGTCTGGACGATACTGCAATTCTTAACGCTTTGATTTATTTTTTGTTTTTACTCTAAAAAACACTTGTGAAACTGGCTTCCCACAATTTTCTTCCCTTTGGAGTAATATATTAATATATCCTCATATCTATACCACGGGATGAATAAAATTGCACACTTTCCCTCTACAAGACTGGATGGCTTCCTAAAGAATAGGACTGTGAATAAAAAATGTAACGTGGCCATGACATCAGTTAGAAATTCAGGACGTCTCATGACGATAATGCAGTCTATAATAATCTATGTTTTCCCACTCATCCAGGGTGTCAGGGGAAAGGAGGTGATAGAGAGACAGACATGAGGAGATTAGAGGAGTGAAAGAGGTCATTGAGGACAAAGAAGAGACACAAGCACAGTTTAGAGGTTGACAAAATCCTCCCTGGAGATCCTAACACAATAAGGGGGTTTGTGATTCATTTGACCTTTGGCCTTGCGGGATAATGAAAAACCAATCTGTTACATGGCAGTATAAAAGCTACTTTTCTAAATATCAGGATCAGGAATAAGTGCAGGATCCTCTAACATTTTTTTTTAAAAACATACTAATCTAAAATTTTAAAGTACATTTTTCTTCTCACCTATACACCGTGTATGTTACTCAAAAATGGCTGATGAACTCTGACCTTTGCATGAGCCGCGCATGACTTCCAGCTGGGGGTCTCGGCACTTGGCGCGCTGGAACTCACAACGTGAGGCGAAGGTTCTTCCATCGGATGCGCACAGTGGCTTGCGTGAAGCGCTGGTGCAATCCATGTTACACTCCTTATCCTGGTCGACTCGTAGGAACTGGATAAGGGTGTGGAGAGAAAAAGAATGTTTTACAAAACTGAAATATTATTACATGTTTCTTTGAACCACCTTCAATTCAATGTAATATAATTCTTTAGCTTTATCAGTTCGTCCCTCATGCACAAGCCGGAGGTGACGGTGGCAAAGAGAAACTCCCTGAGATGCCATAAAGGTAAAACCTTTCAAGGAACCAGACTCAAAAATAACCCATCCTCATTTTTCTGTGATAACAAATTGCGTAACCATAAATCAGTTCCGTCTATAAAGAGCTCTGTGCGCTATACTGTAAGATCGAAAGTGCAGTTGTACAACAAATTCCTCCTGTCAGTGCTCCACTGGAGGGAAATTCATGCTGCCATTCGGAAAATCGCTTGGAGTGGCCAAACTGTATCCAAACTGTCTAAGAAAGGTATAAACCAGAAAAGATGACAATCTGATCTTGCTTTTCAATAGAAAACCATCCAAACCCAAATAGCTAAAACAGCACAATGAAACCACAACAGGAAAGAGTAACAGAATAAATGTTTAGACTGAGTCACAATTAAGCAGCTATTGGAAATTCAGTAATGTCTGAATCTTGAGTCACAATTTGTGTTATAGAATCTGTGGGAGGCTTCGAGAATAAAGAGGTGCATGCAGAGGCAAGATGCAGGTCATTAATTCAAACTCTAACTAGCTGTGAGACTGAAAGACACAAATGTATTCAAGTCAAATTGTGACTTTTGTTTGTGCAGAATAACAGAATCGGTTATTAGGGTAAAAACACTAATACATATATCCCAGTGTTTCACTACCATCAAGGTACGCCAGAGCTGTGATCAGAGGCCAGAACGCTGGCCTCCCAGGAACTCCTTTAATGGCTTGGATAGAGGATAGGGCTGTCGGGGGATGTAGAAATAACTTCCAGCTGAGTTGTGCAAGGGATGTTGCTGAATGATTGTACAGTATGTACAGTACAGTGCCCACCGACAGATGTGTCTCTTCCACATATTGTCAACAAGGTATCCATCATTTTCGAGGAGCCATCATCATTCACCGATGTACAGCCTTCTTGAAAACATTTGCGCCGTTTAATTTTTTTTTTCTTCCACATCACCATACTGAGCTTGTCTTCTGGAAATGTCAGTTAGTTTCACATTGAAAAGCATCTCAAGTCCCGGCTTGACTTGAATGCCCTTGTAGTTTATTACCTAGTACATGCATAATATATATAAGTGCTTATTACTAGAATTATTGTGGCTTTTTATTGTGGCTTTATTAACATGAGTGTGTTGTGGTTCTCTTTGTTCTTTCTATAACTATCATGCACTTGTTTCTGGTCAGTCAGAGGAACTCAGTCCTTGTGGTTCTTACATCACTGTCAGCTCTTTTACCAGCTCTTATTATAATCCTTACTTGTTGAAGAAGAAAAAAAGCGTCAGCCAAATAAATAAATATAAATGAAAATCTAAGCTGGCAGGATATCTGAAAACATCACTGGTTCTAACAAAAGGACAAAGGGGTCTATTGTGGCATTGTAAATAAGACAAGTGAGGCCTGGGTTGGCATGCAAATTTTTGTGGTTTGTCTTTTCGCTGCAAAGTCAGCAGCGTTGGATGAAATTGGTTGCAGAGACTGTATGTTTTTAGCATGTGTTACGACTTGTCTTTGTTAAAGATGCGTTACGGCTCTTCTTTTTGCAGCATGTGTTCTCAATGTACCACATTTTGAATACAATCCAAAAAGCCATATTATACATACAGTAAATGCATTTAAGGAAAGATTTCTTTTGTAGCCTTAGATTAAAATTAACAGTAGTGCAAGAGTCCTCACTGTTTTACAATAAAATTATTTTACATTTTTCTGCAAGCCAAGACCAACAGTGGTTGTACTGTACATGAACCAGTGTTTCATGGGTCATAACATACGCAGAGGGCATTAAACAGGGATAATCCTTAGAATAGCATAAAAAAATGAAACTACGGCTAGTATATATGAAATAAATGCAACAACGGTGCAGAAGCAGACAGGATCAAAGGTTATTTTTCTTTTCTTGTTATTTTAACAAAGTTTTGAAGAATCTTGGGCTCAATCTCGGGATGCTGGAGAAGGTGCATTAGTTGGCAAATATTTGTAGCCAACGTGCTTTGCTTCGAATCTTAAAAGATAGCATTGCATCATGTTAGGTTTTCAACCACATTTTTGTCATTTTAGTTCGGTGAGCTTTGCCTTTTATGGAGTTTTGTGGGCGTCACCAAATGAGAATCAGAATCAGGTTTGATTCGCCAAGTATGCTGAGACACACAAGGAATTTGATTCCGGCTGTTTGGGGCTCTCAAGGTACCGACCAACATAAGACACTGTACGTTTGTTATAGACAAGATGCTAGACTAACGATGTTAGTCCACAACGTTCAATAACTATACAGATTAAATAAAGACAGAAAAAAAATGTATGTGTGTGCATGGTACCAAGCAAATCAGGTCCTGACTATTCAGGAGAGGTGGGATGTAACTGAGGAGATTGTTACTGTATTTAAGTACATATCTGATGTGTCTGTACACTAACTGAGTAGAGTTTCAGAGATTCAGAATATTTCTGCACAATTTGCCGAAATA
Source organism: Channallabes apus (assembly GCA_030522415.1). Taxonomy (NCBI): domain Eukaryota; kingdom Metazoa; phylum Chordata; class Actinopteri; order Siluriformes; family Clariidae; genus Channallabes; species Channallabes apus. Next base: position 26,240,429 of record CM060125.1, on the reverse strand, counting down.
GTCATAGCATGATTACAGACTTGAATATTTTGACGTAAAAAATAGAGCTGTCACGGATGCTCCTGCTTCCCTTGTCTTCAAGGCCTGTGATACTTTGGTGTCTATAATGAGACCCTATTCTGTAAGGCTCAACGCTAATGGTTTCATAATAGTAACGGCTAATGTTTTTTTAAGCCCTCGTCAAACTGCAGGTGTTCTCCGATTGTTGCGTCTTCGCAGACGACCTTTCATGCAGTGAAGCGCTTATTCAAACCCTGAATGAAAGTAACATCCACACAGTGTGCGCTGCCACTCAAAGATCCATCCCCTGCCTTGTCTTTTCTGGGAAGCGAAGACGAGACTTTCAAAGAGGGTCACATGTGATGCTTTTGTCTGTCTGTCAGTCTCACACCTGTGCACTGCCTCACACACACACACACACACACAAACAATGTTTATATATCACTGTATATGTGAGATAAAAAAGGAAGTCTGTCTGTTGACATTTCTGGCCCGATGCTAAAGATCTTTCATTTCATCCTCATTTGTCTTGCTCTTGTTTTCGCTCTCTCTCTCTCTATCCATCTCTATCTATCTTACACACAATACAATACTAGCCGTGTCTGCTGCTTTGTTCAGCCAGTGTAACATTTCATGAAAAATATATTCAAGAGTGGGCATGAAGTGCTCACGCTCCGTTGAGTCAACAGGTGTGGGGTTTAGGAGAGAGGGATCTGTGATTAGACAAACCGAAAAAACCCACAATCCGAGCTTTTCAATATCTCTCTCTCTCTTTTAAATAAATGACTCATTCTTCACCGCTAATTCTTCACCACAAAGCCTCAGAGCCTCAAAGGCCTCAAAGGCCTCAGCACCACGCCTCAGTCGTAAATCAGAAAGGAGCAAAGGAAACAGACACTTTGTTGGGTAAATCATTTCCCGTCCAGAAAATTAGCTCTACATGACAGCTTACAAATGAGCAAGTGTGTGTGTGAGAGAGAGTGAGTCTGCGTGCGTGTGTGTGTGTGTGTGTGTGTGTGTGTGTGTGTGTGTGTGTGTGTGTGTGTGCTCGCACACCTGGCAGAGGGGTGACTAAGAGGGTTTAGGGAAAAGCTGCCCCACGGTAAAGGGCGTCATCTCTTCTGTCATCTCCGACCATAAATCTCATATGGATTTATGTAAGAGAAGAGAATAAGATTGTGTGTGTGTATTAGTGTATATCTTCATGAGCATGTGTGTGATGAATATATAGGATGAGACTGGAGGTAAAAAAAAAAAAAAAAAAAGATGCCTAACTAATTTCTCTTTCATGTGTATAAGCGGCCGGCGTGAACTCTTAATTTTTTCCGCTTCATCCGAATATAAACCAGGCAATAAAAGAACAATACTTCTTCTCAGTTCAATCACCCTGCTGCTGCAAAGCCCCCAAACCCATACCCCCCCCCCCCCCGCCCGCCTCGTCTACTCCTTTTTTTTGCACTTTATTTCATCCATTTCTGAACGAATGAATATTAAGTCGTGCATGAAAGCTTCTCCTTTCTTGCGAGTGCTGTTTGGGGTCTGTGTGTTTCCCTCTCCTGACTGACAGTGTCCCACTGTCTGAGGTCACGCCGGCCCCTCACCCTTCTCCCTGTATGCGCTCGTCCTGTCTTCCTCTCTCCTCCTCCCCCCGTCTATCTCTCTGCAGCTGTGCCCTCGTGCCCTGTTCACTCCGTCTTTCGTGGCTGTGCTGTCAGATGTCTCAGCGGGAGGCTGGAAGGAGTTGTCACACACCAGCTTGTGTTTGCACCGGTGCGAAATCGAGACAAGGCCCTTATAATAATAATAATGAGATTATATGAGAATAATATGAACATTTGTCACGCTTTTTAGTGAAAATGGTAAATATTATTTGAAAAGAACATATAATGAATGCATAGTTCATGTATCGTTGTGGCAGACAATGTTAAAAGTATAATATCTGAATAATGCAGACTAACATACAAATTGTTGAGGCAAGGTTTTTTTTCTATATGACACATTTACCGCTAACTAATCAAGTTTGTAATCTGGTACAGAAGTACCTAAACGTATTTCAGTTTGGATAATTCTAAAGTTTTAAGAACTTTACATATAAGGAAGCATTTCCTCAGGCACCCACAGGACAAGAGAGTTTACGGTCCCATGCTCATCATCTCAGATCATCAGCTGATCGGGATAGGAACGTCAGCCAGGACCGACTGCTATGTTTTTTGTGTGTGTGTTTTTTTAACAGTAATAATAAAACTCACAGTTTTGCCCACCACAGAGTTGAGCCATTTGTAAATAGCTAAGCCAGAAACAAAAGGAGACAGTAAAGTCCAACCCAAGACTACGACATGAAACTATTCACAAGCCCTGTGGGATTCTCCAGCCACCCACTATGACTGTCAAACGCTGTCATTTTCCAGTTTTAACAGCTGGTAGCAAGTGTCCTAAATGAAGAAAAAAGGACGAATGGACAACCGCTGCTACCTCCCAGCATGGACAAGCTGGCTCTCATAGCAAACAGACGGGCCACAGACGAAGAGGATAGTAAACAGATGACACCGGACTGGTCAGCAGAAGAGAGGTAATACAATGCAGATCGTTTGCCGTTAAATCGAATGCTCTGAAAGGCAGAGGTTCAGGCTTTTTCCGTAAGACAAACACAATGCATTCACTGCGAACAAGGGCACAGGAAGAGCAGATGAATGGAGTGTTCAAGTGAATAGATTGAAGTTTCGCTATAGTCTCAGTGTGATTCATACTCATCAAACAGCATGCATGAATAGACCTTTGCCTGGGTGTGAATGTTTTTAGCTTCTATCATGAGACCCCGTGAAGAATTAAAGTGTGCATGGGAGTACCAGAGGAATGGGCAGCTGGCATTGATGGATAGCTAGTAAGATCACTCCTGCTTCACTAACGATTCGGTTTGAATTGCTTATTGTGAAATTAGTGCCTTTTCTTGCTTTGTTCGTCATTCTGCTGTTCTTTCAACCTAAAGCTAAATTGTCCCAGAGCTTGGCTATAGGACAAAAACTGACAAGCAGTTTTAAGGGATGAACAGTGCTGCATGCAAGTGATTTTTAAATATATTTCTTTCTCAGGGACCCACCAGCATAGTAAACCCCAAATCCTATTACCCCCCTCAAGGCGGCGAAGCACTGTGGGCCTGAAAAGCTGCGTTGTGGAAGCCAGCTTCCAGCAGAGAGCACATTGTGCAGTGTTACAGCCCGGGTAGGAACAAGAAGTCCAGGGTACCCCTCCTCTTTTTGCCCTAGAGGGGCCCTGGGCCCCGTTCTTTTTGCCCTTAACTCCCCAGCTGTGAGGGGTCAATGGGGGCCACGGGTGGAGAGCAACAAGGCTGGTGTGGACATGTGAAGGACTTCTATGGCAAGCTTCCTGGGACTGGGTGAGAACTCATTAGTCCCCAGCTTGGTAGAAAAGGAAGAAAGTGACAGCTTTTAACCAGGCTGTTAAACTCCAAAACGGGTTTAATTGCTGTGAATAGACATAAAGATAAAGAGAAGAATGGATATACTTTTTGTCTGTGCAGGTGCATTTCACAGGTGTCTTTTTCTAATAGAAACGAATCAGATTAGCCATACACAGATTGTATCAGATCTATGCAAAAAGGACAAATGGGTTAAAAGAAAGAGAAAAAAAAACTCTCACACAGATGAAAGCATTTGCATGCTCAAATCCAAACCAAGAAGACATTCATGAACTAGCAGCTCTGTCAAATACCAAGCTTGTGATTGAAACAATACCACGTACTGTGTCTCACGCAGACTATTCCCACTAAACAAAATAAAATCCATTCCCGGTGACTTTTTACAAAGCCAGAATAACACTGATACGTCTGTCTGCGAGTTAGAAAAATATACTAGAGCTGTTCTCCTTCCTGAGTTTGAGTCACACCGTGCAAAATATTAGTTTAATGTGGAAACGTGGTGAAATGTGTGGATTGGATGTTAATAGTAGAAACACTGCAGCAAAAATAGTGTTTGTAGCATGAAGAGGCCCCTATCAACAGCAGTATGGAGAAGGATGGAACTAGTGAAACCCACTGGATAGCAGTCTAGAGATTAGAAATTAAGAACTGAATTTGTCTGCACCAGGTAGATATGCGAATGTATAAATCCTATTATTTCCTATATTCCATGACTGTTCTTTCTGTATATTCACTATCACTCAGTTCTAGAATGTACAATATTCATAACGTGAAGTGAAGTGTTCATTACGCCTGAGTTCAACAATCAACAAAATACAGTTATAATTTTATTAATGTACTCACTTTCATACACTATCATTATTAAGTATTATGTATCTATGGAAGGAGTCACCAGTGTCAGTCTTGTCTGGATTCTTATTTCTTAAATTCCAAACCAGGACTTGAGGAGAATTAAACATCTGCAGGTCTGAGCTGCACTGAATGTCCGGTAAGGCGAATTAAGCCAGCATCCTAATGTGAATGTACGAGTGTGTGCAGGCACATGCAAGAATGCAAAGTGTGTGTCTGCACAATGCAACGCTGCCTCCACATTCCTGGTTGCGAGTAAGGAGCGCGGTTAACTACCCAAAGCTATTTGTTACCGTTTGGTCATGAGGCATCTCAGTGCGGCCAGCAAATAATGAGGCTGGGGGCAGCAGCGGCGGATCCAATCCACTAAATCATACGGCTCCCCGGGCTGACACCGCACATTCCTCTGTATGCTCATTTACATTTAGGCATTTGGCAGACGCTCTTATCCAGAGCAACTTACATTCTTATCTCATTACACATCTGAGCAATTGAGGGTTAAGGGCCTTGCTCAAGGGCCCAACAGTGGCAACTTGGTGGTTGTGGGGTTTGAACCTGGGATCTTCCAAACCGTAGTCCAATGCCTTATCCACTGAGCTACCCCTGGCCCATGCACATGCACACTTGTGCTGGTTTGATATTATACTAGCTAGATAATTACTAAACAGTACCTTTTCAGTTTTGCTTATTATTTCCCCAAACTTGTCATTTGCCACTTTCCTCCCAGTCTTAAGACTGCCCTCATTCACTACACCTTTCTCTAACACTAATATATATATACATGTACTCCTATCTACCCACGTGGACATACACAAGGTCACGATGCCCACGATTGGCTTGTGTTTCTGTGATTGTCAGAAAAGAGTCATTGCCATCCTTCTCACCCAGAATGCATGATCAGTTTTGCTCTCCTGACCCCTAGTGTTGCCTCCTTTTTAAATGACCTGTCCTATATCACATTTCCCAGGACACGCTAGCACTGTGGCTTTGCCATTCCAGAGTCGAGGGTTCGATTCCTGATCTGTGTGCATGGAGTTTGCATGTTCTCCCTGTGCTTGGTGGGTTTCCTCCGGGTGCTCCGGTTTTCTCCAACAGTTCAAAAACATGCTCTGTTTAGGTATTCCCAATTTGCATGTAGTGTGTGTGGGATGCAGGGGTTGGCCTGCGATGGACTGGCACCCTATCTAGGGTGTACCCCACCCTGTGCCGAAAATCTCTTGGGATAGGCTTCAGGCTTCCCGCGACCTTGGTCAGGATAAGCGGTACAGAAGATGAATGACTTTTATACCGCTGTAGTTCATAACTATTACTCATGGCCAGAACTGGTTGCCATTATTGTAAACACAAGAAAGCCACGAATTCTTTTTAAAAAAGTGTCTCAAATAGGATATTTTGTCAGTTGTTTTTTCTTTAACTCGACTGACAGTTAAAGTTGTGTGTCCACATTTTTCAAAGTAAAAAATGACAACCCTACTGGCCAAAGATGGATGTCACAGATTCAGGACTTGAACTTTGAAGATTTTTGGGATTCAAACACATTCTGGTTGCATCCACCTTAAATCAATTTACCACACTTCATGATAGGTACTAGGAACTTCAGAATCTATAAAAGATGCACACCTGACAAGAATGAGTATGGTTAAATTTTTCTATCTGAGAGATTAAAGAGGTATGCACCAAGACATTCAGCGAGCCTCTTTGTTAAAGTTGAAAGGAGGCCATGTGATTAGCATTATATTGTCTTTTCTGAACAAACAAAATCAGGGTCTTGGATGACGTAAAGGTTGATATTTCTTCCAGAGTGCTGTCTCCAGTCCAACCTGTAACACGATCTGTACTGTTAAAACAGCTCAACTTAAGAAACCAATTCTACTTTATTACTGTGAAATTGGCTTTCCCTGGCCACGGACTGTGAAGTGTGCGAAGTGCATACCAAAAAACCTGCAGGAACCCAACAGTTTATTTTCTCCCTCTCCTAACTGAATCTTGGGTCGGTTTGTACTTTTACCCCAGCAAATATGCACAGTCGTGTAGATGCCCTTGAGACCCTATTGCCAAAAGCCCTCGATTCATGGATAGCTGGCCTGGCACAGACTAGCAGAGAAGCAGATGCCAGCAGGGGGAAAACATTGACAGCCACTGTATCTCTGACCATGGTGCTAACAACTCACATCAGCGCCAGTTAGACACACTCAATACCAGCAATGCCCCCTTTACAAATCCCCCAAGACGCAAAAACCACACCGAAACCACTGACTGGCTCTAAAAGAATGTTCAACACGATCGTGTCTTTAAAGCTGACAGAACCAGGACTAAATGGAAAAGAAAGATAAGCCTATGATTGACTTGAAATCTATACAGCTTGTGGTCTGAAATGTTAATGCTGATTATGCGTAAGGGCCAAAATATGACCACAGGGTAAAAAATCACAACTTTTTCTCTCAGACAAAGGCACATATTATATCTCAAAGTCTGTCAAACAGACACAAGTATTGACTGCTTACCAACATTTATGGATTATAGAGTGGACTATTTCCTATTCCTCCACCGACATGTTTAAGCTCGCTGGCACACACACAGGATTGGTTTCCCATAAGTGCTCAGACGAGCTTCTCTATCAAAGCCAGCTCTGTTCCTGCTCCTTGCTCCCACAGGCCTGTCTCTGGTGGCTATGGGGTAATGAAGAGCGGCTTCCCGCAGTCACCGGGCTGGGTGTGTGAGTATGTGCATGTGTACACACGGCGCTGGCCGCAGAAGCTGTTACTTTTTTGGCAGCACTGTGAATTTCACACTGTTCCAGGCACTGGACAGGTACTCCAGGCCGTGCCAAGTCCTGGCGTCAAGAGGGTATGTACTGATAGTGCACCTGTGATTCACCGTGTGTTACTTTTATGCAGGGAAAATTCTGACCGGTCATTCATTTTCAGGTACATTTTAGGTGCTTTCTGTGTTTCTCACCAACTAGTGACGTTCCGAACGAACCTGGCTTTCAGCACCTACATAAAGATTTTGGCCGGTCGAGCAGTTCTCAAAGTGAGTGCCAGATTCAGTGGCCTAAAAATAACGTCCTCACAATAACACGAGTTGACCAAAGTATAAGCTTGGGCTGGGGTTGCACAATGAACATTTCTCGAGCATCCAGAGAGACTCTGAGACTCTAAGCCACTCTACAACGCTTGGAAATTTTTAGCACTGAAAAGAAACGTTCATGCTTTCATTACCGGATAGGCTGCATGAAACTATTAAGTATTTTTTCACTTTATGCTTCTGACATGCAGCCGACAGTTTAATTACCTTGACTTCCTCAAGATCATTAATCACTGCAATTGAAAAAAAAATAGATATCCTGGCTTAGAAAGGAAGAACCTATAACCGCTGCAATCCAATATGACTCAACAAGATCATTAATATATCGATTAATAAACTGAGTGCTTCATCATCATTATTATCAGCTGTAGGAGCAGCATCACCATATTCATTTTCATTCATTTATTCATCCATCATGGTCAGGGTAGCGGATACTGCATCTATCCCAGGAACACAGGTTGAAAGGCGGGAATACACTTTGCATAAGATGCCAATCCTTTGCAGCATACCACACACACACACACACACACACACACACACACACACATTTACACCTAGCAGCATTGTTGCTTAGCCAGTCCACCTCCTGGCATGTTTTTGGGGAGAGAAGGAAACCTGTGAACCTTAAGGAAACCCAGATAAGAGCGCATCCACACAGAAAGTATCCGGGTGACTAATCTATAACACCCAAATATGGTCTTTGTATATCCCTGTACACTTTTACAGGCTTGATTATTATCAGTAAAGTAGGAACAGGAGAGGAAATGTGAAAAAAAGGAAAGAAAACTATTGATCAAAAAGAGGCTGATCATGCCATGTGCATCATAAAAGCTTTCCTGCACCATCACGCTTTCCGCAGTGTAATGATGATGATGACACTATGCTCTCAATATAGCAATGCTTATAACTAATATTAAAATACATTTGTCTGCTGTCCTTAAAGGCATCACCATGAATGCTAAACTTTCCTTAGAAGATAAAGCTCTTCATTCAAGATTCAGTGATCTGCTCTCTCTCTAAGCTTCAGTAGCAGAGCATGTTCCAACAGATCATAGCCTAGTTTAAGGTTGAATCTAGACTAGGACTCTTCAATTGGCCTTTACGTTTCTATACATAATCCAACAACTAACTGGTTAAAATATGCACTTTTTAAAAGATAATTATTGTTAAAGTATTAAAACAACCCATGTTTCATTGAAGAAAACAACCATGTCCATTGACCATGTGATTAGGGAATAAACAAGTTCATTTTAATATGTTGGCAGCACATAATATAAAAAAAAAGTGAAAAAAAAGAAGAAAAAGAAGTGAAAAGTGTATAATAAAAACCACCTGTAGAAACATAACGTATAAATTTCGGATGAACTTAATGTGCTTAATGATTGCTCAACCCTTCTAATGAAATATGGCTATCCTTCCTTTATTTGTTTAGTGCACATCTGTGCATTAGTGCACATCTGTCTTGAAAGTTCTCAACATCAGAAACAGCACCATGACCATGAGGTTTTGTCGCAGATTAAGTCAACTGAGAAGAACTCAAACAAGTGGTGTCATAAAAGCAAGCATCATCATCACCATCATCATCATCACCACCCGCGCGTGCCCGACTCACCGTGAGCGCGGAGAGTTTCTGCGCGCTCGCCTCATGGAGCAACCCGAGCACCAGCAGCAGCAGCAGCAGCAGCACAGAGTTCCTCATCCTGAGCACCAAAATCTCTCCCAAAATTCACTTTCGTCTTAATGTCTTGTTCTTCTCCTTGCAGCAACAAGCAGAATCCGCGTTCGCTCCCGGTCGGATACGAGGACCACAGGTGAAGCTGGCTGCTGAGAGTCTTGGAGTGGAGAAATGCGCAGTGCGCTCGCTTTTGCGCAGCAGGAGAGTGAGAGATGCGCTGAGTGGAGACTGCACACTGCCTTGAGATACCATCACACACACCCACATACACACACACCCTCTCTCTCTCTCTCTCTCTCTCTCACTCTCCTCCCCCTGTGAGAGTCTTTATCGGGTGGAAGGGGGTTTGGATTTTATAAATCTTTTGGATGCTGGTGATTTAACGCAAACACTTAGTGGATATTCCTCCTTTTCCCATTTATTATATTATATTATATTATATTATATTATATTATATTATATTATATTATATTATATTATATTATATTATACAAACCGGATTCCAAAAAAGTTGGGACACTAAACAAATTGTGAATAAAAACTGAATGCAATGATGTGGAGATGGCAAATGTCAATATTTTATTCAGAATAGAACATAAATCATGGAACAAAAGTTTAAACTGAGAAAATTTATCATTTTAAAGGAAAAATATGTTGATTCCAAATTTCACGGTGTCAACAAATCCCAAAAAAGTTGGGACAAGGCCATTTTCACCACTGTGTGGCATCTCCCCTTCTTCTTACAACACTCAACAGACGTCTGGGGACCGAGGAGACCAGTTTCTCAAGTTTAGAAATAGGAATGCTCTCCCATTCTTGCCTAATACAGGCCTCTAACTGTTCAATCGTCTTGGGCCTTCTTTGTCGCACCTTCCTCTTTATGATGCGCCAAATGTTCTCTATAGGGGAAAGATCTGGACTGCAGACTGGCCATTTCAGTACCCGGATCCTTCTCCTACGCAGCCATGATGTTGTGATTGATGCAGAATGTGGTCTGGCATTATCTTGTTGAAAAATGCAGAGTCTTCCCTGAAAGAGATGACTAGATGTTGTTCTAGAACCTGAATATATTGTTCTGCATTGATGGTGCCTTTCCAGACATGCAAGCTGCCCATGCCACACGCACTCATGCAACCCCATACCATCAGAGATGCAGGCTTCTGAACTGAGCGTTGATAACAACTCGGGTTGTCCTTGTCCTCTTTGGTCCGGATGACATGGCGTCCCACATTTCCAACAAGAACTTCGAATCGTGACTCATCTGACCACAGAACAGTCTTCCATTTTGCCACACTCCATTTTAAATGATCCCTGGCCCAATGAAAACGCCTGTGCTTGTGGATCTTGCTTAGAAATGGCTTCTTCTTTGCACTGTAGAGTTTCAGCTGGCAACGGCGGATGGCACGGTGGATTGTGTTCACTGACAATGGTTTCTGGAAGTATTCCTGAGCCCATTCTGTGATTTCCTTTACAGTAGCATTCCTGTTTGTGGTGCAGTGTCGTTTAAGGGCCCGGAGATCACGGGCATCCAGTATGGTTTTACGCCCTTGACCCTTACGCACAGAGATTGTTCCAGATTCTCTAAATCTTCGGATGATATTATGCACAGTTGATGATGATAACTGCAAAGTCTTTGCAATTTTTCGCTGGGTAACACCTTTCTGATATTGCTCCACTATCTTTCTGCGCAACATTGTGGGAATTGGTGATCCTCTACCCATCTTGGCTTCTGAGAGACACTGCCACTCTGAGAAGCTCTTTTTATACCCAATCATGTTGCCAATTAACCTAATTACTGTTAATTGGTCTTCCAGCTCTTCATTATGCTCAAATTTACTTTTTCCAGCCTCTTATTGCTACTTGTCCCAACTTTTTTGGGATTTGTTAACGCCGTGAAATTTGGAATCAACATATTTTTCCTTTAAAATGATACATTTTCTCGGATTAAACTTTTGATCTGTCATCTATGTTCTATTCTGAATAAAATATTGACATTTGCCATCTCCACATCATTGCATTCAGTTTTTATTCACAATTTGTTTAGTGTCCCAACTTTTTTGGAATCCGGTTTGTACACTAGATGGACAAAAGCACCTGCAGTGACACTGTATTCAAATAAATACACTTCAATATAGACTTGGTCCCTCTTTTGCAGCTCTTCTTGGAAGTCTGTCCACAAAATTTTGGAGTTTCTGTGGGAATTTGTGTCTATTCATTCTGTAGAGCATTTATGAGGTGAGGCACTGATGTCAGATGAAAAGTCCAATCTCTGTTTCAGTTCATCCCAAAGTTGCTGGGGTTGGGGTCAGAGCTACGTGCAGGCCAGTCAAGTTCCTCCTCAAAATCGTCAAACCATGTCTTTATTGTCCTTGCTTAGTGCACTGGGGCACAGTCATGTTGGAATAGAAAAGGGCCTTCCACTAATTGTTGCCACAAAGTTTGAAGCATAGCATTGTCCAAGATGAGTTCGTTAATTAGCAGGTTTGTGTATCTTGTTTGCAGTTAATATATTTTTTCCACCATACCTCAACACCATATTATTCTGTTATATTATTCTGTTATATTATTCTGTTATATTATTCTGTTATGTTATGTCGTGTTCGTTGCACTGTCACTTTGTTGTTGCTTTTGTTTGCACATTTGCACATGCACTTTATGTTGTCTGTAAAACCAGTAGTCTTTACTTAGCTAGTTAGTTTTTGTACATTTATGTTGTAATTTATGTTAGTCTATCTGTCTTGTCTCTGCTAGCCAGCTAACTAGGCCTCTTTAGGTAGCTAGTTTAGTGTTTCTGTTAATTTGTGTTGTAAATTCATGTTGCATGTAGCACCTTGGTCCTGGAGGAACGTAGTTTCGTTTCACTAACTGTATATGGTTGAAATGACAATAAGCCTTTGAACTTGAACTTGGATATATAAACTGTTCATTGGACAGATAAAAGTCTGAGCATGGTGTATACTTTTAGTACCTTGTATTCTTTCTGGTAAGTAAAGGGGATCTAAATATAACAAAACAAGCTGTTTTTAATCATCCATGAGCCACTGATGCAGCAGCTGATGAGGTGATGATGATGATGATGATGACAGACTCTGATAACTATCTTCATTATTTACTTAGTTCATACAAAAACAACTGAAAGTGAAACGGATGCCTTATCTGCTTAGGAGGATTGAGGAGGTAAGCAGCTGGCTGGAGCTTGTGGTTCCTCGGGTTGGCCTGGATCTGGCTTTACAATTTCAGTTTTTTTCCCTCCAGTGAATTCAGGGAGGAATTTAATTAGCCTCTTTCACTGATTTCAGTATCCACTGACACATACCTGGTAAAAGTAAAGAGTAAACAGTTTTGGTAACTCATAATAATTATTCATAAAAATTTAATTAAAAGACCTACCATTGATAAATAAAGCTGTTTACGCTGAATTATAAAGCCAATGTTAAATGATCTGGGTGTATACTTGTGTGTTAATATATCCGTTTTCAAATTCATTTAAAAAAAGCGGTCAAATGGCTCCCTCTGCTGGTAGCCTTTTACTATTACAGGTTCTCAATGCTCAGTTCGCTGCACGTTCCAAAATACGAGGGGGTATCTAAAAGTTTCGAGATTAGCTCTGGGTTTTTTTTTTTTTTTTTTTTCATTGTACGTCCTTCCTCGGACGCCTTGAAACCTGCCAGGTGAACTCACTATTGGAAGTCTCGCCCCTGGACACGAATTCTTAATGCACAATGCCTCGAATGTTGAAAAAGACGATGAGCCTGCACTTGGTCGGGCTGCAAACTTGCCTGGTTTTTTTTCTTTCGGTCAGGGTGATAATGGGCTCTTCCACTGAAAAAACTGATTGTAGATCTTTCATTTGAAGCTCCTGTAGATAATATTACCATAATAGCATTGTTTCAGCTCAGAAATGTTGCCAAGACAAGGAATATATTATTAATAAACAATGCCAAAAGATTATTTCATGCTTTCATCACCTCTAGGTTGGACTATTGTGATGACTTTCTGTCTGGTTGTTTAACTATTTGCATTAACAAGCATCAGTTAGTCAGGAATGCAGCAGCGAGAGTCCTCACTAGAACCAGAAGATGTGAGAGCATCACCCCTATATTATACACTGCATTGGCTCCCTGTGAAATTTTGCATTGATTTTAAAATACTACTGTTGTACTATAAACAACTACTACTGTTGTACTATGTTGTGGTCTTGTGCCACAGTATCTGAGTTCACTGCTAATGTTTTACGATCAACGACATCTACTTCGATCAAAGGATGCAGGCTGCTTGTCAGTGCTGTGTATTGTGAAAACTATAGCAGAGATCAGAGCTTTATTTTACAAAGCCCCAAAGTTATGGAATAGCCTTTCAATTAAGATCCAGGACTCAGACACAGTCTCAGTGTTTAAGTCTAGGCTTTTTACAGTGGAGTAAAAGGATTTAGTCAGCCACCAATTGTGCAAGTTCTCCCACTTAAAAAGATGAGAGAGAGGCCTGTAATTTTCATCATAGGTATACATGAGAGACAAAATAAGAAAAAAAATTCCAGAAAATCACATTGTAGGATTTTAAAATAATTTTTTTGCAAATTATGGTGGGAAAAAAGTATTTGGACACCTACAAAAAAGATTTCTGGCTCTCACAGACCGGTAACTTCTTCTTTTAAGAGGCTCATCTGTCCTGCACTCGTTACCTGTCTTAATGGCATCTGTTATCAGTATAAAATATACCTGTCCACAACCTCAAACATTCACATTCCAAACTCCACTATGGTCAAGATCAAAGAGCTGTCAAAGGACACCAGAAACAAAATTGTAGACCTACACCAGGCTGGGAAGACTGAATCTGCAGTAGGTAAGCAGCTTGGTGTGAAGAAATCAACTGTGGGAGCAATTATTAGAAAATGGAAGACATACAAGACCACTGATAATCTCCCTCGATCTGGGGCTCCATGCAAGATCTCACCCCATGGGGTCAAAAAGATCACAAGGACAGTGAGCAAAAATCCCAGAACCACACGGGAGGACCTAGTGAATGACCTGCAGAGAGCAGGAAACATCATGCTTTGGGGCTGTTTTTCTGCAAAGGGACCAGGAGGACTGATCCTTGTAAAGGAAAGAATGAATGGGGCCATGTATCGTGAGATTTTGAGTGAAAACCTCCTTCCATCAGCAAGGGCATTGAAGATGAAACATGGCTGGGTCTTTCATCATGAAAATGATCCCAAACACACCACCCGGTCAACGAAGGAGTGGCTTCGTAAGAAGCATTTCAAGGTCCTGGAGTGGCCTAGCCAGTCTCCAGATCTCAACCTCATAGAAAATCTTTGGAGGGAGTTGAAAGTCAAAACATCACTGCTCTAGAGGAGATCTGCATAGAGGAATGGGCCAAAAAAAACAGCAACATTGTGTGAAAACCTTGTGAAGACTTGCAGAATATGTTTGACCTCTGTCACTGCCAACAAAGGGTATATAAAGTATTGAGATGAAACTTTGTTATTGACCAAATACTTATTTTCCACCATAATTTGCAAATAAATTCTTTCAAAATCCTACAATGTGATTTTCTGTTTTTTTTTTTTTTGTTCTAGTTTTGTCTCTCATAGTTGAGGTATATCTATGATGAAAATTATAGGCCTCTCTCATCTTTTTAAGTGGGAGAACTTGCACAATAGGTGACTGACTAAATACTTTTTTGCCCCACTGTATTCACCTCTTTCCACATTACCGTGAAGACAGTCTTGACCTAGGCTGAAGCAGACTGCTGTTCTCTGTGGACTGGTGACGGCAGTCGCTTAATAGTTCAGGGCTGGAATGTCCTAAAGTCTACCTGAGCCTCCAGTAACAAACTGGACTCCATATTAACTTAAAGACATCATCTGTTATATTGAATTTCCAGCTGCCTAAAACTAAATATAACTGCAAATCATATCTGTTGTCAACCAAATGGGATGAGTTCCCTGTTGAGTCTTGTTCCTCTTAAGGTTTATTCCTATTGCCACCTCAGGGAGCTTTTCCATGCCACCGGCATCCTCTATTTATCTACATAAATAAAATAAAATAAAAATGTGTCAGTACAGTTAAAAACACTATATTTAGTTTCAATAACTACCAGGACATGTGACCTGTTGGCACACTTTTATAAAATGTGTGGTCATCTTTACCAAGTAAATCTTGAGTCTATGTACTGTACTCTCGAAATTTAAAGCTGATCTCCCTGAATTTTGTTCTCTTTGTGGAACGTATGTGAAGTCTGTTTTGCACCTTTTTTTTTTTTATCTTCTTCAAATGTATAGGTTACTTTTTTTTGGTTTGAGGTTGAATCTTCACTATACTGAGTGGATCAAAAATTAATATAAGGAAAAGATGTTATATTTTATTATGATTAAAAAAAAAGATATAGAGAAGAGTCACAATTTCCAGTTTAATCTTTTAATATTATTAGGTAAATTACATATACACAAATGTAAATGGTCAGAAAGAATGCCTAATATCTCCCATTTCAAGATTGATTTGAAAAATTACAAGGACTATTAAGACGGAAAGCATTTAGAACTATGGATACATTTAAATAACTACATTACTCATTTCTGTTATAAATGTAGTATACAAGTACAGGTGCATCTCAATAAATTAGAATATCATGGAAATTTTCATTTATTTCAGTAACTCGTGAAACTCGCGTATTAAATAAATTCAATGCACACAGACTGAAGTAGTTTAAGACTTTGGTTCTTTTAATTGTGATGACTTAGGCTCACATTTAACACAAAAAAAACAACACCAATTCACTCTCAACAAATTTGAGCCAGCTGGATAGTTTAAAATGAACCTTTCCATGACATTCTAATTTATTTAGATGCACCTGTAAATAAGTATACCCTTCTTGTTGTTTATTTTATTTTCATTTGTATCTTACTTTCCTTTCTGATGTCATATGTAAATATAATGTTTGTAATTCTTTATACATGTTTGCTGAATGTTAAGAAGACAATACAAATTATTAACATATATATTAATGGTCTTTGTTTAAAAATCCAACGAAACCGCCACTCACTATCCCACAATGCTTAGCGTGTTCTACAAGTCTTTCACCGGAAGGGACGTTCTCTGCGCTTTCCTTTTCCTCCCACTGCCGGTGGCTCGTGCGCGCTCGTGCTGTTACTCTAGCATTTATGCGTTAGTCTTTAAACCACCGAAAGACTTCCAGCGCTTCATCATGTCTTACCCAACTGAGGAGGAAGAGGTAATGTTTTGTTATTTAGATATTATTTTGGAAACACACGCTCTATTTAATGAGATATTAATTGATATTAGCGTGCGCAAGCTTTTAGTACAGATAGCATTTTTCTTTGCCAGGCAGTCATATTTTTCCCTACCTGTATTCGGTCGAGACCCGCCTCTTCGCTAGGATTGGTTCAGTCGTTTGTGCTGTCGATACTGTCCAATCACAGAGCTGCGTGTGTGGCGAAGCGCCCAATCCTATTTTTAAGAAGCGGGAGTTTGCAGAATACGGGTAGGGAGGTAAATAATGTTAGTAACATGGAGATAATGGTGCTTTGACGGGGAAGCTTATTATATTATAATAGTTTTAGGGGAAATATGAATGAATAGGAATATTTGACCCGAGTTCAATATAAAGTTATATCATAATTTACAACTGTTAAAATATTAGCATTATGTGCTAGCTAACTGAATAATAATAAATTATCATTGTTTATTGAATCTCTCGCTCTCTCTCTTCCAGTACGAGCCGTACAATTATGATTATGATCTCCATACTGGTGAGTAACTAAACTTCATTTGTTCCTCTGATAAAAAAATTATCTAATTAACAACATATGTTTGTGGTCTGTACTCATGTCGTCTCTGACACCTTGACCATACATTGATATCAAGCTTAAGGATGGGGAAGCAACAAAAATAGAATTAATAATCCTGGAAAATATCTCAGTAATCTGAAGTCCTGTCATGTCCGCAGGTGACCCGAAAGCAGATCTGGCATACGAGCGTCAGTACGAGCACCAGCAGACGTACCACGTCATCCCAGAGGTGATCAAGAACTTCCTGCAGTTTTTCCACAAGACCACCTCTGACCTTATCGACCAGAAGGTTTACGAGCTGCAGGCCAACCGTGTCTCCACCGAGAGTATAGAGCAGAAGATCTACGACATCCAGGATATCTATGAGAACAGGTACGTCCAAGAAACTTCCTTTCCGATTTTCATCTATTCTCATTTTACTACGTTCATTGTAAATGATGTATCGGCCATGTTATTTGCTTCACAGCTGGAATAAGCTGACAGAACGTTTCTTTAAGACGTCTCCATGGCCAGAAGCAGAAGCTATTGCCTCCTTGGTAGGAAATGGTAAGTTTTTCTTTTTTCTAGTTTAATAGAGATGCGTAGATACTAGATAAGTAATTTTTACTTCAAGCAAACAACAGTAGCTTTGATAATTGATTGCTAATTGTCTGGGTTATGGATTTAATAAATCGTCTACATTTAATTTCCTAAATTTAGATGCTGTTTTTCTGATCCTCTATAAGGAGCTTTACTACCGACACATTTATGCCAAAGTCAGCGTAAGTACTGTGATGGTCATTTCACCTTGATTTTATTTATTTTTTTCATAACAAGGTTTTTTTCCCCCCTTTATTAATTCTTTCTTATTTATTTTATTTAGGGAGGCCCAACACTTGATCAGAGGTTTGAGTCCTACTACAATTATTGCAACCTCTTCAACTATATTCTGAGTAAGTCTGAGATTTCATGGTTTATAATTTGATTAACAACTTTGAAAAAGAAAGAAAAGCATAATTCTGGTTTACATGGATTAGATGCAGATGGTCCTGCACCTTTGGAGCTTCCCAACCAGTGGCTCTGGGACATTATTGATGAGTTCATCTACCAGGTATGTCAAAACTGAGTCGACTCAACTTGTTGCTTTCACACTCTTAATCTAGTTCTCTTGAATATCTTCTTGTTTGAGAAGCAAGCTTATTTATTGATGGTTTCAAGTGTACATAACAAATCCACCGTCTGCATATGAAAGCAGTTCTGTTAACAATTGTTTTCCCAGCATGATTAATCCCCAATATTAAATAAAAAGGAACGATTGTACCTTGTCTAGTTCCAATCGTTCAGCCAGTACCGCTGCAAGACAGCCAAGAAGTCGGAGGAGGAGATTGACTTCCTGAGGAACAACCCGAAGATCTGGAATGTACACAGCGTGCTGAATGTGCTGCACTCACTGGTGGATAAGAGCAACATCAACCGCCAGCTGGAGGTCTACACTAGTGGAGGTGAGGGCGGGAGAAATTACTTGTACTGTCAAAGGCTAATGAGGGCTGTAGAATAAAAGAAGTAATATTTCGATACTGTACAGCTGTGGCTTGAATTGTAAAGACCTGATCTCATTAATCACGATTTTTTTCACACCGCTTACACTCTTAGACGTCTACTCCTACTCTTTCAGCTAGAGATCATTAGGGATTTAAACTTGCCATCTGGATTTAAGAACTGTGCAAATAGATGTGAAGTAAGTTTAGTGAATAAGTCTCCATGACTCCATTTGATCGCGTATGAGATCTCACTGAAACCCAGTGAATGGGTGAAGTCTGCGATTACTGCACAATTCAGTGACCTCAGTGTAACTGTGTGTTCTAGGAGACCCAGAGAGCGTGGCTGGAGAATACGGCCGTCACTCTCTGTATAAGATGCTGGGTTACTTCAGTTTAGTGGGTTTGCTGAGGCTGCACTCCTTGCTGGGGGATTACTACCAGGCCATCAAAGTTCTGGAGAACATCGAACTCAACAAGAAGGTAAAAGTTGTTCAAAGTATATTCGCTATAAAGCTATAGTAATAGGTCAGAAACATATGGTGGCTGATTGTAATATATTTGTAATAATAGTAAATCAGTAGGGGGGGGGGGTCTACACGGTTAACCGGTAGAAATTTGTCAACCAGTAGAGATTTTGGTCTATCGTCTTAATCGTGGTTGAGATCACGTGACGTTGCACGTTACGTAACCACGCAATACACATTCACTTCTATGGGAAGCCAAACACATCTAAAGTGGGACGAAACCATGGCACCCGATTGAGCCGGCGTGGGCAGAACAAATATCCAGACCCGGTGGATCGCGCAGCGCGGACCAACTTGAGCAGCGCTGCTCGAATCACAAACCTGCGCAACGCTGATGGAAATAGACCGCGCCGACCATCAAAATTTTACCCCGCTGGGATTCGCACGTACAAACTAGGCATGGCAAGGCGGAAACAATATTAAACAGTCCTGACATTTTAAATAAATTGTTTTTAAATAAAAAACAGTGGGTCGCGCAGGTTTGTGATTCGAACGACGCTGCTCAAGTTAATCCGTGCTGCATGAATAAACCAGATCGTCTCTGCGCTATCCAGATAGTCGCGCTGCGCTGTCCACTGGGCCGTGCAGATATTTTGTTCAATCGGGTATAAAAACGAGAGCACACACAATCCTTATCAACTGTTTATTCTCCTTTATTCACAAAAACAAACTGACACTCTAGAGCAGGAAGTGCGCATGCGCCTTTTGCCCTTCTAAGGCAAGCCCCGAGGGGATAAAAACCTCACACACACATATGCACCTCACGAGGGCCTGTGCATCTAACATTAGCACAATATAACAAAATCAAATTAGGTTTGTTACACATCCAATCGAATATGGCATAAAAAAAATGCGGCAAACCTCAGCAATTCCCAGTTTAAATAAAATTACATTATGTAAAACAGTTTCTTTGTGGTTAAATTTTTATTTATGCATTTTCAGATACAAATTGCTATATTGTGATATATATCGTTATCGAGGTAGAAAATTGCTTCTACCTTTGATAGAAGATTTTGGTTATATCGCCCACCCCTATAAATCAGAATGAAAAAAAAAAAAATTACAGATTTTTTAACTTTCTTTCACACAGAGCATGTACTCGCGTGTTCCCGAGTGCCAGATCACCACATACTACTATGTGGGTTTCGCCTACCTGATGATGCGGCGCTATCAGGATGCCATCCGTGTCTTCGCCAACATCTTACTCTACATCCAGAGGACCAGGAACTTGTTCCAGAGGTCGACATACAAATATGAGATGGTCAGCATAATTGTCTTTAACTTATTGAGTTTATAATGTGCATCTTAAATGTTAATGATGAACAGAGAAAGATTGATTTTACAGTTATATTAGTGATTGGAAGGAAGTAATGTTTATTGGATTTTGTCTTCAGATTAACAAGCAGAATGAGCAGATGCATGGGCTGCTGGCCATCGCGTTGACCATGTACCCCATGAGGATTGACGAGAGCATCCACACACAGCTCAGAGAGAAGTACGGAGACAAGATGCTGCGCATGCAGAAAGGGTGAGACGCGTGCACACTTATTTTTAAAACTTGCAAGCTCTGTACTGCTGTAAAATGGATAGTGCTAGGTTAGAGCATCCGTGGCTTTGTGTATTCATACTTTCTTTTGTTCTGATCGTTTCAGAGACCTGCAGGTGTTCGAAGAGCTGTTCAGCTTCGCCTGTCCCAAGTTTCTATCGCCCGTCGTCCCCAATTATGACAACGTGCATCCGAATTACCATAAAGAACCATTCCAGCAACAGCTTAAAGTGTTTGCTGAGGAGGTTCAGCAGCAGGCTCAGCTCTCCACTATCCGCAGGCGAGTCTTTACATCATCTGTATTCCAAACGAGCAACATATTTTAAAAAAATTTACTAAGTTATGGTTCGGTTTGTTGCCTGTAGTTTCCTGAAGCTCTATACCACCATGCCTGTGGCTAAGCTGGCTGGATTTTTGGACATGTCCGAGCAGGAGTTCCGCATTCAGCTTCTCGTGTTCAAACACAAGATGAAGAACTTGGTGTGGACCAGCGGAATCTCGGCACTGGACGGAGAGTTCCAGTCAGCCTCAGAGGTCGACTTCTACATTGACAAGGTGTGTGTGTGGATGTGCAAAGAATAGCAGACCTACTGTCATTCAGACATTTTGTGCAGGGCCTGCACGTTTTAACATCAGCATATGCTAGTGTCAGATGGGCAAAACCACATGTGCGTTAGTGCTTTTTAATACAGTAAAACCTCTGATTACGAGTAACGCGGTTTGCGAGTGTTCCGCAAGATGAGCAAAAATTTTTAATAAATTTTATCTTTGAAAACGAACAAGTCTTGGTTTACCAGTACCAAGTATCATGCATCACGCATGCGCATCTTGTTTTGACGCAGTGTCGTGTGATCACAACTGAGCCAACGGTTTTACTGTCTTGGCCTGCCGAATAATTGTGGATAATCATCTCCTCTTCTGGGTCTTAGTGCTAGTCTCTTACTGGTATAATCAATAACCGTGCACGCATGTACTGTTTACTATAACATAGTGACCATGTGTGAGTGTGTTAAACATATTTTATTTTGTGTTTGGAAGCGCGTGTGTACAGCGCACATGTACTGTTTCTTATAACGCATGTGTGTCAAATTATGTGCGCGCACACAACACACATGCTCCGCAGCGCAAGAGAGAGAGAAACACACGCACACACACACACACACACAGTGCCTGCGCGCATAAACGGAAACACTTATCTGTCGGGATTTATTTGTACTTTTTTTAAGGTAAAGTGCAGGTTATTTTGTTTTATTTTTACTTTATATTTTGTTAATTATTTTTATGTATTTATTTTTTGTGGCTGTGGAATGAATAATTAAAAAATATATATATGGGAAAATTCGATTTATGAGTGTTTTTGGAATACGAGCCTGCTTCCGGAACAAATTATGCTCATAATCCAAGGTTCCACTGTATTTTTCTCTGTAGTATATTAACTTTACCAAAGGTGTTTATTTAAGGGGTTGGCTTAGGACCTATATGTTTTCTTTGTTCTGTGAATAAAGTTGTGTGCTTGTTTGTGTGAGTGTGCAAGCGTGTTGAAGCACAGGGACAGAGCTCATTTTTCAAATTATAAACCTTGTATGGATTTTGGTGTGATTTATAGATAATAATTCTTGTCTCTCGCCAGGACATGATCCACATTGCAGACACGAAGGTGGCCCGCCGCTATGGAGACTTCTTTATTCGGCAGATCCACAAGTTTGAGGAAGTAAGCATTTTTTTTTTATTATTATTATGTAACTTCATTGATTTTTTTGGTATATAACTAAGAAACTAAATGTTATCTTGCCTGGACATGTGACAGCAGAAGGAGAGCATTGTCATAGTTCAGTTTGCCCAAAAGTAACATGATAACATGAATTGCAATTTATCCTTAAAACCAGTTATACTAACTTCTCTTTGCTTGTTTTTCGTAGCTGAATCGCACCCTGAAGAAAATGTCCACAACTGGCACCTCTGGCTCCAGCAGTACCACATCACGATCATAAGGGCGCTTACTGATTTTTTTTATTTTTGTTTATTTTTTGTTTTTTTTAATTGTTGCACTTCAGCTGAAGATGCACGAACACAACTTGTGACATTTACTACAAGATGAGAAGCTTATCTTTTCTCTCAGATGGAGATGTGGTGTCTTTAACCAGCTTTCATACTTTCCAACCTCCAGTATCCAGTTTGCCACGTAGACATACATCTTATGGCATTTTTGTGGGCTGAAAAAAATAAAGTTGATGTGGTAAATGAAGTGGTTACCTTTTTTCCCCCCCTCCCCATCCTTTTACCCAACTTATTTAAATGATTTGAGATTTATTTCAATTTTACAAAACTTGAACATAATTGAAACAGAATTGTCTGTCATTTTGTCTGCAAAAACAAAATTAAACTTTATGAAACATCCCTACACTATCAGTATCTGTATAATGTCCAGTAGACAAAGCCTGTATCTTAATATCAGGTCTACAGTATACCGGTCTGTATCCATCTTGATTTTAGGAACAGGTTTTATACACAAAAGGCTACATATCATGAGCCCCACTTACACCTTTGGAACACGAGAGGATCATTTGTCATCAAAATATTATGGATCCAGACCAACTATTTGTGTCTGCCATTTCTGAAAGAAGTGGCCAAAGGCATGAATAACTTGAGTTCAGTTGTATACATTATATTAATATATCTATTATTACAATGCTGAAATTCAGATGTAGATCATTAACAAATAATCCAGTGGTCACAGTGGCAAGACAAACTCCTTGAGATAACATCAGAGAAAACCAGAACCCTGAAGGGAACCATTCTCTTTTGGGTGACACCCAACAGTGGGAATATAAATCATTACTCATCTATATCTGTATAGTAAAATGATAATTATGTTCCACTGATGTGCGTGCACACAAATCGCTGATCAAGGGGCCTACTTGGTGTGTGGAACTAGCTTTCCATCTAACTCTACTTGGGATTTAATCCTAGAACCGGAAAGTTAAAGTATCTGATATTCTAAAGCGGGATAAATATAAAGAGAAACTTAAAAGATTTAACCACCGCTTCCATTGTTTATTTGCCGCAACTTTAAAGTACAAGTTGACAAATTTTTTTTTTTTAAGAGTTTTCTAAGATTTTAGAAAATTTAATTTGGGGGAAAATGTTTTTTTGGGAATGTACAAATCTGTTTATTGAATCTATTAAGAATGTTATTTCAACAGAATCATTTTTCATCTTTTATAGTAGCAGATCTTTACCTTGTGTACTTAATGTAGACTTAAATAATGTAAGATAATGTAAGCATCAGGCAGCTTTCTAACAAACCTTATCAGGTGTAACTTAATGTTAACTCTTAGGCACTTTGTCTATGATATTATATCATGATAGCTAGCTTTTAGCATTCAACCTAATGTGTTATAATTTATGGTATAGAGTATTTGAATGCTATAACATGGCTATTACAGTTTAACCATGATAAAAATAAATGTAGTACATAGCAACAGCTTTAAATTCCACATATTCTCTCAAGAGCAACTGCAACATTAGCTATTAGCATTCAGCTTGTTAGTACTTATGACTTTTTAGGAATACAGTTGTTGTTGTTGTTGTTGTTAGCTAGCCTTAGCTTATGTTTACCTGCGTACATGGGTTCTTTGGTTAAAGTGGTGCAAAAATATTAATAAATAGACTTTTTTAATTGACTTTGGGGGAAAAAAACATTCTCTTACCACTAGATGGAGCACCAAAACAATGTTCTTGTCAATAGCTAGAAAATGCAGACAACAGGATAGTGTTCTTGCACATATGTTGAAGCAAAGACTAGATGTTTGATTAGAAATGAAAGTATTACCGACTGCAGGAGATGTGGCAGATTTGTAATCCCTATCTTACTGTTAGCTTATCAGTCAGCTCACAAGGTATTGAGCCAACAGGACAAATTTGCTTCAATTTATTCACCATTTGCTGTATAATAATATAATAATATAATAATCTTGGGATTAATATCTCATGTTTGGGAATGATTGTGGTGAAGAGTGTGAGTGAGTTCAGGCATGGATGTTGGATGAGGAGGTCTGTGCTGAAAGTGCTGAAAGTGTTCAGCAGGGTTGAGGTCAGTCAGGGCTCTGTGCAGGACAAACTCTTTCTTCCACCATGTTTTTATGAACATCAATTTGTGCACAAGAGAATTATGATACTGGAACAGGTTTGTGCCAGTATCATAATTCCTGACTGAAAGCATGCAAAACAATTATAAGAAAACCTGTACCTTCCAACTCTTTGGGGCAGTTTGCATGAGAGAACCCTGTAAGCATGTGAAGGGCAGTGTCCACACACGTTTGACCACATCGTGGAGATATTGAAACGTTTGGAAAACTGGAAGGAACATTATTATGATTTATTTCATAATAAAACACTGAAAGGCATTATTAATAGTATTCACTCATTCATCATTTATACCGATTTATCCTGTACACAAGGTCACAGGAGGGGGCGGCTGGATACACCATGGAAGTGGTGCCAATCCACTGCAGGGCATACATACATACTGTACACACATACACATGCTCATTCACACACTCAGTGTGTGTGGCATTCTCACACACACTGAGAATGCCAATTAGCCTAATCTGCATATCTTTGGACTGTGGGAGGCAACCGGTCGACACCCTCCAAGCACAGGGAGAACATGTAAACTCCATGCATACAGACCCAAGGTGGCGATCGAACCTGGACCCTGGAGGTGCAAGGTGACTGCTAACCACTAAGCCACCATGCTGCCAAGGCAATTATTTTTTAATGCTAACTTGTGGATGATTCTTTTGGTGTCTATTTGTTTTTTACACAAGTAAAAGTGAGATCTATGTACATGGACACTCGTGGTTTTTATAAACCTCACTTTGTGCACAGGGGAACTGACAGACATGATTATTATTATCAATAATAATAATAATAATAATAATAATATTATTATTATTAATGCATCTGAAGCTATCCCTATTGTTAACTTGTGGATTATTAATGGAAAAATGTGTATCTAAATTGTATAAATTTAGATATAAAACGACATTGTGGGGGACCAGTTTGCCAGAGTAGCCTCCCATAGTTTAACCCCATTACCTGTGACAGATGTTGTTTTGCCTCGGCGAGGGGAAAACGCCACGCCCTTTTTGTGGGCGTGCTTTCGAGCTGCTCACTGGTGGCAGCCTCACGCGCGGTCGTCTCGCCTCTGGATATGCCTTAACGAGCCCTGCGCGCGACGATGTTGAGCAGAAAATCGGAAATGTCCGGCAGCGCGCTCGCGCCTGCAGCCGTGGACCGCAGCAGGGTGGCGGAGAGGCTGCGGGCGGCGTTTGCGGGGCTGCAAGAGCTGCAACATTTGCGGGAGAAACAGGGCGACATGGTGCAGCGCGCGCTCCGCATGGACACGGACAAGGAGAGTGAGCAAGCGAGCAGTGGTGTGTGTTTGCACCAAAGTGACGAAGTGACAAACCGAGCCGAGGAGCAGCAGCGGCTTGAGGCGACGCTCACAGCCCTGAAACAGCAACTGGTAAGAAATGCATAACTAAACAATTACGACAGTTACATAACAATTGGTTATGTGCGCAAATTATAGTTCAGATTTGAAGAGATGCATGTTATTAAACCCAAACACAATGCATCAATTACTAGTTTTGAAAACTGCTTATGAAAACATATATGCATGACATATGTATATGCGAAATAAACAACTGCCATTGATAGTTAACAGGATTGAACAAGTCTCTTACTGATATATAAATGCGGATATACAGTGCATCCCAAAAGTCTCCATACATGTAAAAGGATGGTTGATTCAACAGTTTGAGGTTTTTTTTGGATTAGCCCTGTAGCCCTACAGAGTGTCCTCAGAGATCCCCAGACCTAAACCCTCTTGATTTTCCATGGTGTAATAAGAAAGAGAAGTTTAAAGATAATGGTGTAATAAGAAAGAGAAGTTTAAAGAAACACATTGAAAGTGCAGCTAAATACATAACACCAAATGTGAGTTTATTGTGACTAGAAGATACGACTCTATGTTTGCAAAAAATTTAAAGACAACATTTTGTTACAAGAGTTAATTTCCAGTTTGTATCTAGGCCTTTAGGACATTCTGTGTTTTGTACGTCGCTTTACATTACAGCACTTGTTGGTGTGCCTGCGCAGCTGGGGGTGGTCATAAATCAATGTTCATTCCAAGGGACAGGACTGGAGGGTGGGGGCTTGCTGGGCAGGTTGGGGTGTGTGTGTTTCCATCTCTGATCATTAACCCGCTTTAATTAGAATGGCCACAGAGAAGTAAATGACCTAGGTTTGGAGACACAGGTTTGACCCCCTTCTGCAGCCCTAGTGCAGGTCATCTGATCTGTCTCCTAACACACACAACCACATATAGACTAATGACGTTGGGAAAATATAGAGCTCCGTAAGAGTGCACATGACCTAATAAGCACTAGAGATTGATTAAAAATAGCAACCAATTAGAAGATCGTCTCGAGTGAACAGTTTGCACTTTCGGTGAACTCGTGTACTCTATTGAATTGAAGGGGAACAGTAGCTCCCCAAGGTGGAATTCCTCCAGAGGATGTGGTTCTGCTCAGTGAACTGGGATTTTATTTTATTTTTTACTCGACAGCAGCCCCCAATTAAAGGGATTGAACTGCATGGAAATAACATGCAAGTTGAGTGGAAAACTACAGTTACTCTTAGAGAAAAGTAACATCTCAAGAATATGTAAATAGAAGTTAAAACATGTTGCTTTATGTGGTAACCAATTTACAAACATGTTAAATGAGTTCTCTTTTTTGGGGGGTTAATCCCACACATTTTATTACAGGTGGTAATATGATCATAATTCTTTTGTGGTATAATTGTTCAAAGCCTCACTTTATGCAGATGTTAGTGAATGGTTATGGAATTCTTTGACTCAGTATTTGGCATGCAGTTTTACAGTTCAGTATTTGTCTTGGTCTTGTATTGTTTAAATGCACACAGTGGCCTGTGTTTCTCCATGGGAGAGATGAGTGAACTTTCAACATCGCACCCCCAGGCCAATCCCTGTCCTTGCATGGTTAATGGTCAACTACACTCCTTCTTTCTTCTTTTTTTTACCTCTTTCTTTCCTTCCCCCAAATGTCTTATAACACGCCAGGAGGCCTGTGTCATTCATTACAGATCTTTAAGGAACTGCCTCCATTGTTTTCTCTTTATTTTCCTTCCATAGTCAATTGAGCGGTTAAATGTACACAACTTTGTATAGTCACATGCATGAATGAACTTTGTTTGCTCTCAAGGTCTCGCTAAGTGTCTTTTTTCCCCCTTGATGATATCATATCGTAAATTTAAAGCATATTCTTTCAATTAAAATTTGACTTGCACTTTGTCATATGTTGCACTACTCCATACTGAAAACTTTTATATAAAATAAGTAAGGGAATTCTAAAAACCTTTTTGCTAACCAGCATATACTTTCTTTGTAGACTCGTTTGCGCAGGCAAGATGTCGGACTAAAAACACACCTGCAGCAACTGGACCAGCAGATCAATGAGCTTAAACTAGATGCTTGTAAAACTTCTGCTGAACACCTTGAGAGTGACAGCCGACCCAGTTCAGGTGAGCAGAGAATTATATACATCATATATCCATCATATCCATCCATTATAGCCATCATATATTCATTACAAGTGAAGTACATACAACGCATGTGAGACACTTGTTTATTCAGTGTATCTAATAATGTAAATTTCTTTATTTAGGATTCTTCGAGCTCAGTGATGGTGGTTTGGGCTCTCTGTCGAACTCATGCACATCTGTCTACAGTGAATGTCTCTCAACTTCATCTCAAGCAAGCCTCCTTCCACTCTCCTCGGGCCTCTCGGCTGTTCACGGCTGTAAAGCCCAAGCGCAGGCTGATGCGTGCCGTAGGCGTTCTGCGGACGAGTCTACGGCCCAACCGGACAATCCACGAGGGCTCGGTGTCCGTCTGGGGAGTAGTGGAATACGAACAGGTTCAATCAGCTCAGAGAGAGCCAGACAAAGGCCTGTCTCGACAGGTGAGCATGAACATTTCATAGTCACTCACCATAAATTTCTAAAATAGTTTCAGTCAAAGCTTTTTCTGAAATATAAACTTGTCAGGATTCCTCAGAGATATTTTTTTTCTTTTTCTCCCAGGTGATCTTGATAGAGTCATCAATCCTGCATTTGCTTCATACAAACCTGCTGATGGTAAAACATCCACACTGTCCAATAAGTTCTTTGAACTCAACATGGATCCCAAATATCAGAGCAACCTTGTATCTCGCAATGGTACTGAAGTGTATTGCTACCCAAGCCCTCTGCATGCTGTAGCCCTCCAGAGTCCTATCTTCTCTCTCAGTGGTGATAAGGGAGGACCTGTGGCCTTAGATACCCAGGATAGACACACCAAAATGGGACAATCTAAGGACACAAACCCTAAGCAAGAGTCAAGTGGCCCCAAAGCTGAAGGTTATATTGTGAAACTGCTCCAGCGCAGCTCAAGTAAAATGAGCCTCCTGAGTGAGTTGGGTGTGGAAAAATGTCCGGTTCCAGATAGTATTGCTCAGGATCATGGGATTTTGGGGTTCAGAATGAAGCAAGAGAAGGATGAAGTTCAGGAATCCCTAGAGCGGAAAATTGAGAATCCAGTGATTGATGTAAAGAAATCACCACCAAGACCTGCTGACAAGGAGCAAATGAACCTGAATATCATTAGAGCAGAAGATTACAGACAAACATGTCCTGTCCAGTATTCAAGTACCAAAAAACCTACCACAGCAATGGGTCAAGAGAAGGAGGATGAGCCTAGAGATCGGTTTGACCAGGGGAATGGCTGTGAGGCAGCATCAACCATTACAAAGGTTCCTGAGCAGAGACCGAGCTTTACCTTCTCTAATAAGGAGAATAAAAGCAGAGACGGAGGTTGCACTCATACAGCTACAGAGTTTGTTTGTGCTCAGTTTGTGCCTGCAGGGTCTCAGAGGGTGAAGGTGCGTCAGGCAGACAAAAAGACCAAGGCTGTGAAACTGCGTAAGAAGGGACATGAGAAACCAACAGGTAAGAAGCACAATCTGAAGCACTCATTAAGAGATCATGAAAAGGATAAAGGATACAGCACTAAAATCTGTGGGGATAGAAATCCAAAGCAGTTTAATTCAGAGAGAGATTGGATCGGTGCTTCTTTTATGGAACCCATACTTCATTCTTGTTCAGAATCCAGTCTTTTGGGGTCAGGAAATCTATGTGGCACTAACCTTCAGTCAAATCGACAACAGAAACATACATCCAAATCCAGCAAACCCACAAAGGCTCAGTTCCCAGACTTGGAGAATGTATCCCGAAAGAAGCAAAGCTCTCAAAAATGGCCCCATGCTTCAGAGATCCAGGTTCCACATGCTGCCCCAGCCCACTACCAGAGGTCCAGGGAGGTGAATAATCAGAAAGTCACACAAAAGTCAGGAATGGTGAGAAGTCTGAGCATGAGACCTCGCTCGGGCCACTGGGGTGGTGTTTCTCGTCCACTCCATCCCTCTCTGTCCTCTTCTTCTTACTTTAGCAACCTGAACTTGAGATATCCCCCTGCTCCTTTGTCTACACACTACCCACCCAGGTGTGAGTCAGAGTACTCAGCCGAGTGTGCCTCTCTCTTTCACTCGACCATCATGGAGAGCAGCGAGGGAGAGCTGAGTGACTACACTACCAACCGCTTTGGAGACAGCGAGTCCAGCCAGGAGTCTCAAACTGGTTCTGAGTCAGACAGCAGCCTGTCACTGGATGAAGATGATCTGTATGAGGAAGATGAGGACGAAGGAGGTCTGGTCTGGGCTGAGGCTACTATGGTCCCCACTGCCAACGAGCTCACCAACAGCCAACGGGCTATCCAACAGCACCTTCGGCCTGAACCAGCTTTGTGTCGCATCAAAGCATCCAGAGCACTGAAGAAGAAGATTCGCCGCTTTCAACCAGCCTCGCTTAAAGTCATGACTCTGGTATAGTCTTCAAGCTTTCTTCCACTGGTCAGAAGTTTACAGTATTCTCGCATTGATTTTGAAACAGTTTTCAAATACTACAATTGCATATTGTCTGTGCAGGTTCTAGGAAATGAGACTAATGATATGTTCTGTATCTTTATGCAAGGCACTCCATATTAAAGAATAATGTTTATGCCTTAGGTAAATAAACTGCTTCTCAGATTCTACCCATGCACCAAAGATTACTCTTATTGCTTGTAAAAAAAAAAACTGTTGTATACTGTAAATATTGTTGGTGTTTGTTTTTTGCATATTCAAAACAACCAAAAAAGAAATCTAGTTAAACGATATGATGTATTTTGTTCCCTTAAAAGCCATTTTCCTGTGTATAATTATATCTGTTTTTTTTTCTATGCATATTAACCTCCTTGCAAATAAACATATTTAATGTTCAAATGACTCTATAGACTCTTAAGTTTAACTGGGAAGGGCACCTGATTAGGCATCGATCTATCAGAAGCTCATTTAGGAAATGTTTGGTCAATGTGGAATTACGACATTTCACTGTGCAACATATTCTTAGATAAATATATTTATGGCAACCAAGGACTCAAGCAGATAATTAACCCTCATATGATTTGCTGCTGATGACAGTCCTACCTCAGCAAAAAGCAAATGTGTAGTGCAACAGGTGGTGCAATTCAGAAGCACAAACTATAGTTAGGACATTTTCTTGTCTTTTTAGTGCCCTACATTTGTGGCACCCAAGGACTCAAGTAGACAGTTATATGTTAACTCACATATAATGTGCTGCTGATGACAGCCTTACTCTCACTGATCATGTGCCACAATCCTGTACAGTACTGTACATGAGTAGATTAAGTGTGAAAAATGATTTACATATAAGCCACATTACATTGTAAAGGTTCACCTTGTCAGAATGACCAAAGAGTATCATCGGGGTTGGAGAAATCATACTTTCACCAGCTCGCTTACTAAGCAAAGGGAAGTAGTGATGGGAAGTTTTTAATTCATTTTAGTGACTCAGTTCGTTGAATCTCGTTGAATCTTTCATTCGTCATCTAGTTCATTTCGTTCTTTTGTTCAGAAATAAAATAAAATGTTACATTTTCAATAAACAGACCCCCGACACGTCTACATAAACAAATTTTGGTTATAGTTCCAGTAATTAAAATATTACAATGCAGCTAAGGACGTATTATGATAAACAGAATGAGCAGCTCACCACTCATATCCGAGTTGTTCATTCTTTTAAATCTATTGCACTGCATAGCGTCTATGGGAGTCACGTGATAAAAGAACAAACGACTAGGACTAGAAGATTCGTTGAGAATCTTGAGTACTGCAGTGCATGCAAGTCACGTGACAAAAGACCGAACGATTCGGTACAAAACACTCAAAGGTAACTGCTCATTTCTGTTTCCTCTACATAACTTACGGAGGTTTTGCGATGCTTTGCGCGCCCAGTAGAACATGAACGAATCACTCTAAGGGACTACTATTTGTTCTGAGTCACGTTAAAGACTTGTTCAAAAAGAATGAATAGTTCAAGAACGACCCATCACTAAAAGGAAGCTCTAATGAACTTCCTGGTCCCATGGACAGTTTGCTATAGTTCTAGCTAATGCTAGCTACTGAGCTAGATACATTTCTTAATTTCGTCTTATAGAAAAAGAAAGAGTTTTTATTCTTTCATGATAGAAAGTCATCTAGTTGCTGACAAACACTTGAACTACAAGTTGCATTAGTCTTTATAGTAGGCTTAATAGGCTAGTTATGATGCATGCTAATTTACCACATTATAATAAACATTTTCACTCAGATCAGATCACACTTTGGTGAATAGCAAATGTGTAGTGCAACAGCATGAAGTGGTACAATTCAGAAGCACAGTGTATGGTTTGAATTTTGTTGTCAATACAAAACCTTTTATTGTTATTTCCTCTGTGTTGCATGGCCACGGTAGTGACAGCAAGGCGGTGCTGTTTGCTAATTAGGAAGGCATCTGCACAATGTGCACAATTTACACATTTATAATGAGTAAATTAAACGCATCAGTGTTATAAAACATCACCATTTAGGTAATGATTTAATCTCCTTGCCATGTTATTCAACTTCGCTTCATTCAACTTATATGTAAATTACCTTATAAATCTTATGATTTCACTATAATCAGAAATTTAAATAAAAGAATTCCAACATGTCTAAAACTATAAAAATGGAATAATAAGAGTGTACTTTAATGGTACAGATAAATATTTCTGTGTGTGTGTGTGTGTGTGTGTGTGTGTTTATCCTGGATAAAGCATAAGGAAAATGGAAATCACTCATACTGTATGTTCACAATTACAGGGGTTTAAATAGATTAGGATAGGATTAATATTCTGTACTTGATTCAGGACGCTTTTTATAAAGCACACAGATGAATCCCACATGATCTCTTGGGCCCCTTTTCATCTCTGTCTGACAAGGTTTTAGGAGGATTAAGAAGTCTGTGACAAAATTTCATCAACTTTTACTTACAAGCTCTACAACATCATCACTTCTGGGCTGCAGATACAGATGTAATACTTCAACTCCATACCCATAAAGGATTATTATAATCAGTTTGCTTGTAGTTGGATTGTTTTGGAAAAACAAAAAAATTATAATTTTTTTATGGAAAATTAATGAGCTGTAGAAACCTGACCAATCCTGTGGAATTATAATTTAAACTTTCACAGAACCAGATGTTGGGAAAAACATGAATCAAATTCCATGTATGTGACATTGTATTTGCGTAATATAATTATTCCTGATTCTAATTGTCTGAAGCTGTCGAATCCAGTTTTATGGTTTCTAATAAAGAATAAAACAATGCCTCTTTTTGAGCATCAGCAACAACAAATTCTAGACTTCAAAGATGATTTTCATGCTCCAGTCAAGTGCTCGTCTTTTCATTGGCCGTATGGATTTTTGACCCACCCTGTCTGGCTACGGCGACCCTTGACCCTGTTGAGAAAGGGGATTAGAAATGGGCCGAATCTGAGGAAGAATAACAAATAGTCTAGTAAGAAAAAGAGGAGAAAAAAAGAAGGAGAATGTGGGCACAGATGGGAGGAAGGCTCCAGCTGTGTTCCTTTGAAGCTTGGTCGAGGCCAGTAGACTTGACCTTGCTTGTGGCTGGATAAGCTCATGCACAGTACATTGTTATCACATGTGGTCGGGACCCCTTTCACCTCTCTCCATTTGTGTTGTATTACAACGCTGTGGAATACTGCTCTTATGTTGATTAGAACAATGATTATTGATGTGGTGAAGTTTTCTATGAGAAGACATTTAGTTAGCGTTTATGGCAGGAGTCTTTAGCGTAAGTGCTTTATTTCAGTCAGTAAGTCATCCATCATGTGAGAGATAAAGACAAAAGAATCTGGAAAATTCTTGCTGCATATAAGGAATAAAACATTAACATGCTTTTAATGAAAGCAAAACAATCCAGTTTGGGTTGGAGATAGAAACTGTTGAGCTGCATCACACCACACAGTGATTTGTCTGTCTCGTATGATTTGTATGTATGTCTTGTATGAGCTTGGGAAGAATGTCAAGTGTGCGTTCAAATCAAAGCAGGACTTTTGATTGCTCAATATAAGAGAACACATTCATGAGAGTAAAAACTACCTTAATTTATCTATAATATTCCCTGCTATACTAGTGCACTTATTTTATGCACTATTGCATGGATACCATGAAGGGTTTTTTTTTTTAATCAAGTTTTCTCAGTACACCAGAGCCATGATCAGACTGCCTGCTTCATGTCTGAAACACCAGCCTCCCAGGAACTCCTTTAATAGCTCAAACATGTGGAAATGGCTTGGAGCGGGGTCAGGACTGTACCGTGTATGGGGGATGTGGCATTAACTCCCAGCCAAGGTCCTGTAATGTGCAAGTGGTGTTACAGTTCCCACACACAGATGCGTCTTTTCCGCAAGCTGGCGACAAGTTACCTGTCGATTTTCCAGGATCAGACGTTCATCTCGCTGAATGTTCACGGAAAAGACTGCAGTGGGCTCCAAGCCACCTCAGCCGGGATCGTCATTCACAGACGTACGGCCTTGATTTAAAGGCTTTCTCCATTCAAATGTTTTACAGTGGCTAAAAGTCTCACCACAATTGGTTTTACATCTTCATTTACCTGAAATTTCATCACAAGTCCCGGTTTGACTTGAACACCACTTGTCATTCAGGATATTCATAAGGATAAGAACTCTGATTTTCATTATTTTAGCTTTGGGCTGCCACAGAGCTGCTGAATCACTGGGGTTTGTTCACACGATGACTGATTCAAGCAAATGATTCTCTGATACCTAGAGCTGAATCTGTACGTGCTATAGAATGAAAGGAAAATATGGAGTTCAAAATAAACCCTTCAACTGTTCAGCTGTTTAAAAATAACGCAGAACACAATGTCCCAATGTTTAATGAATGAAAGGATTAAAGAGCAAGAATGTGGTGGATTATTTTCCCATGAATTATTCTCAGCAAATGCTTGACAGATATGATCCGAAATAACGGCATGTGAATGGATGGAAGGATGTACTCTATTAAGCCAAGACATGCCACACGTGAAGAAAAGATGTCCAATTATCTTTGAGCATTTATACTTACAAGCTACTAAATACAGGGTTAATGCTGCTTCTTGAGGCTGTCAAGTTGTCAGTACAACACAAAACATTTGCAACACCCATGTTGAATAGAGTATGGGCTATTATAGGTAGGAAACACTGAAATGGGCTTGAGAAGACATGTGAATGTCAACTGACAGTGGACTCGTATTAGTGCATGCAGAGACACGCAAGCAACAAACCTGAAAAACATATCTAAAGAATACAGATGTCAAGCCCAACAGAATGAACAGAGACAACTTGGATAAAATAAAGGCTATTTGTTCATCTGATCGTATCAGTTAAGATGTGGTGTAACACTGTTATGACTCTGAATGCATTGCGTTGACAATGTGGGTCACCAGAGGAATGCTTTGTTCGGATACAAATATTACAATATACAAAATTATTTCTCTATATAATCCGCTGCTACACTAATACATTTATCCCATAGTTTCACTAGTGCTTGGATACCACTGAGGTACAAAGTTGTCTCAGCACAGCAACAATGTAGTGATAATCGGACTGCCCACTTTACATCTGAAACACCGGCCTCCCAGGAACTCCTTTAAGGCCAAGACATGTGGAAATGGCTTGGAGAGAGATCAGGACTGTAATGGAGATGTGTCAAAAACTACGAGTCGAGTTCCTGTAATGCTGTAATGTGTTGGTGAATGATTGTATGTACAGTTCCTACAGACAGATTAGTCTTTTCTACAAGTGGGTGACAAGTTATCTGTCAATTTCAAAGATCATGGGATTGAATGCGGGGGACCTTCTTTAAAGAAATGTTTGCACCATTCAAATGTCTTACTGCACCTAAGAGTCATCACCATACTGTGCTGGAAGTCGTCATTAAACCATTGAACCAAATGTGCTTGTGCTTGCCATTTTTACGCCATTAAAATATATCAATTTACGTTTTTATATAGATAAAGATATGCAGGTTAGGCTAATTGGCATTCCTAAAAATTGCCCGTAGTGTGTGATTGGGTGTGTGTATGTGTGTGTGCCCTGCGATGGATTGGTACCCTGTCCAGGGCGTACCCCGCCTAGTGCCCGAAGTCTCCTGGGATAGGCTCCAGGTCCCCGCGACCCTAATATAGGATTAAGCGGTATAGAAAATGAATGAATGAATGAATGACAGATAATACAATGCAGCATTGCTTTCTAAGCCCATTACTTACCTTGGTGCTGAAAAGCTGTTACAAAAGCTTCAAACTTACAGTACATAGATTACGCACCATTACATCATGTTTGTAGGTGAAATCGATTTCAAAATTAAAGCTCGTGAGGGCATATCTCAATCTCCCCAGGACACACACAAACACAAAGGTCTTTCGTATACCATCTCAAGGCTAGTTCTTGTTATGTGTAATACAGTCAGACAGTAGAAAGGGAAAGAGAAAGTAGCACAATGGAAGAGACCCAGCAGCGGTGCTAATTGTAGCAGTAGTGGGTTAGGTGAAAGAAAGGGAGGGATCGGGGGAGGTTAGAAAACCTCTAGGGTTTCCATTTAGGATGAGGTAATCCCCAGGCAAATGGCAGCCCTTAAGGCTGGGTCACAAATCACAGAGTTATTGCTCAGAGAGGCATCCCCCCCCCCAACACCAATGCCTTCATTGTGTCTGTTTAGTGCGCTTTCTTCTTAGAACTTGTTCTCTCTATGATTGAGCCTTGTTTAGCTAAAATGCAAGAGGTGTGTGTGTGTGTGTGTCTTTATAGGGAGGGGCATGTTTTTATATCTCGATAGGAACCAAACATCCCCATAAAGATAGGAATAACATGAATACTTAAGAAGGACAGTTTTGATTTTGTGATCAAAATCAAATTTATTATATTTTTTTATAAAAAATTTATTTGGAAACAAAATATTTTACAAACCGGATTCCAAAAAAGTTGGGACACTAAACAAATTGTGAATAAAAATTGAATGCAATGATGTGGAGATGGCAAATGTCAATATTTTATTCAGAATAGAACATAGATGACAGATCAAAAGTTTAATCCGAGAAAATGTATCATTTTTTATCATCATCAACTGTGCATAATATCATCCGTAGATTCAGAGAATCTGGAACAATCTCTGTGCGTAAGGGTCAAGGGCGCAAAACCATACTGGATGCCCGTGATCTCCGGGCCCTTAAACGACACTGCACCACAAACAGGAATGCTACTGTAAAGGAAATCACAGAATGGGCTCAGGAATACTTCCAGAAACCATCGTCAGTGAACACAATCCACCGTGCCATCCGCCAGCTGAAACTCTACAGTGCAAAGAAGAAGCCATTTCTAAGCAAGATCCACAAGCACAGGCGTTTTCATTGGGCCAGGGATCATTTAAAATGGAGTGTGGCAAAATGGAAGACTGTTCTGTGGTCAGACGAGTCACGATTCGAAGTTCTTGTTGGAAATGTGGGACGCCATGTCATCCGGACCAAAGAAGACAAGGACAACCCGAGATGTTATCAACGCTCAGTTCAGAAGCCTGCATCTCTGATGGTATGGGGTTGCATGAGTGCGTGTGGCATGGGCAGCTTGCATGTCTGGAAAGGCACCATCAATGCAGAACAATATATTCAGGTTCTAGAACAACATCTAGTCATCTCTTTCAGGGAAGACCCTGCATTTGTCAACAAGATAATGCCAGACCACATTCTGCATCAATCACAACATCATGGCTGCGTAGGAGAAGGATCCGGGTACTGAAATGGCCAGTCTGCAGTCCAGATCTTTCCCCTATAGAGAACATTTGGCGCATCATAAAGAGGAAGGTGCGACAAAGAAGGCCCAAGACGATTGAACAGTTAGAGGCCTGTATTAGACAAGAATGGGAGAGCATTCCTATTTCTAAACTTGAGAAACTGGTCTCCTCGGTCCCCAGACGTCTGTTGAGTGTTGTAAGAAGAAGGGGAGATGCCACACAGTGGTGAAAATGGCCTTGTCCCAACTTTTTTGGGGATTTGTTGACACCATGACATTTTGATTCACCATATTTTTCCCTTAAAATTATACATTTTCTCAGTTTAAACTTTTGTTCCGTGATTTATGTTCTATTCTGAATAAAATATTGACATTTGCCATCTCCACATCATTGCATTCAGTTTATATTCACAATTTGTTTAGTGTCCCAACTTTTTTGGAATCCGGTTTGAGGGACAAATGCGTTTGAGTTGAACGTATGTGTTTGTGTGAGTGTGTGTGTGATTTTAGAGTGTCAGCAGGGAGAGACATGGCTTTATGCTGATGGAGAGTGTAATTGTCACCCAGATGAGAAAAGCTTTTTAGACAGATGTGTTTCCAGACTAATGAAAAAAAAAGGATTTCCCCCACTGAAAAAAGAGATCGACGCTTATTAATATTTCTATACAATTTTATAACAATCTAAGGTAGAGAAAAAAAATTCTATGTACTGTAGAGGTTTTTATAAATGTTTAAAATTGACCAGAAACCTGCACCTGTTTTTTTTTTTTTTTTTTTTTAATGACTCTACTCACTTGTATTAAAGGGTGGAAATGTGGCTGATTATCTACCCTTCCGCTGTGATTTAAACCGGATTACAGAACATGTATAAAAGCTTTCCTTGATTAACTCAGATAGATAAAGAATGTACTTCTATTGTTAAATGTGGTCATGTAGACCTCCAGTGTTTCCCAGTTCATTGAAATGCTTCATGTTTTTCTATGTTTCTCTCTCTCTGTCTCTCTTTGTTGGTTTTTATAGAGAGAATTTTATGTGACGGGTCAGTGGTTGGCCCTCTCTTGTGCAGAAACCCTTTTTGAAGATGTGTAATGATGTGCATCAACAGCTGTGTTTACATGGACCCACTAATGATGTGATGGGAATAAAAGCTAAATCGGAATAAAACTGCATCAAATCGGAGCAATCT
Organism: Channallabes apus; assembly: GCA_030522415.1. Lineage (NCBI taxonomy): Eukaryota > Metazoa > Chordata > Actinopteri > Siluriformes > Clariidae > Channallabes > Channallabes apus. Next base: position 26,201,443 of record CM060125.1, on the reverse strand, counting down.
GACCCAGTCCGGCTCGATCGGAATTAGAGGGGGGGGGGGGTACAAACCTTTGATAATCTGTTCAATAGGTAAATATTAGCCATGTAAACACTGGACCTGATAGTTGCAATTAATACATTCTTTCTGCACATGTTTGCTGCACGTGGGGGGAACTAGATGTGATGTGGTGAGTTTCCGATAAGTACATCATATTTTCTTGTTAAGTATTACTTTCTTTCCCACTTTTCTAAACTTTCGTCCATTGGGTCTCTGGCTGAAGTGGGAGCACTGATTGGCTCACCATTTCATATGCAGTAAACCCTCTAAATGACCGTAGACTGAATTCTGGTAACCGATCATAACTGAGATGGTGGAATTTATTGGAATGACATGAGAAGCCTTAACCAAAGCTTGTTGGGGAAAACTTCTTTTTCTTCTGGTATATTACTAGCAGATTAAACATTTCACACTTTGCACATTACAAACATGTTTACATTGTGATTAAATGCTTTGTGCATTTATATAATACATCTTATCATATCAGGTTGAAGAAATATTGTTCACGTGAATGGTCAACTTTTGATTTTACACAGCATTAAATTGCATTTATAATGTATTTGCTCTTAAACTGGATTAACTATTTGCATTGTATAATATAATGTAAAGACTGGGAAAAGGGAATTATGTTGGATTATGGAGTTCCTATGCAAAGACTATAAAAAAAATAAGGCAAAGGTATTCTATCACCTTTCTTCAGTGTATGGTTGGTTTTTGAGTAGTTTCAGATCAGTTTCTTATGTGGTTCGGAGAAACTGTGGAGACCAGGCGATGCTACAGAGCACTAAAGTCAGACTTTCTGTCTAATTGTGTTTCTATGAGGATTAGCCAGCTTGTGAACGGGAGGGAAGCGACTCTTCCTCCTTCTGCCTACTGTACATATGAATAGAGGCAGGCAATACCCCTATATTCATGCATATGAATGGAGCTAGGTCTCTAGAGTAAGCTTCACCAGCTTTAAGAAGAAAAGAAATGGTAGCACGATTATTTTTGTTGTATCTTATGTGAACTCTTGGCTCCTTGTGTGTAGGACAGTAATGCAGAAGCCCTGAGGCCCATCACCCATCTCAGTACACATCCTGCTTTCTGGTGCTTAATCCTTTCTTTAACTCTTTATTTACACCACCTTGTGCACAGAACCACACCATGCTGTGGTTGGGTTGTCTAAATACACACAGACACACAGCACACACACACACGCACACACACATACAGAAGCACTTGCACACACAAACACTTTAACTGAAGCCTTGCGTGTCACGAACATGCAACCAGATGATAAAAATAATAATAATAACAATAATTAAACTAAAAAAATGATTACCAATCTGATCATTTCTGATTCATACATATCTTCTCACACATTTCATACACATTTCCAGAATTTCTTTTGTTTCTGTAAAACTGCTTTGCGACAATGAGCATTTTTAAATCGTTATACATGAATTGAATACTTGAGCAGTTGTTGACATAAAAAAAGAGTTAAAAATGTTTTCAATTTAAAAACAATGCATCAAATTTTTCATTTATGTATAATTTCGTTTATTTATTTTTTTTCCATTAAACAACTTGTTCCTGATATCCTTTCTTTTATCATGAAGTTTTTTGAACTGTGCATGTAAACATCTATCTATCTATCTATCTATCTATCTATCTATCTATCTATCTATCTATCTATCTATCTATCTATAAGAAATCCCATTAGCCTCATGTGTAAAATGACACTAAAACAATGAACATCCAATTAAATCAAGAACTGTACATTTCTTTTCATAGATAAGATTCAAATATTTAGGGTCAAACATCTAGTAGTGATGAGTCTCAAAGGAAGCTTTAATACCATGTTCCTGCCCCCCCCACCCCCCACCCCCACCCAGATCCATCCATCTATTAATGTGACTCTCGCAGCTGGAACATCTGCTCTAATTGAGAATTTAACAACAGTTTCAAACCAGAGAAGCAGACACTCAACAGTACCCTAGAAGTTTAGTTCATTATCTGGCTGAGACACAAACTATTATCACTACACCAGAAGTGTACATCTGGTGAACCTGTTGCATCTTTATTCAACATTCTAGTCCTGTTCACTGTAACTTGAATACCTGTCGGATTCCCTGTCTGTCTTTAAAGAACATATGCTTCCTAAAGGTCAACATCTGGTATGTTGAGCACTAACCAGGCCAGGAGTTCAGGAAGTGCTTCCTAAATTTCTTAGAGCTGAACAGGAAGCACTGAATAGCCAGCAGATGTTCAAGCTGCTTTCAGTCCTGTTTCGAACCCCACAGGAAACGGCTTAAGCAACCTGCCCGATTCTTATGCCAATGATAATCTCAAAAGATTAGGAACCAAGATAATCTTTTAAATTTGTGTCTGGTCTGCAAGATCCTATCATGTAACAGTTAGTGATATGACCTGGACTTTCACAGGACCAGAGCGCTCTATTTTTAGTTTTAAACGGATTGGGGGAAAAACAGGAATATTTACATACAGCTAAGTGAAAAAGTTTGTATGCACCATGGTTTTTAAATGAAAAGAGGAGAAAATGTTCATCTGTTTTTAAAAAAAAAAATTAATGGAAAATATTCTATAAAAACAATATTCAATAGTTTTCCAGACTTGACTTGTAGAAACCTTGCAGAGAATTTGCAAGCACTTTGCAGGAGATATAATTCTTCAATTACATCATTTTGAATTCTGGATTTATTTGTATCAACATCTTGTTGCTATAAAAGAAATATTAAATGTATTTCTTCCGGACTTTATAGAATTCTCCTGGGTATGTCTTATCTTCATCCCCCTTTTGGAAGAAAAAGATCAGCACCAGTTCTACTGTCTGAGGAGATTGAAGAGGTGTTCTAACGTTTGTCAGATGAAAGGCTGAGTTGAGAAACAGATGGTCCCTCCTCTCCATCAAAAACCACGAAAGGTTGTAAGATAACAGCTGAGCAGACGACCAGGACGTCACGATCCGTCAGAGCTTCTGGAGAGTAAAGTTCACAAGATGTTCCTTGTGGTTTAGAAAACAAAAAGGAAGAATAATCAGGATATCCTGAGGATTTATCCCAGGATATCCATCCAGGACAAATGGTAATGGCTGATGATTAAGGGTTCTGGGAAGAGTTAGTGTGTGTAGGGGGTTAATGGGGGGAGGGGGGATTTAATGGCTCATTTAACCAGGATATCAGCCTGAGCAGGATCTCCAGTGGATTTTGACATCTCAGATGCCACAATTATGCCAGAATTATGACTTTAAAGCCAGCTTCTTTATAAATGACTGCATGTCTGTACACAGTGTAGTGTTCAGCGTAGACCTTCTCCCCCTGCACAGCTGCTGATACCCTCTGTTTCTCTATCTCGTCTCACTGAAGCTTTTATAACTTTGAAGTCAGTCACTTCCTAGGGCGACCTAGGGTTTATTGACGTTTCAGCACTTTAAGGTTGCACCAACAGCGTGGCCCTTATTATCAGCAGGGGATGCCTTTTTATCTTCCCAGCGCAGTTACTCCAATCAGACACCTCATCTTCCTGCTTTTCTTTATCACACCATTTACATGGGAGCACATTTGCCCTAATATGTGGTCATAAAGGGACTGGAATTGCAGTTATAGGGCCTAAAAGGCTTCGGGATGGAGACTGTGAGCTGTGAAAATGGCCTTGATTGAGTCAATTATGTCTGGAAAAAAAGGACAGAGATACAAGATGCTCGTTCTAGAGTTGTTGCCTGATTGCAGTCTGGTTTGTTTAGATTTTTTAGAGTCAATTGTATCAAGATCCCACAAATTTGTCTAATTTAGGAAACGATGGGTTTGATTTTTAGTCTGTTTCCTCTTAATGTTTCTTCATCATGTAGTCTGTTGCCTCTGAGGAATCTAAATGTGCATGCAGATGTCATGTGAAGGCGCTTTATGACAATATCTATTGTCAAAAAAAAAAAAAAGATAAAAACCCTCAATTGAAGTTTGAAATCAGTTAAAATCTGGTTCTCTGTCCCAGTAATGTCAGAAAATTATGTTTCCCATAATTACATTATCACTGTTGCAAGCTATTTTTATAAACATCAATACCATAAACCAAAAACTTTTCAGTAGGGAACGTCTGGCAGAGTCCCCTGTCAGGACGAGCTTCAACTCCCACCTCCGGCAAAGCTTCAACCACGTCCTGGGGGAGGTGGGGGACATTGAGTCCGAATGGACTATGTTCCGCGCCTCCATTGACAAGGCGGGCGACCGGAGCTGTGGCTGTAAGGTGGTCGGTGCCTGTCGCGGTGGCAACCCAAGAACCCGTTGGTGGATACCGGCGGTGAGGGATGCCATCAAGCTGAAGAAGGAGTCTTACCGGGCCTTTTTGGCTGGTGGCACTCCGGAGGCAGCTGATAGGTACCGGCAAGCCAAGCGGAATGCAGCTTCGGTGGTTGCTGAGGCAAAAACCCGGGCGTGGGAGGAGTTTGGGGAGGCCATGGAGAATGACTTCCAGACGGCTTCGAAGAGATTCTGGTCCACCGTCCGGCGTCTCAGGTGGGGAAAGCAGTGCACGGTCAACACAGTGTATAGTGGGGATGGTGCGCTGCTGACCTCGACTCGGGACGTTGTGGGTCGGTGGGGGGAGTACTTCGAAGACCTCCTTAATTCCACCAACATGCCTTCCGATGACGAAGCAGAGTCTGGAGAAATAGAGGTGGACTCTTCCATCTCTGGGGCCGAGGTCGCCGAGGTGATCAAAAAGCTCCATGGTGGCGGAGCCCCGGGGGTGGATGAGATCCGCCCGGAGTTCCTCAAGGCTCTGGATGTTGTAGGGCTGTCATGGTTGACACGTCTCTGCAACATTGCATGGACATCGGGGACAGTGCCTCTGGACTGGCAAACCGGGGTGGTGGTCCCCCTCTTCAAGAAGGGGGACCGGAGAGTGTGTTCCAACTACAGAGGGATCACACTCCTCAGCCTCCCCGGGAAAGTCTATGCAGTGGTCCTGGAAAGGAGGGTCCGTCGGATAGTCGAACCTCGGATTCAGGAGGAGCAGTGTGGTTTTCGTCCAGGTCGTGGAACAGTGGATCAATCAGCTCTACACCCTTATCAGGGTCCTGGAGGGGTCATGGGAGTTTGCCCAACCAGTCTACATGTGCTTTGTAGACTTGGAGAAGGCATTCGACTGTGTCCCTCGGGGAGTCCTGCCTGTGGGGGGTACTCCGGGAGTATGGGATATCGGATTCCCTGTTAAGGTCTGTTCGGTCCCTGTACAACCGGTGTCGGAGCTTGGTCCGCATTGCCGGTAGTAAGTTGGACCTGTTCATAATTTTTATGGACAGGATTTCTAGGCGCAGCCAGGGTGTTGAGGGGGTACAGTTTGGTGGGCTCAGGATTGGGTCACTGCTTTTTGCAGATGACGTTGTTCTGTTGGCCTCATCATCCTGAGACCTACAGCTCTCACTGGATCGGTTCGCAGCCGAGTGTGAAGCGGCTGGGATGAGAATCAGCACCTCCAAATCTGAGGCCATGGTCCTCAGCCGGAAAAGGGTGGCGTGCCCTCTCAGGGTTGGGAGTGAGATCCTGCCCCAAGTGGAGGAATTTAAGTATCTCGGGGTCTTGTTCACGAGTGAGGGTAAAATGGAACGGGAGATCAACAGGTGGATCGGGGCAGCGTCTGCAGTGATGCGGGCTCTGTATCGGTCCGTCGTGGTGAAGAAGGAGCTGAGCCAAAAGGAAAAGTTTAAAATTTTTAAAAGTTTAAAGGCAAAATTTACCGGTCGATCTACGTTCCTGCCCTCACCTATGGTCATGAGCTGTGGGTAGTGACCGAAAGAACAAGATCGCGAATACAAGCGGCCGAAATGAGTTTCCTCCCCAGGGTGTCTGGGCTCTCCCTTAGAGGTAGGGTGAGAAGCTCAGTCATCCGGGAGGGGCTCAGAGTAGAGCCGCTGCTCCTCCGCATCGAGAGGAGCCAGATGAGGTGGCTTGGGCATCTATTTAGGATGCCCCCTGGACGCCTCCCTTGTGAGGTGTTTCGGACACACCCCACCGGAAAGAGACCCCGGGGAAGACCCAGGACACGCTGGAAGGACTACGTCTCTAGGCTGGCCTGGGAACGCCTTGGGATCCCCCTGGAAGAGCTGGAAGAAGTGGCCAGGGAGAGGGAAGTCTGGGCATCCCTGCTGAAGGTGCTGCCCCCGCGACCCGACCTCGGATAAGCAGAAGAAAATGGATGGATGGATGGATAATTTTTTTTCAGTTGTTAATGAGTAGGGCAAGACGCTGTTGTGGTGTGTGTAGACAGTGAAGAATTTGACTCAGCAACACCAACATGCCCTCAACTCCAAATATAACCTCTGCAGTTATTTTTTAAATATTATTCATTAGGGAACTCTCCTTTCACGAGGAAAGAGACTTACTGTGATAATGAAAATTGTGAACACAGAATCCGAGTGGCGCAGTGGTAAAGCGCTTGCCCTATCATCTGGAGATCGCAGGTTCGATCCCCGGGTGATGCTGTTTTCCTCTCACAGCCGGAGGCATAGAGAGAGCTGATTGGCCGAGCTCTCTCAGGGGAGAGGGATGAGAGGTACTTGTGCTCCCACATTAATCACGGCTCTACAGCTGATCAGGGGCGTCTGTGAACTCGCGCACACACAGCATAGTGCTGGCAACACAACGTAGTTCAATGACGATTAAGCCTTGCCGGTGTGTGTTAACCGAATCTTCAGACATTAAACTGTGTATAATTTTTTTTTGTGTCAGGTCGAACACAAGTTGTATTCACTTTGTATATAATATATGTATATATTACCATTATACCAGAATATAGGAATGACATCGCAAAATTGTAGAAATCTCAAAATGAGTAAACAACCATAAAAACATGTGATTATGTGTATCTGTGTACTTTTTTTTTTTTTGCTCAATCATGTTTGTATATTTGGTTAAAATGAAATAAAATTCAGTTCATCATCTGGCCTATTTTGTGCTGAAAAAATCCCTAATCCCTGTGCTATATGTTCCCTATATCACTATAATCCCTTTATTTTTAATTTTTAAACAGCAAAATAAATTATGTCTAAAATGCTCTGAGCTTTATGATCTACTGCGCAGTTCTCAGATATTGTTTTTAATACTACTACTAATAATAAAAATAATAATTTCACACTTTCTCATTGTGGTTTTTTAACCTCGCCTTGATATTCTATTACATCTTCTTGTTGTTTGAGGTTGCATAATATATGATCGATCGATCGATCTATCTATCTATCTATCTATCTATCTATCTATCTATCTATCTATCTATCTATCTATAAGAAATCCCATTAGCCTCATGTGTAAAATGACACTAAAACAATGAACATCCAATTAAATCAAGAACTGTACATTTCTTTTCATACAGTAGATAAGATTCAAATCTTTAGGGTCAAACATCTAGTAGTGATGAGTCTCAAAGGAAGCTTTAATACCATGTTCCTGCCCCCCACCCCCCACCCCCACCCAGATCTCGGGCAGGTCCAGACTTGCGTGGGGTGGGTATCTCCTACAAAATAATACAACAATAACAGAAGGAGAATAAGAGAGACAGAATATGATTAGAACGAGACCCACATATAGAGAGATAGTGAGTAGGTAAGTTGAGAGATTTTAAATCTGATAAATGAAGATCTAAGAAAGAAACAGTGGACAAACACAAGCATTTGTCAAAAGACAAAAAGCAAAGAGGAATACGCAAACAATCAGCAGTTGAATCTTCAGTCACATGGAGAATCTTTTTGAGAATCTGATATGTAACTTAGTGCAGAAGTAAAGGTCCTGAAGGACAGCACCAACAGGCGATGAGTGACATGGACATGGTCTGAAGGACACTTTACTCTCTCAGTGTGTTTATTTAGGGACTTGGTGGACTGAACATTTCCATCTGGCGAGACAAAAAGAAAGGGAATGGATTCTAGACTAGGATAACAAACACAGCAACAGAGTTCACATATGTTTAAAACAGAGACAAATTCCAAAGTCTCTCTCTCTCTCTCTCTCTGTCTGTCTTTTAAAATACATTCCTATGCACCTATATGATGTTATTAATGTTTTTAAACCAACCCGTTGTTTGTCATCTAGCTTCACTTGATGCTCATCAGTTCTATGAACTCACCCTCACCCTATATTTAGTCATTATATCCTCAATGCATCCCTTTCATTACTGAGCCATAAATTCTTTAAAAAAAAGATAACATTTTCTGAATACTTTACTCTTGTCATAAATCTCAGAAGACATTGCAATTAATGTAGCGCTGACAAGAAGCATGTGACACTGATGGATTAGCCTTTAAAAGCATAGCATAAAGCAGGAGTTGGGCCAGGAGAGCGAGGAGAAAGTGAAATGAGAGAGAGAGGGGGAGAGAGAGAGAGGGAGAGAAAAACCCAATTCACACACTTCTCGGGGCAGATAAGGACCGGGCTTCATCATTGTCCCTTGATGTGGCTGATGCATATAAAAGACTCAACTCCAGAATTCCTTAGTCGGCCTTAACAAAAACACGCAGGCCAATCTCCCTTCATCTCCTCTGTCCTACCCCCCACATTACCATGATATAATCTCTGCTCTTATATGCTAAAGTGGTCCAGAATTTATGGCCATGCTGATAAAAGGGCACAGGTCAAAGGAAATAGACTACATTGTGAAGGAAAGGAAGCTGCAACACAACCGTTGCTGAGTCACTGTTTAAGGAAAAGATGTACCATCTGCCTGCTGTAAAAATGACCGCGCTTGCAACATGTCGCACATTCAGAAATGTTCTTTAACGCCCATTTGCATGAATTCAATACGTGCAATACTGTACGCAAGCATTGTTTTTATTTTATCTGTCTTTAAAATCCATTTTACTCAATAGATTCTGTTTAAAATAATACTTAGAAATACACAAAACTGTACATTAAAAGGTCAACTATACAGTAGTTACTTGAAAGATGAAATAAAAAACTTCTAAAGAAAGAAAAAACCTAAATTTAGAATTTTTATTAATTAATCAATCTATTTTTCATTCATTTACTTTTTTTTTACACAAATGTAAACAAAAAACATATAAAGATTTCGTCATGTGAAATAGTTTTAGAAATATTCTGTAATTTCCTACTCTATCTATCTATCTATCTATCTATCTATCTATCTATCTATCTATCTGACGCATAAAAATATATTTTTCATCTCCTAATGACCTACCGAATTACTCTGAATGTTAAAGAGAGATATGTGCAACACTGCATACAATACTTAGTAGCAAACATTTTAACATTTCATTTTATGTCACTTAAGAGTATAACACTGTTATGAGCAACTGTTTGTTAAAGTGCTACTAGCACATGACTGCATGCCTTATAGTCCATGTGACATTACATGACATACAATATATTCCCTTGCGTGACAATAGAGTCAGTGTTCATAAAGCCAGTGAGTGCGTGAGAGGCTCGGCTTTGTTCAAGTATCCAAGTTTTTCACTCAGCTTGAATACACTCCATACCTCACCGAGTATGAGATGGCACAGTCTTGGCAATACTGGTTCTTGGTTGGTTATCACATGAAGATCCCAAAGAAACGAATCGCTAATATTCTGGATGTCTCCAGATATCGAGGGAACAATGCTGTGTTCTAGAGCATGGAGTTTCAGAAGGTGTTTCAATATAAAGCCAAATCCACATTCTTAACAGCATTAAGGCTGCATCACTACCATTAATAGGTACTTTTATACAATTGCAATCAGGGAAGCTGTTAAAGTTCATACAGTCCAAATTTGATCATGAAGATGATTAACATTGTTAATTGTTACACTGTTAGTGTTAGAAAATTTACAGGAAAAATAACAAACATTTAATGTAATATTCTTAAAAACTAAAAATAGTACATTTAAGTGTACTAGGAGTCAAATGAGAGAGGTTTGTACACTTGTCTAAGCAGGAATTTGCATTAACTGCTTATGTCATGTTTTGCACATCTTCAGTGCAGTCCAGCCTCAACTTGCTATGTGATGTCATCACATATATATTGTTACTGTTATGCCATTATAAGTAAAATCCCCTCCAAGCAGTTGAAAGTACTAGTGTAGATAAATCGACACGCAAGTAGCATTACCCAAACCGCTAAGTACACTGAGTCTCGCCATCATCGTTTACAAAGGCTAATGCAAGGAGGATTACAGCTCGTACCCATGACCTAGCATTTGCCCACACACACACACACACACACACACACGTCCACACCCAAAATAGTCTTGGTTTTCCCACGAATGCTCAGAGTAAACAGTAATTCCTAAAACACAGGGCTGTGGAATGGCGTCACAGTGTCTCCTCTAAGTGAAGGTTCAGCTTCTGCTGGCATCATGTCAATCACCTTAACTGTACACAAGTGCCAAGTTAATGATGATGGGAACTGAAGGTACTGATCCTCTTCTCTGGCGTTTCCGCTAATAAATGGAAAACATCAGTTAACCCATTTTTTTAATGTCCAACAAATCTCTGCTGAATGGTGTCTCACCAAAACTGACATTGATTAACAATGTAGAAGTAACTCTTCCAGTAAACCAGTTTTGCCAAATTGAATTAGTCTAAATTAATTATTGCACAAATTGCAAATAATTGACTTTATGTGCAAAACTAATGCATTTAATAAATAAATAATGCATTTTACCACAATAAAAATGGAGGAAAATCACTGTTTAATTTATATTTCTTTTTGTAGAATACTTTTTTTTTTTAATAGTCCTTTAGTTCGTCCTGTACCAAATCAGCTACCAAAACTTCAACCTTAAAGGGCATCAATTATGAAATAAAAATTCCCTTTTTAGCCTTTTTATGGGTCTCTTGTGTGCGTGTACTCTGAGAATTCCTTGCTTTTGCTTTTTTTTCTTCTTCCATTTTTGCCAATTAGATTTCCCCCCTAAAGTGACCTCATATAAGGGAAAGCAGTTCTAGCTTGTTGTTCAGATCTACTGTACAGTTCTATGGAGACATCTCTCAGCAGTAGTTCATTGCATAGATACTGAAACTAAACATTTGAAGGACGAGTGAAACAGAGGGAGCTTGACATATATACTGTAAAAAAGAAAATTCATTATCTTAGGCGTACCTCAGCTTTCTCATTAACAGACAATTTATGGGAGCTCTGCAACCTGAGTAGATGTAGCCAAGACTATTTAGCCTAGTCTGCCATAATTGGGATATGTGGCTGCATTATATTCTGCGACTTCTATGAGTCTACAGTAACAATTGCTATTCTGTTTCTAACTTGGGGAAAACTGTATTACAGTGTGTTATACAGATTTCCATGTGTGACAGTTTCTAGTTTGCAAATCATATTTTTTGCATTATAGAGCTCTATACCGAACTAACTTTACTTACAAATCAATTCACCTTCCCAGTTAAACAATCTGTGAAAGCATTGTGTGTTTGGAGTGAGCAGGTTTGAGCACGTTCACATGTTAGCATGTAAATGATCGTTAAAATGTTCAGTGCTGTACCCCCTAGGTAGCTGAGTTAGCAGATCGTATAGTGTGAAGATGTAAAGAAATACTCTCAGGGTAATGTTTGTGTACAACAAGGCATACATAGAATTAAAGAAATCTGTATATCCAGTGTTGTTGCCAGCTGAGTTAGATCAGGAACGTAATACCTGTGTGATCTGCTGCATTTTTAATCCTCACAGCTTTACACAAATCCAGGAAGGAAAAACTACTGTCCTAAAACTGCAATCTCACTCTCACTGGATCTTGGGACTTGCTTGGGAACTTGCTTTTCTGTCATGTGGTTTTTGCGTCATGATTGCCATATTCAAGATCGAATTTCTGCACAAACGAAAATAACTACTGGCTGAAAATACTCACCTCATGCTAACAAAGCTGATGTTTGCATTTTTTCATACACGACCGTGCATGCCTCAAAACATTCAAAGGTCTAGTGGCTTGTCATGTCCAAGTTATGTAAAGGATTTCATCAGGAGACGAAAATGTAAAAGAAGGTGGATTAGTTATTAGGTTCCTGACCAAAGGCAAACTTCTAATAATGTAACTTAGCTATGAGGCAGCATAGCAGAGAAGACGTGACAATACAATGTTCGTTCTGAAGCACGCACTGAGCCAGATGGATGCAATAAGTTTTTAACACAGTCTTCAAAATAGTGCCGCTCTTATGTGAGAGGTACGTCTACAATGAAGCCTTTCTTAATCACCAGCTGTAACTCAACAACAGCTAGAAACAGAGCTCATCTGTAACCAGTCTCACTTCCCGCTAAGTGTTCAACAACGAACCATGGTAACCCACAATGGCTCCCCCAGCCTGTAGTGTTTACAGAGAGAATACCCGCAGAGCCTATAGTCTTCCTATGTGTACCTTTCAAGAATGGCGAACTCTTAAATGTTGTTAGAGCTCGAGTGGTGCAAGTGATTAATTTTTATTTTTTTCCATTCAGGTGTCTCGTCAGTAACAGAAAACATTCTCAAGAACTAGACACAAGTAAGAACAAAGCATGACATGATTCTTAAGCTGAGGAAGAGTTCAAGTCAAGCCAGTGATATTTGATCATGCAGAAAGTTGTTGTGTTTATTCAACTGACTATGAAGTGTCCTACAGACTGCCGTTAATCCTGGTGTGCTTGAGCCTGCCTGTTGTGACAAGATAGTAAAGAGCTTTTAACCCCTTTAACACTTTATGTGCTGTTGTTTTTTCTTTATCAAACCTGAGAAACTATTAATTAGATCCTTCAGAAAAGGAATAACCTCATGTCCTACAGCAGGCTCTCTCTTTACGGGAGTTTATTCACTTTTTTGCTCTTAATCAAGTCACAGGAGTGAGGTGTGTTTTAGCATTTACATTTACAGCATTTGGGGGACATCCTTATTCAGAGCAACTTACATTTTCATCTCATTCCACATCCGAGCAGTTGAGGTTTAAAGACCTTGCTCTAGGGCCAAACAGAGGAAACTTTGTGGTGCTGGTCCTTTTGATCAGTAGTCCAAAGTCTTAGCGCCTGAGCTACCCCTGACTAGCATTGGTGACACAAAATATTGTTGGCTTTTGATAATCCATATAAATAAGAGAATTTTAAGGAATATATTTACCTTTCAATAAATTCAACAGGATTGAACAGTATCCAAAAATCAACTCACTTTACTAACTTCCTTTTAACACGTGACTTCTGGATCTATCCAAACATTATTACGGATGAATGTGCTAAGTTAGCAGTGTTAAGTAAATGTTGTGAATTGAAACCCCACTGTGGGCTAGCAGCAGAGTGTGATGGCTAGTCAGTCTTGATATGTTAGCACAAGGTCGCTTTTGTGGATTGCTAATGCATTGGAACAAAAACCTGGTTAATTAAGTAGGGTTGTTCTCAGTTAGCATGATGTCACCTAGCTAATTGCCAATTGTTGTTTTTCTAAACGATTAGCATTATGTTAAACATCACACACATCCAAATCCACATTGTACTGCTTTATTATTACATGTCCTTGTGTTGGTTATACTGCACTAGTGTAAGTACTTGTTGTTGACGAGAAAAGAATTTGTAGGAATGTAGGAATAAAAATTAAAGTAAAATAAAAGCTGATCAACTTTAATGTAATCAGTGATATTATTATTTTAGGGTAAAGCTTACTAAACTTATTAATACAAAGTAATAAAATTGTGTATTTTTGAGTATCTTACGTCTTGTTAACGCTAAGTTGTACTTCTTTTGTCGTTAGCCAAATACATTCCCTGTTCGGGGAATCAGAGAGTGAATCACACATGAGAAATCGAAAACGTAGATCAGATAAAGATTAAGTTTAGTCTTAAAACGACTTTAGCGTATTAAAATTAATGTATACCACTTCAGTGCTGGTATAATATATTGTAAATTATTATGATGAAAATATGAACTAATCCCAGTAAAAATATTCTGTTTAGCTTTGCTAATTAATATCTATTAGTAGAAATGTTTGTTTACGTTAAGCAAGTAGCTTATTTGTAGCTTATTTTAAATCTGGCACATGACACGACATTTTAATTTCGCTTATGGTGCAGGTTAAACTTCAGGCAGAAATGTGAGTACTGCAAAAGTTGCATAAAATTTTTTTTTTTCCAGCGGTCGATTTAAGACGCACCCACATTTTGATGCATGTGCAGTACACTTATAAAACATGAGGTTTATAATCTGGCACGTAATTGCTCCTAACTTCCTGTATACTCAACCTTTTTATTTACTTTTCAAAATTAAATCAAAGAGAAACAAACAAAAAAATCTCCTAGACAGACAGTAAGACACAGTCTCTCTCTCTCTCTCTCTCTCTCTCTCTCTCTCTTTAGCAAAATTGTTCCAAACATGGTAACAGTTAAAAATTGTTGAGTTTGCCCCAGACGTTCTCACACACTCCATGACTCATGCACTGTCATTAAAGACTGGTGCTTAAAGCCACCCCTCACGGTCTCGCACGTAGCCTGGACACATTCCCCTGAAAGCATTTTTACATCCTCACACACCAATCTGCTAACTCAGCTACCTAGGGGGTACAGCATGGTGCACTTTAACGATCATTTACATACTAACATGTGAACGTATACACTCAAACTCCCTCACTCCAAACACACAATGCTTAAACATATTGTTTTATCTGGGAAGGTGAATTCATTTGTAAGACTTACTACAGTTAACTAGTTTAGTTTTAATAGTGCTCTATAATGCGAAAAAAAGAAAAAGGTTTGGGAATTGCCTAGAAACCACATTTAACTATCACGTGTGAGATTATGTAAGAGGCTATGTAATTCCTTATAAAACCTGAAAATAATCAATTGTAAATTATTATGATTCTTATTGTTGGTCTGGAGAGATGACTTAATTTTCCCTCCACAATTCATTAACCAGGCAAGAAGTTCCTGTGCGTGTGTGTGTGTGTGTGTGTCATTCATCCCCCATGCTGAGGTGCAAAGGGCAAGCATTGGCTTTTTCCTAAATAATAATAAAAAAAAATGTTAAAGCTAATCCACACCCCCAGCACACTACCCAGGAGGTCTGAGAGTTAACACATTACTGGAAGCAGTGAAGGAAAAGTAAACATTCACTCACCCTTACCCACACACACGTGTGTGTCACAACAACACAGCCAGGATTTAGGTGTGAAATGTTAGCCCGACTCATGCATATTAGTATTTTTGCATCACAATAGCACTGTAGATTGTTTACACACACACACACACACACACACACACACACACACTAAATGGGATTTTGCTGCTTGGACGTTCGCATGGGAATACTGTAGTGCCAACTTCAGTACTGATAAAAGTATGATGCAAGTCTCAAGCTCGCCTAATGTTAGTTTAGGATTGAAACACATAACTTGAGTAACTTATCTAGTATTTTCCATATGTCTCACCCTCAGACCTATTTCTGTTTATTTGTGAATGTCAGCCTGTAAAAGCGTTTTCATGCCAACCTCTCTGACGAGACATCATACAGATGTTGCTAACAGCAACACATTCCGTTAGCTCCACTTCGGAACTTTACGCCATTAAGGATTACTGAATCCTTACAGTGTTCACTGAAGTGATATTAAGTAATACTACAGAGAATACTATACGCCATGTTCGACATGTAGGAATAATTTCTAAAGAAGTACACAAACAAAAGTGTTGCAGCTGTTTTTCAAAGGTTTAACAGTGTATTTGGGGCAAAATTACTCAAGAATTTTTAAGCAATTTTAAGCAACTGTTTTATTATTGGCTTGCTCACAAGGTATTAAATTGAATTAAATGTACAGTGGGGTTCAAAATAATAGCAGTTTGTTGAAAAAAGCTCCATATCCATATAATAACTTTTAATTTAAATCACATAAATGCATTGGACGGCCTGCACATTCTATTCTGAATCAGAACATAATGTGCTAAATATATTACTGTATTAGTTTAATGTAAGTGAAGAAAAACAAATATTAGCCTGTCCAAAAAAATATCAGTGTCATCATTCATCTTTATAAAGTGATGAATTTACTGTTTAAACAAAAATGCTTGAAGTTTAATCTTTCTTGTGCATCTCTGAACTAATATTTAGTTGTATAACCAGGTTTCTGAGAACTGCTTCACATCTGTGACAATTGTACTACACGCCACAATTCCTCTGCATTTCTTGGTTTTGCCTCAGAAGCAGCATTTTTAATGTCAGCCCACAAGTTTTCTATTGGATTAAGGTCTGGGGATTGGGCTGAACTCTCCATAACATCAATCTTGTTGGTCTGGAGCCAAGATGCTGTTCGATTACTGGTGTGTTTGGGGTCGTTGTCTTGTTGAAACATCCATTTCAAGGGCATTTCCTCTTCAGCATAAGGCAACATGACCTCTTTAAGTGTTCTGATGGACTCAAATTGATCCATGATCCCTGAAATGTGATAAATAGACCCAACACCATAGTATGAGAAGCTACTTCCCCATATCATGATGCTTGTGCCTCCATGCTTCACTGTCTTCACAGTGTACTGTGGCTTGAATTCAGTGATTGGGGGCCTGACAAACTGTCTGCGGCCTCTAGACCCAAAAAGAACAATCTTGCTTTTATCAGTCCACAAAATATTTCACCATTTCTCTTTAGGCCAGTCAGTGTGTTCTTTGGCTGTAACCCCTTCAGCACATGTCTTTTTTCCAACAATGGGACTTTGCGGAGCAACTTGCTGATAGCTTGACTTCACATAGTCGTCTTCTAATAGTAACATCACTAACAGGTAACTTTAGATGTTCTTTGAGTCAATTTTGTTATTCTTTGATCCATTCGAATGGTAGATTTTCCGTTTTCATCCACGTCTTTCTGGTTTTGTTCTCCATTTTAAAGCTTAAAAATTATTTGGTATCATTTTAGCAGAGCAGCCTATCATTTTCGGCACTTCTTTGTATGTTTTCCCATCTCTAATCAACTTTTGAATCAAAGTACGCTGTTCTTCTGAACAATGTCAGAACGACACATTTTACTCTGATTTTCAGAGAGAAATGCACAAGACAAGACTTTTCTGCATTTATCCTTAAATATATGCTCCATCCTGCTCCATCTGGCTGACCCTGCGCTCTGACCCCAGTTTCCTAATTGGGATATGCGAAGAAGAAATTTCGCTGTGCTGTAAAAAGTACATATGACAATAATTGAATATTCTTCTTCTTCTTCAATGAATGGAGCAACCATTCAACACTGCAAGGACAAAGTAAACACAAATTGAAATCTTGGATGAACATAATAAAAGGACCATTTTGGGAAGACCTTCTCTTAAGTCTGTCATCTCAAAACCATTATTGAGAGAGTGTAATGCTGTACTCTCCAGATGGAAATCACCAGGGACTACTCACTCTCTCTCACTCATCATCTATGACACTTTTTCCTGTATACATGGTCACAGGGGGTCTGGAGCCTATCACAGGAGACTTAGGGCATGAAGCAGTGTACACCCTGATGGCCTGTACCCATTGCAGGGCACACACTCATTCACATACTACAACCAATTTGGGAATTAAATTAACCTATTCTGTGTGTCTTTGTATGTCTTTTGTATGTCTGTGGCAGGAAACTGGAGTACCCGGTGGAAACCCACCAAGCACGGATAGAACATGCAAAAACCATGTCTCCTCATCATGCTGCCTCACCAGGGACCAGCCGATATGATTATATCACAATACCTAGGTTCACATTCAATTTAAATTATAATATTACAATATTATAATTCTAAACCAACTTAGCAAATAATTCACTAATTGCTACCACACATGATGCTGTTCTGCCTGTCAGTGTGTGAATAGTTTAGAGTGCACCACCTGCAGGAGTATTGAGGAACTGCAACATTTTACCACCTTAAGTGAAACATATATATATATATATATATATATATATATATATATATATATATATATATATATATATATAATTATTATTATTATTTTATTATTTTTTAGATTTCTGTAGAATCTCGATTCATAACTTAATCGATTTTTCCCTCATCTCTAGTGTACACAGATGGAAAGAAATCTGCATAGACATATTCTAAGCTCAAGCTGTCCAAGCTCATATTTCTCAAACAAAAATTCAAGAAATGTCAAATGAGTCAGGTGGTAACGTATTTCCACCCAAACAATATAATCAGAATCATCTTAGAGAGAAAGAGTTCATCTTTCTTTCAAAGCATGGTCAAGGTTCAGGAGCGGGTCAAAGGATTCAAAATAGTGATCCCATTGAAGCTCCTTTTACACTCGTTCCAGTTGCTTTTTTTCATTATTATTCCCAGTGAGAATCCTGATCTGCTTCCCTTAAAGAGGTCAAGGTGAGTGACCTATTGGTAGGCGAGTCTTCTGCCTCTGAGAGCCCCTGGGCATCCTAAATCAATGGGAGGGAGGAAAGAAAGATGTCTTTGCCATTTCCTGCTGTGCATGTCCTTCATCTAGTGGGTAAGTACAAGAGCACTAAAAGTGCGCTTCGGTGATGAGTCATACGGGCTGATTGAGAGGAAATGCCCATGGGAGTGTTTCTGGCGAGACACACAATGTTGTTTTTAAGACTCTTAAAACCTCGAGCCAGCAGGAGTTTAATTAAAGACAGGTTTGTTAACAACTGGACTCGGAGGAGTCACGGTATTGATTACTGTCTGGTCCACACACACATGCTCATGCAATGGAAACAGATTTTAATTTTGAAAAAATGTATGGCATTCTTTATTAATTGTTTAAAAAAAATGCAATTCCTGGCAAATTGCTAAAGAATGTAAGAAATAAATCGATTCCCGTTTGGGAAAAACAAACAAACACAATATTGTTTTTGCTAAGATTTGACCCCTGGGGGTCAAGTCTGGGGTATTTAGCGTAAAGATCATTTCAGCGGATAAACCAGCACCACATGAGGATATCTATGAACCTTGTCTACAGTGGTACTCAATGGAAAACACACAGACACATGGCATTTTTAATAAAATAGATGCCTGTCTTGGGATCTGCGTACGCCGCAGCCCATCCCTGTAAAACAAATTTGTCTACGTCTCCCTGTTTGAGCGTTTATGGCCCATGAAGCTGTAAAGCAGACAACCTACTTAACCTGCTAAGCATCAGATCGCCTTTACCGTCCTGCTTCTTTGTCCAAAATCAGACAGCCGTGACATGAAGTGGTCTGGTATTTACTCCTGGCAGATCCAGTGATTCAGGGTAAAAATACATGCTCTTGAGCCTCTTACAAAAACATTAGCATTAAAATAGCATTAATTATTAATGTACATGAAACTGCACTTTTGTACACACGATTATATATGAGGGGTGTTCAAGTCAAACCAGGACATTTTGTGCAGAATAACAGTACATACAGTAGTTATGAGAGTAAAAACTCCCTTTATGTCTCTGTATAATCCCCTGCTACACTAATGTACTTATGCCAGTGTTTCACTCGTGCTTGGACACCAACAAGGTAGAAAGTTTTCTTAGTATGTCAGAGCCATGATCAGACTGCCTGCTTCACTTTTGCAACGCTGGCCTTCCAGGAACTCCTTCAGGACTGTAATGGGGATGTGGCGATAACGCCCAGTCGAGTTCCTGTAATGTGCAAGTGGTAAATGTGTGTGTGTACAGTTCACACAGACTGATGCGTCTCTTACACAACTTGGCACAAAATTTTTACAAGGGAGCCTCCGAGTGGCACAGTGGTAAAGCGCTCGCCCTATCATCTGGAGATCGCTGGTTCGAACCCCGGGTGATGCTGTTTTCCTCTCACAGCCGGAGGCATAGAGAGAGCTGATTGGCCGAGCTCTCTCAGGGGGGAGGGATGAGAGGTACTTGCGCTCCCACATTAATCACGGCTCTACAGCCAATCAGAGGTGTCTGTGAGCTCTCGCACGCGGAAGGAGCGGCTAGCGCTTTCCTCCGAGTGTGTTACTCCACCCCTAATGGTGCGTGAGCGAGCAGTTCGAAAAGATGCGGTCGGCTGACGTCATGCGGTTCGGGGGAAATACGGGATAGTCTTCGCCCTCCCGACTGAGTGGTAGCCTTAATGTGGGAGCCCCCTAGTGATGGGGAGGAATTGGCCACGACTAAATTGGGGAGAAAATTGGAAAACCCTCCCAAAAAAAAAACAATTTTAACAAAGATCAGATATTCCAGTCACCTGCAGTGGGCTTTAAGACACCTCAGTCAGGTCATTCACCTTCATTAAAACGTTTGCACAGTTCAAATATTTTACTACAGCTAAGAGTCTCATTACTGTACTGCGCTATATATTACAATAATAATGTCATTCACAGGGCATCTATTTTTTTTCCAGGTGGCACAGTGTCATAGTGTTTAGCACTGTTGCCTTGCACCCCCTAAGGGAGGCTCTATAGGTGCTATAGATACTGTAGTGAGTGAGTGAGTGAGATTTTCTTCCTCTGTGTATAAAGGACGAGTTCAAGGCGACTCAGTGTAAACCTTATAGCACCCTCTGGTGTTCTGAGAATGTTTTTATGGTATAAAATATTTATCTTTATATTTAATTTATTGAAGTTGATTATTTTTCTTTAACTCTGTGGTGTTTCATTGCTAAATTAGTACTTGTGTTTGAATAGAGATGTGTATTTGAATATATTTGAATATATTGATTAATATTTGAATAGCTTTGTGAACATAGCTGTCCTTCATGACTATTTCCTATTTAGTTACAACTAATGAAACAGATTAAATTGGGATTATGTATTTGTCATGAATGTCCTGAATAGACTGTATACATATAAGTTCATATAATTTATATACATTTATGTAACTTTATACTTTTTTTAAAAATTATTTACAAAAACAAAATGTCAAAGTTATGATTGCATAAATATTTCCGTACTGTAGGAAACTCAGAAATAACTTCTGGAGCACTTTTACTATCAGAGTAAAAGTGCTGTTTTAAACAGTTATGTACCAGACTTAATATTTAATCTACTTTAAACAGGGAGTGTTCTTGTTCTGTCGTACAGAAAGACAGGCAGACGTACGTGGGCTTCAACCTGATAAAATAATATCACTAATTACATTAAAGCTAATCAGCTTATTTTAGTCTCGCCATTATTTTCTGACCTTAAGGCTTTTTTCCTGAATTTAATTTCTTTTCTTGCTTTGTGTATTATTTCCAGAATATCAATAGTTTCTAAACTAAATGAAGCAGCTTATCTGGAATCACCATGCAATGATCAAGTCAACAAGATCACGTTTTCCCCTTTGTGATGTTCGATGTGAAACTCATGATCTGTATTTATTGTGCTGCTCCGGCATGATTATCTGCATGGAAAATTGCAAGAATTATATTTATTTGTATTAATGTGTAGGCTGTACCAGACAAACTTTACTCACTCATCATCTATTCAGTTTTATCCCGTATTCAGGGTCGCGAATGGTCCTGGAGTCTATCCCAGGAGACTTAGGGCACGAGGCAGGGTACACCCTGTACAGGGTGCCAATCCATCACAGGACACACACACACACACACATTTATACACTATGGGCAATTTGGGAACACCAATTAGACTAATCTGCAGATCTTTGAACTGTGGGAGGAAACCGGAGTACCCAGAGGAAACCCACCAAATACGAGGAGAACATGCAAACTCCATGCACACAGAAACCAGGTACCACTACACCACGTTGCTGCCAACTTTAAAGATCAAGGAAAATGTATTCCACACTAAATACACAGTTTACATGTGTAAATATTTTCTTTATAATATTTAAATGTAGCAATGCATAATTATTTGTAATATTCATATTAATATTCCATAATTATTGTTTGTCACAAAGCACAAGCGGTGTTCAAGTCAAACTAGGACTTGTGATGAAATTTCTTGAGAATGCAGGTTGGACTTAAATAGAAGACTTTGAGCAAACATGGTGATGAGCCACTTCAACACACAATACAAAAAACGTTAATCGTGCAAATGTAAGTAATGATGCCGACCGAGGTGGTACAAAGCGTGCTGCAGTCGTTCCAGTGATTATTCAGTAACTGTAACACCTGATCTTTAAAAATCGGACAATAACACGTGCCTGTAGGCACTGTACTCACAATCAACAAACACCACATGCACATTACAGGAACTCAGCGGGGTGTTCTTTCCATTTCCTCCATACAGTCCTGACCTTGCTCCAAGGGCAATTAAAGGAGTTCCTGGGAGAACAGTGTTCCAGACGTGAAGCAGGCAGTCCGGTCATGGCTCCGGCATACTGAGAAATCTTTCTACCTTGATGGCATCCAAGCACTAGTGAAACACTGGGGTTAGTGCATTAGTGTAGTAGCGGATTATATCGAGAAATAGAGAGTTTTTACTCTCATATCTGTGTTCTGTCATTCTGTACAGCTAAAAGTCCCAGTTTGATTTGAACACATGCTGTAAGTACCGAATTTCACAATTTAACTGAAAACAAAGGGTTGTCTCTGATTTTTTTTGGTAAAACCTTACTGTGATGTTTTTATAATCATGTGGTGTTGCAAAGTCAGAAGCAAAAGTATAAATATGCCATATGATTTGCTGCATTTTTATTAACGAGAAGCATTTCTTTCTTTTTTTTTTTTTTACATCAAGAAAATATTTCATTCATGAAGAGTTTATATTCGTCGCTTGTCAAACTCTGTGTGTTTTGCAAGCATTTGGGATAACCAGGGAAATTAGTTCCAACCAACAAAGAGAGCTGAAAGAACTGTTACTGTTGTTACTGTGTGTATGGTCCTGGAGTGTGAGTACAATGACAGAGGAAGAAGCCATGCCATTCCTTTCCCTACTGCACCACCCAGATTAAGAGTCTGTTACTGTAATTTACACAAGCAATAAATGTTTGGTCCTATTAAGCCTTCGGTGATAAGGATCCTGAGAATTACCCAGTGCTGTATTTGCTCTCTAGGGCAAGGCCATACCTTTGGTGTTGCTGTCTATCGCACAGTTTATCAATCGTTTTTACTTGTAATATCATTCATACAAAGAACAAATGGCAGTGCAGGGTTTCCGTACGAATAAAAGCTTGTAAAGTGTTTGAGTAAAGTTCAGCATTGCTTTGTTAATTAAACAGTGAGGACTGAAATATGAATAAATGAAACATGGACAATTGTGGAACTTACTAGTGCTTATAACGTCTGACACACACAGCCATACAGCATGTGAAAGCTTGTTACATTTACATTCATTTAACAATGAACTCATGTAAACTGAACAAAACATCTTATTTCATGAGTGGATGATAACTTAGGAGAAGTGAGTTTAAAAATAAAAGCTCCATTAGGAAGGAAAAAAACATAAATTTCTGAAAGTCTGATGTTTATGTGCTAATTTAATGGTTTGTCACTTTGCATTTTAAATGATGTTATAATGGTATAATGTTGTGCTAAACAATAAACCAATGAAACCACTTCAGATTTCTTTCCCATATGCACGACCGAGGGCCACGAGAGAAAGAAAGACACACTACAAGAAATTATATGGTTACATTACAGACGTGTACGGTTTGTTTTGATGATTAAAAGAGTCTGGCTTTCTTCTTCATGTCATTGCGCTTCCATAGAGGAAGTTTATCGAACTCCTGAATCTCCATCCCGAAGAGTTCAAAGAAAATCTCTGGAGCAAGGTGCCGCTGAAAAGAGAGCAATGGAAGAACAGAAATGTAACCAGGTTATGTAATATTAGCCATCTAGCATTATACACTGGCTAGCTGGGGTTAGATGGACCAATAATTGTTCAAATCCCTGTTATAACATATTACCAGAGAATAACGCATCTAAAAGAGAGCAATAATATTCAGTAGTCTTGTGAATTTGATCTTCACGACAGTCAGAGATGATGTCACAGAAGGCATCTTTTTTTTCTAAATAAAAAAAAAAGATCCTTGTCTATGTCATGTACATAAAATTTGGATGAATGACTTCTGGATCATTACCTCCAGACGGGTTCTGTCCACATCTCTGGGCAGTCTGGCTCGGCCACGGCTGGTGACTATCAGCATTTCATATGGATATACCTTCAAAAGAGAAACCCGTCAGTTAACAGTAAGAAGTTCATGGGTTTCTTAAAGCAAATGACTAATAAACTAAAACAAAAGATTATGCTCAATTCTGAATCATGGTTATGTCAAATATGTACATGGCATATATAATATGATATTTATGCAATTGGTGTTAGTATCCAGTCAGAGGCCACTGGAGGTGAATGCAACACAGGAAACATTCACTCTCTCACTAACTATACTGCTTTATCCTGTATACAGGGTCATGGGGAGCCTATCATGATGTCACAGAAGACTTAGGGCAAGAGGAAGGGTACACCCTGGATGGGGTCCTACTGTAATCCATTGCAGGGCTTCACACACTCACATGCTCATTCACACACTACAGGCAATTTAGGAACACCAATTAGTCCTCCGAGGATGTTTACCTACCTAGCCCTGGGCCCCTCAACCTCTGGGAGCTGGCAACCTGGCCCCAAGTGG
Organism: Channallabes apus; assembly: GCA_030522415.1. NCBI lineage: Eukaryota > Metazoa > Chordata > Actinopteri > Siluriformes > Clariidae > Channallabes > Channallabes apus. The sequence continues at coordinate 26,176,982 of CM060125.1, read as the reverse complement.
TTTTCTGGCCCTTCTCCCTTAGCCCTCTAAATCAGGTGTGTTCAAAGCTGAGCCTCCAGAGGGCCAGTGTCCAGCACAGTTTGCAATTCACCAACACAAAAACAACAAAACAAACACGCACGCACACACACAAAACAAAACCTGGCAACAGAAACCTTAACCAAGAGTTGAATTAGCAACCATGTTTGAACTGTGCTAGACACTGGCCCTCCATTTTAGCACTAATAATGGCAAGTTATGCATCATTAATTGTAAGAGATTGTAAAGAGGTTTAGGGTTAGGTTTAAGGGTAATTAGGTTTCTTTAATGCCCAGTAAGCATTAGTATTACTTAGGGTACTTTGGTACTTTCCCAAACAAAGTGGGATTTTATTCAGGCCTCTATTGTCACCATGTCTGTCTGTAGTACACATGGCAATCACATGGCGGAGCTAGTTAGTTTGCTACCAGTTTAGTTTGCTGTCACTGTTTCTGTCTACCGAATGCAGTTAAAGAGAGAGGAGAGGAAATAAAAACAATCAAATAGCCTGTGAACGCCTGTGAAGACCATTTATTTGGTCTATTTTGTAAAGCATAGTTTTAGTGTTGGCTTTCATAAGTTACGTTTCAATAATAAATGCATATGAGGTTGTTATTCATCATATGTAACCTATTTCAGAAATGGCTGGTTTACCATTCAAGGTAATTATGTAATGTGTAAATGGCAACACAATGATCAGTAATCCTCATTTATGCACATATTAACTATTCTCATGAATCGAGTTATGATGGTTATGTTATTTTTTTTTAAAAAGTGGGTACCTAGGGGAAAAAAGTTTGGCAAACACTGCTGATACTTGCTTTTGATTCCAGCATATTAGGCATCGAAACCCCCCTGTCCATTCTGCGGACCGGCCGATGTCCATCCTGTAAGGGCTATGAACACACAAATCATCGCTTGTTAAAAACATGCTCATGCAAGTCAATAAAACAAGAAAAAAGAGACAGGTTTTAAAATGTTCTTGTCAGAGTTTATTTTAGGACCAGATCTGGCAAGAAATGTTTTTTAAAATGATGTGAAAATAAAACAAATTATAAAAATAGACAAATAGACAAACTGATAAAGCAAAAGTAAAACAATGACTAAAATTAAATTTTAGTACTGTACTTCCTTCTATCCTTATTGAACTGAGATCAGACACTGCGCATTGCCAAGCAAAAAAAATTCATACATATTAACTTGCATCTGCAGGACACCCAAATGGATTCCCAAATGGTTTTGCTCAAAAAATGTGGCATGTTGGATCACAATACTCAAAAAAGGATCTAAAATTATCTTTTCATGTTACAAATAAAGGTGGTATAATGAGCTACATTGTTCTATTCAAATGAAACAAATAATGTCATCAAGTGAAAAGTAATAATAATAATAATAATAATAATAATAATAATAATAATAAAACCTACAAGGTTCAACCAAATTTAACAACCAGAAAATTAATTAATTATGATAGCTATACAAATACTGTAGCTATACATGTCAAAATACATTCCTTTACCATGTTGTGAGAGAAAGTCCATCAAACCATGGTATAGTCAGGATTAAAAAATTGCAGGATGTAGAGTCTGTAGCAAGTGATGCATTCATGACACAAAGCCAAATCATTTCAGCTACATTCAACTTTTAGTTAAAAAAAAAAAGGACATGAACTGAACATCACACTTACCTGAAACTCTGCAAAGAAGGAAAGCAAAAACATACAATCAGTACTATTAACTAATAGTATTGAAATGTGTATATGTAGTATGTGTGTTCGTGAGCTAACCTCGTCCTCCACCACAGACGTCTCCGTAACTGTTGAACTGCGTAAAGTCTGTTGACTGAGGCTACGGAAGTGATGAATAGCCAGAAGGAAGATATTTAGTCCCATGAGGAAGATAAATATACTGTAGGTAGATATAGACTGACTGCAATCTGCAAAGAAATAAGTTGTTTACCCGATGCAGCCCGCTCCGACCATAGCCAGGAAGAGAGCCTGTTTTGGCAGGAGACTGTGGATCTGCGATTTCAGAATAACAAGATATTAATCAATAGTTGCACAATTGCACTATTAGAGTTGGACAATGCATTCTATTTAACGAATTCTTCAAAAGTTTTTAAGATTACGACAGTCAAGATCATAAGACTAATTTGTTATTTCATGCAGTGAAATTGCAATCAGTATTTATTATGAAGTCCTTTATTCTTCAAACCCTGCTATATCTGGCTGGGCACAGAGTCAAAAAGATGTCTGTAGTACTCTGCTGTCTCGTGCTCAATCCAGGCCTGTTTGTTTGCTTTCTGAAGATATACAGAAATCTGCCACAGAAGCTCGTAATTCCCTTGAGAATTTCCAAGTTTTAGGCATTTTGTACAGAGGTCAACCCACCAGCTTCAGAAAGTAAAAGTCCTGCCACATATTAGTTCCATCCATCATCCATTACCTTAATCAGCTGATTCTCATTAGCAGAACTCTTCGGATAGACGAGAACGAATTAATAACATCACCTGGTTTGTGCACAGCGTGACAACATGGCATATGTAGTTTTTATACTTTATGCCATCACTGTATACTTTTCAAGAGTGGTCTGATGTGATACAGGAAGGGTTTAAATAAGAAGGTTTATACTTTTAGATTCACTTAAAATGTGACAGCAGATGTAAAAGAAAGATTAAAGAAAAGAAAAATGACTTAATTTCAGGTCATGCATTAACTAAGGCTAACCATCAAGTTCACTCGTGTCATGCTAGTTAAACTGACTGAACACTAATGGCATGCTAGCTGTGAAGTCTGTATCATCAGACGTTACTATGATGGGTGTTCGGTCTAATTCGTTACTTTGTCAGAAACTGAAGCTTAAAAATCACCTTTAATTTTTCCAAATGTAGGATTACAGTGAAAGTGTATATTGAGTAGAAAGTGGAGAAGCTGAGTACACACCTGCGTTGCCGTTTGTTTGTCTTTGTGCAGACAGACTTCGTGCATGACGTTCTTCAAACAGCTGTTTTTCCTTCTCTTCCTTCAGGATGAGCTTCCCAAGACCAGACTGCATCTGCAGGCAAAACAATTTACATTGATTAATCATATACAGCCTTGAATTATGAACTACAGGTTATAGTGAATAATCATTCTGAAAATATATGTGAAGAAAAAAACTATTAAAAATGACAACTACACAATATATTGTATACAGTTAATTTGGACTGAGCAATCTGACTGGATGAGTCGCTTTCCATGAGTAGAGATAATAAACAGTACCAGCATTGGGACGTTTAACTATAAATTCAAATTCAAATTTATTAGTCACATACACAATCATACACAGTATGATATGCAGTGAAATGCTTTTATACGACCGCCAGTGACCTTAAAAAAAAAGAAAATAAAATCTTGTACGTAAAATAAATAATCAATAAAAGGAAATACTAAAGAAATAATTTTAACTAGTAAAATTTGTAAATTTAACTGTGCATACGGGCATAATAAAATATTGCAAAAATATAGAAATATGGAACTATGGTATTAAAGTGTCAGTGGTTGTGCAAATATGCATGAAAGGTGACATGTGCAATTGTCCAGATGTATGAGTATTTAGTGCAAGTGTGTATGAATGTGTCCATGATTGTCCAGTCAGTGTTGTGAGCTTAAAAGATGTTATTAGTCCTGTGTGGAGGTGTGATTGAGAGACCTTATCGCCTGCGGGATATGTATCACTCCATGTCACAGGTGTTCTATTAACCGTTAATTATACTTGTTAATTAACTGTGAGTTGCAGTGTGAAAGTAGGTCAGTACTGAGGAGAGAGTAGCTGCCTGACAAAAGCAGTCACAGAAGCATCTCAGCAAGAAAACACGTCTGATAACATCATGTCATTTTAAACAACGCTTGGCCTCACAGCCGACTGTGATTATTGGAGCTGATTGAAGGGGCAGGAGCATTGCAGCAAAACCATCATAAATGTCACAAAAAAGAACATATCCTGGTAACATGGTAACCATGGTAAAATAACATGGTGCCAAGGAAAGAAAAAAGAAGAAAAGCAAGGAAGAGAAAAAAAAACAGCAAGATAAAAGTATGTTCAAGAAAATTCTTGTAAACTAAGCTATGTTGCAAGCTAATGTTAGCTGACTAGGTAATTAACAGCCTAGGTAGTCTATCTTCTTGTTTTAGGAAAGTTCATGTTCTTGACATATTGTAAAAAAAAAAATACTTAATTAATAATTTTAGATTAAAACTAAGATTTTTTGTTCTTTGTAAAAATCTATTTTCTGGGTATATATTTTTGTAATAAAAATAATCTTGTTACTGATAACAGTTTAAAATGATTTACATTAGTCTTCCTTTGGGGTCTTTTTTCTATTATATTCTAATATATTCTAATATCATTATGCCTTAATTAGCTAGTTCCAGATTAAGAGTTGTTGTTTTATGTGTACAGATGACTTGGTTCTTTGTTTAATAATTTATGTTGTTAAAATAGCATTCTGTTCCTTCAACTGTACTCTTATGAAACTTCTCTAAGAGCAAAACCCACTGGTAGATTTATACTGTGCATATAATAAAGCATTAACAGTAGTCAATCATATTAGCGGCACAGAGGGGGCCCCAAATAAAATTCTGCTTAGGGCCCCATAATAATTGCTTCTAATTCATTCTGAATCGAGTGCTGCTGTTAGACAGTTATACAGTAAGCCAATGTTGTGTTGATTTGCTTGCCTTTCCAGATATTCTGCAACTGTCAGGTGCACAAGCACTGCCCTGTTTAGTTTCCATAGTTTTTTTTACTGCACCCTATTTGGAAGTGTGACAATAAGTCAATTAGGTTACTCCATGAGCTACACTTGTGGAGGTGGAGGAGCAGGCAAGACAGCTAATGAAAAGGTTGGGCTAGTTTAAAAGAATGATCCTGATTTATAACAAATAATTAAAATGGATTCATGGCTTATGGCTTAGTGCTCATACCCTCAAAATATGTATGAACTAAATAGTGTACACGCTAAAAAGTACTGATGTCCTCCTTATTCAGTGCCCATTTTTGGGCATACCTTTGTGTAAACCCTCAGTTGTCATTAGCGACTAAGATCATTGATCACTGGGTTGTTTCGCCACTGTGTGTATTTTTGTCATTTCTGTCCAGGTTTGAAGTTACCCTGGTGAGATGCTCTTCCTGGAGTTGTCTTCGTTTCTGCAGTTCCTCCTCATCCTCCTCTCGGGATCTCCGTCTCCCCCCATCAGAGCCTGAAATATCAACAGGAAATGTCATGTACCACATGCTTTATAAGATTTTTAACACACCCGTTTTCGACTGTCCTCATAAAGCTATTTAATTAAGGAGATCATTTAAAGCATTTGTGTACATTAGAAAAAGAAATGTCATCAGAATTTCCAATTGCAAATTGGTCAAAACAATCACTTGTGCACAAATCCATCCAAGGGGAAAAGTGAGAGGACTAGTCTACAAGGGCATGTTAAAAAGGTCTCCTAACTGACGTTAAACTCTACGCATATGAAGTTTTTCATACAGTGTAATGACAGTGAATGAAGATGCAGATGAATAAAGCCACCATAATCTTATAAAAAAAAAATTAAATGTAAAGAAATAAAGACAAGCAGACAAATAATGTCAGAGTGACAGTAAAGCCATTGCAGCAACTTTGGGAAAACTTATTCTTGTGAAATTTTAAAAGAAATCTCCAAAGCATCTGCAACAACAAGACACTTTTAGAAAAAAAAAAGGTTCCTTAAAAGTTCTTCACAATCAATAGTTTTAGTGAAGAACGCTTAAGTGCATCGTTTTTTTCCCTAAGAGTGTGGGAGTTTTCCCATCTCTGTCCTTGTAAATTTTTGGCAACTCTTAGTGTCATAGCCATAAAAGTTTACAAGTGCAGAGATTTAAGAAAGAGGTATATGTTTCCACATGCACTGATCAGTTTTCACCTTCAAACAAACTTGTTTGACTGTCACGGAAATACAAGTACATCTTAAACAAACCTTAAGTATTTATCAGACAGGATTTAATAATGAGATGCTATTATAATGCCTAACATAAATATTCACCCCCTCCTTTTTAAAATTAACAATAAGGAACTGAATTGGGATTATAGTTAAAATGAATGCAATTATTTAGAGAAGCAAACAAAGAGGCCAAGGGGAAACTCTACCTATCGCTGTAATGCTACCATCACTATGCTTCAAAGTATGGTCTTCTTAGGATACTGAGCATTTTGTTTTATTCTTATTATTATTTGTAATTAACTTTTACAAATATTTAACAAACTATGCTGATTTTTTCCTCTACTTCAACATTTGTAGCTAAGATTCTTTGTGAAATCCAGTTATTGAGTTAATTTCAGTTCCCGTTGATAATGCCACAAGTGGTGTTGAATACATGTCTGCAAGACACGGTAGGTAACGTACTGTATGCTGTAATACGGTGAATCTACATTGGGTCTAGATTCAAAGATAATATAATGAATAAACAATTGCATATGATTTTTGGTTATGTAGGTGAAAATGATGTGACTGCAGAGCTAAATAAAGGATTAGCAAGAACCAAAATTCACGTAAGACTGAAAAGAAACATCAATGCTGAGTCATGATTATATTTAAACATATGAACAGCTGCTTTTCCAGTGCATTCAACAACAACAACAAAAAAAACAAAAGAAACTAAAGTGAAAGCCATCACTCTTCATCGATCCGTAGCCTGAGTGGTCTAATTCATTTAATCCATTATAACGGGGGGGAGGAAAACAAAAGCAGCAAGAGAGGCGTGCTGGCCATAGCAAATAAGTGTACATCGCTGACATACAGTACCTAAGGTACAGCTGGTTGACAGACACAGCCTGTACTCAGTCTCTATCTTATGTAGCTCTCCAGGACCGGGAGCAAGGGCCGAGGGAAATTTTGCAGATTTGATGATGTCGTCTGTAGGACTGTCGACTGTAAGCTCAGCCGGATCTATATTAAAGCAGGGGGAACTAGGATATAAGAACGGGGCTAGCCCAAAGCTCATGTCAAAGATGTTTACAGGATCAGGATGGGATTACAACTTCATCAGGATTTTAACTGGAATGTTGCAATCCGTGTGTTTGGTCATGAACACAAGCATCTAAAGATTTCATCTATCATTGCATTGGCATAAAAGAGGAATTGTTGTGTCCCTACCATACTGTTTGTAGATGGGTGGCTTCCTGTACATGTTGACGCTCTGATCTGGAAGACAAATATTTTATTCATTTATTTTATTTCAAAGCTCTATAGTTCTATTTTTTAAGACCACTAAGAGATGTACTAAGAGGAGCATTCAAGTCAAACCAGGACATGTGATGAAATTGGAAATCTAGCTTGGAAAACTGCTTGATATTTTGAATTGTGAAAACGTTTTAAAGAAGGCTGTACATCTGTGAATAACCAGACCTCATTCCTGTGAACATTCAGTGACTGATCTTTGAAAAACTGCCAAACTGCACAAGAGAGGCATCTGTCTGTGTGAAAAACAATTGCACATTAGAAGAACTCAGCTGGGAGTTATTACAACATCCCCGTACAGTCCTGACCTTACTCCAAGCCATTTACACATGTCTGGGCCATAAAAGGAGTTCCTGGGAGGCCAGCGTTTCAGACGTGAAGCAGGCATGGCTCCGGTGTGCTGAGAAATTTTGTACACCTTTCTACTTTGATGGTATCCAAGCACTAGTGGAATGCTGGGATAAGTGCATTATAGGGGATTATATAGAGAAATAAATGTTATGTCTCATAAACTACGGTCTGTTATTTTGCACAATCAAAATCAGTCCTGGTTTGGATTGAACACCTCTCGTACAATCGATCTGCCATGCACAGTCACAAGACATGGGAGAGACCATAAACAGGTCTATGAAATGGTCTTCCTGAAAACTGGGAACCAGCAAAAACAAAAAACACAGAATGTTTCACTTGTCCCACCAGGATTCCTAATTTACAGTAACAACACACATGAATTGATCATGTGAACACACAATACAGCTTGAGGACAACACGCGGAGGGTGAAGCATAACGATGTGACTACACGCACAGGACAGGAGCAGATGCATCACATCCTCAATACCTGGCAGATGGAAATGTTTCGGGGTCAGGGGGAGAGGGGGCGTGCTGGCCCCAGGGGAGCTCCGCCCGCTTGATGGCTCGGGGCCTTGAATCAAAAAGGTCAAAGGTCAACGAGGGTGGAAGCTTAGGGCCAGAGAGATGTGTTTTTTTTTGTCTTTAACGCCCAAAACAAGTAAATGACTTGTTAAAGTCAATATCAGGTTTATTATACAATATTTTTATAATATATAATTTGTGGGTTACTGCAGAATGATAAACCAGGTGCTACAACAGATTTACAAAAAGTGTATTCATAACATATTTATTCTTCAAATTGTTTCTTTCACATCACTTAATGTTTAAAAACATATTATTAAATAATACTTTGTATTTAATAATTGAATTTAATAAATGATCTTATGTAAAATTCTTTATAATATAAAATTTGCAAACTGAATGAATGACTAGGAACAGATATAGGATAGGGCTGCCTAAATATGCCAGTGTAATGGCATATTGTGATAATACTGTGAAAATCTAAAGAGTGGAATAGTTTTTAAACATCTTCTACATGTAGTCTAGACAGTATAATATTATTTATGGCTAACTTAATAACAAAGAACATTCTTCGTGTTTTTAATCATTTGTTAAAATCTTTCTCATACCCATAATGCAAGTGTGCAGTCGAAGGTAGAATATGTGTCTCACCTGGCCGGTGAAAGTGCTGCGGTGAGCGAGACATGGTTGGTGTGTAACAGTGGCGGTTATAGACGGGTGAGCCGATAGAGCCCTGACTTGTCGACCGCTGCAGCATGTGGCCCCTTATGTCGTAAAAACTCTAAACAAACACACACAGTTCATGTACAGTGACGCACTGATGATCATAAGCTGCAAACCGTGTGACACTAAGACTCGGGTACTTACATCTGCAGATGGCACTGGCGACATAGTCCTTGGTGTCTGAAAGAATTCACATAAAAGAAAAGTTTGCACTGTGCAGTGATGGCGACTTTATGACTTTGGTGACTTTATGAGAATGGAGATGAAAGCACACTCAGGTATACACATTGTACTGTAAAGATGAAGCTCTAAAAAAACAAAAAACCACTCTGGCAACATGGATGTGACGACTAACATGCTACTACTACATACTCACGCACATATGACTTATAATGGAGCTATGATGAAACCAACTATGATTTATGGATAATGTGACAGAGTTGAGGTCACATGACTAGGTAGTCTAGCAGGAGCACGACTTACTCGATCATCTGGCATAGGGGTGCGTTCGCGCCTCAAGGTCTGAAGCTGTTAACAAAGTGTAGGGCCCAAAAGTCTGAGTCCACTACCAAGAACTGCTTTTATTTCATGAGTTATGAAAAATTTGTGAGTTATTTTGTATGAGTCAATAATAAAAAAAAATTAAAGAAGACAAAAAGGAAAAAGAACCCAGAACAGCCTTATTATTAAATTTAAATAATTTGTCTCTGTGAATACTATAATAACAATATTGCATTATTGATACGAACATGATTAATGATAGATGATGAAATAAGCGCAGTTCTTATTATTGGACTCAGACTTTTGCACCCTACTATTAAATTAAAGGGATAAAGTTTAGATACCAAGTGCAATTTTGTAGTGCCGTTCATGCACGCATGCAGCGCACACAAATGAACACTGTGTTTGTGAAGTTTTACCTCTCCCACGCTCTCGCTCTCCTCCAACTCATCGAGGGAAGTGGTGTAAAGTGGCTCGTAATTGATCAGGTCAGGACGTTCGATGTCATAAATGGCTTTGACTTTGGGAATGGCGGCGAGATCTCGATAATCAAGGATCTCATTGTCTACTTTTGCCTGGAAGGGAAACACAACCCACACAGGGTGTGAGTATTAAACTGCAGTACTCGCACAAATATGCACATGTACAAGCTGTTCATATACACAAGTCAGCGAACACTGACAAATGACGTGAATAGTATTGAGTATCTTTGCAAGATGACGTCTGTCAAGGTCAAACCGGTAATGATTTTTTCAGGTTGATTTTTTTATGGTATAAGAGTGTTTTCAAATTAAAATTTCAAACTATCATATTTTCTCTTTTCATGGGCCGATTACAATGAAATAAATCCTATATGTTACTTCAAACTCAACCAAAATACACCTGTGAAAACCACATTCAAATTTGTTTACTAGTTTTTACGTGATGCGTGCACAAACAAACTGACAAACAGACAGACAAAAAAAATCCAAAAAACATCTTGATGCCCTATTACTCATGTTAAATTCCCTAAATTATTTTTTTGCAAATATCTTCAAAGTACAGACACGTCAACTTTACAGTTTCATTTTATACTGCATATAGAAGTTTTTTTTTAATCAAAATACTTACAATGGTAAATATTTACTAAAGAATTTATAGAATAGATAAGCTTTGGAGACCAATCAGAATTGAGAATGGAATAGTGCTGTGGTGTAATGTACTGTACATGCACTTTAAAGGAAAAGGAAGTATTCATACTTCAAATATGACATATACCGTAATAAAAATCATGCATTTTTCTATAATCATTTTTATACAGCTATAAAGATATAAAGAAATGGTCACTGAGCTGATATTGTAGTCTTTTACGATTGTTGAAAAGATTTGCTTTTTTGTGTATGTGTGATTGATAGCACTTACATATAGGGTGTGACCCGGTGAGCCAGGTATGCTTGAACCAGGTCTGGAACACACACTCTCGGATGACGAGCGTGTCGGCTGTGGAGTGAACACAGGTTTAGAACCAGCAACCCACACACACACTGTCCACCAAGGCCTGTCCACCAGTTCGACTTTGATGTTAATGAAACACATACATACACCAACAATGACACAACGCACTGCTGTCATCTGTGTGATGAACAGGAGAAACTGGTACAATATAAAATGGTCAATTAGTAACTAAACCTAGGATTAGGATTAGGATTAAGTTTTGGATGTGGCTAGTGAGTGAGGAAACCCATGAATGTTACAAACTAGACAAGGTGCCAATTCTTTTTGTGTACTTGCTAATTCTGTGCTAAGAACCTAAATAAAATGAGAAAGGTTAAAACCTTTGGTAATGATTAAAATCATGTTTCAAACTTTAAAGCCTTAATTTAATAAAATGGCAGCACAATCAATGAATCGTCGATGTGGCTCATCATGGTTCTGAGCCATGATGAATAAGGGTGTGTGAAAGTAATACAGCAACCCAACCATAGCAGGATGGACAGATGTGGGAGAAATGATGAGTGTAATGATGAGACAGGTTGAATATGACTTCCAAAGAGGAATGACGACCTATAAAGGTGTTTCAATTAACATTTTGTACAAATCTGATCCAGTAGCATGACTGATAATGACCTGGATCTCAATGCTAGAGATGAAAAATTGTATGAACTCTATATACCACAGGGTCCAGAAATCTTACACATCTGAGGTCTGAGTCCACCACCAAAATGTTCTTCTATTTCACCTTATTTAAAATTTCACTTTCGGCCTCCGAGTGGCGCAGTGGTAAAGCGCTCGCCCTATCATCCAGAGATCGCTGGTTCGAACCCCGGGTGATGCTGTTTTCCTCTCACAGCCGGAGGCACAGAGAGAGCTGATTGGCCGAGCTCTCTCAGGGGGGAGGGATGAGAGGTACTTGCGCTCCCACGTTAATCACGGCTCTACAGCCAATCAGGGGTGTCTGTGAGCTCACGCACGTGAAGGAGCGGCTAGCGCTTTCCTCCGAGTGTGTTACTCCACCTTTAATGGTGCGTGAGCAAGCAGTTCGAAAAGATGCGGTCGGCTGACGTCACGCGGTTCGGAGGAAACACGTGATAGTCTTCGCCCTCCCGATTGAGTGGTAGTGGTAGCCTTAATGTGGGAGCCCCCTAGTGACAGGGAGGAATTGGCCACGACTAAATTGGGGAGAAAAGTGGAAAAATCCCAAAAAATTAAAAAATAAAAAATTCACTTTCCATTCACATTTCAGTTTTCCTTGTTGGTGGAATCCTTAACAGTTCATCAACAAAGGTTTTCCTTTAAAACTACAGTTAAAATATAACATCTTTAGAAGACTGAACCAATTAATTAAACAGGAACAGGAACTGTTGCTTAGCAGTTCATTGAGGCAACTTATGACTGAAAGAATTTAATCAGCGACAATACCGTAATGCAAACTTACCTGAAAAAGCCTCCTCAGTGGTTCTTTGGATAATGGTTCTACATATGCCTTTTAAAAACTCTTCGTCAAAGATTCTTTGTAAAAACTTTAACCGTTCCCCAAAAGCAACAGACCACCAAATGACACTTACAAGTTTGAACTTGAAACACTATTTGTCAGTGAATTCAGTGTTTACATATAATTAATTTTCATTTGAGTATTTCATATAAAATGTTCATGTTCAAATATGTGATTCATTTAAACTATTAAAGGACCCATATATTATTAACTTTAACAAGTTAACGCAGACATCAGCGGCCAAACAAAATGTATTGTTGCATTAGTGCATTTTTTTTCTTGTACTTCAAACTTCAAACACTTTCTTTTACTCCTCCTCCAAACATGCTGTTTTAGAATCGTTGTAAATGAGCTACTCCTAAGCCACATGCCTTTAGAGAAAAACAGAGCTAAGTAACAAGCCATGGGATCATCTTACATGAGGTCACATTGGGGAAATAAATCTAACTGCCTTATTAAATGCCATTCAAAACAAAAATGAAAAAGGGTACACACACATCCTGGAGACCCATCTGAATGCCTAAAAGTAAAAAAATAAAAAAAGTATGAATGTATGACTTTTCTAGACAATTTTATTCGAAACATCATACTTTTAATATTACTTAAGTATTTTATAATTCTCTTTCATCTACTTTACTAGCCCTTTTCTGACTGAGTTCTTTTCTAACTGATTCAGAGGTTTTAAATTATTAACATCCCTTTACTTTATTAACATACTGTATGGGTAAATATAATATCAGCTCAAAGTAAATGGCACCACGCTCGTGGAATCCCCATCATAGAAAAACATCAGTAGTGGACTCAGACTTTTTACCCATGCTCTGTATACAGAGAGAAAGTTTTGTTGTGCAAGCAGGTTTGGTGGGATGTGGCTAAATTTGTCAAAAGTGATCATCTGCACATAAACACGATGCACACAAAAAAACAGACAGATAACATTAAAGTTGCAGTTTGTAACTTTTCAAAGACAATTATCCACATAATAATAAATATATATTTTCTAAAACACTGTTATTCAGGTTGTTTCAGTCTTCTATTTAGATTTTTTTTCATTGCTGACAGATACGATCCATCCCTTGCTGAAAAATAAAAGCCTTGTAAGCCAGCAGAGGGTTATAGAAATTGCAAACTGCTTCTTTAACTGCAAATAATACATTACACGATTAGCAAAATGGCTCATGATAATCTGGAATGTATGAGCTGTTTTAGACCATCCAGCAAATCACAATGTCTTGTGAGACCTTTTCAGCCAAAGGTGAAGATCGTGACGCATCTCAATGACATAATGCCGGGGAGCAGATCATGGATCTATGTGTGAGCATTCTAACTAGCAATGGCGCTCCAAACCGGGGAGCATGGCATCCGTGTGGCGCAGCCGATAGCAAATACAGTACCTGCCTTTCGGATTTGGCGAGGAGAGCTAGCGACGTGGGCAACAGCTGTGGAGGAAGGCAAAGTGGAAGTTGGACAACACATCTGGGGGCTAGATATGAGGATAACCTAAATACCGAACCGTCTACCCTCATGATCGAAGAAATCGTAGTGCACGTATTGACATCCAAAACATGGAGACAGGAGGACAGGATGAATCGTGTTAGAACGAGTAAAGACATGATAAGTGTCTCACCCTTTGTCTATCCTCTGTTCTTGTAGAGTTCTTGCAGCCCGGATGCCAAACAGTTGATCCTTAAAAAAAAAACAACAACAACGCACACATACAGAAACACACACTTATTAAAGACTTAAACAACACAATAGCTGGAATCTCAGTAAACCGGAACTTCAAGAACCAGTTTGTGTAGAAGGCTAAGGAAAAAAGTTCATGAGAAAAGTAGCAGTCTGACCTTGCAGGTACATCTCCTCTCCTTCAGTGAACATCTGATTGCATCTGCTACAGCGAGCACAGCTGGGATGGTAGTGTCTGTCACCTGCCTAGAGATTAGACACACACACATACAAAATGCACATCAAATTAATAGCGCAATTCTCAAATTGTATTGAGTGAGCTCACAAGTGTTGGGAAGTGTTATGAACACTTGAGTTGTAGTGCCAATTACCTTCTATTGAACTTATTTCATATAGTGTGGAATAAAGCAAGCATTGTATACATAGCGCTCATGGAATACTGTATATTCCAGTATATGACAAATATAACCATAAACACTAAAAGTACATGTACGCATCACCATCACACCCATACTGTACATCTGTCTTCTCCAAACTGTAGCAGTATGCTGTAACAGCAGTAACTAATGCTTTTAGGGATGAATGTCAACACCAACAGAGTTTGTATAGTATACATACATAATCACTCACTCTAACTCATTCCCTATAGCACTGATGCTTACACCGAGGGGTGGACATAAAACTGTTTTTATTTTTAAGAAAAAATATAGGTAATTAAAACGAATGTTGGTCGCGAGCTAAGTCCTTCTCTACATATCCTCCACGCACACAGAACCGAGGCAGGAATCGAACCCTGGACCTTGAAAGTCCACAGTGCTAACCATTATGCCACTATGCTGCCTTTTTTTTTCAGGATTGACCATTTAGAAAAAAAATCTGATCTTTACCCAGTATGAACATTATATATAAATTGTATTGTATATAAACATACTGAATGTTGCAATAAATGTGTTGAATGAATATGAAAGCACATATGATAGCAATTATTAGATCTCATATAGCTTTTATTTGCATGCACTTATTAACATGCACTTAAAAAAGGTAAAATTTCACATTTCACTTTCTCATCTTCAACTGTGGAATATCTAGAGATGTTTTTCACACATGGTTTTGTTTCTGTACTCACCTCCTTGAAGCTCCTAAGGGTACAATGCACTGTGCTGAGTCATAAACTGAAGTGCACTTTACTGTATACTGTATGTGCTTTCAAGAGTCTCAAAAAAAAAAAAAAAACCCAAGACCCTGAAGACTTATTCCCTTTCAAAAAGCTCTTAGATGAGAAAATGTCTCCTGAGTGTGAGAAGCCTCTCTCTCTTAAAGTTGCCACTAAATAATTGCTCATGTAATTATGTCTGAAAATGCTACAAGAGGTAGAAGACAGAGTCCTCCTAATCCGAAACACACCCGTCTCTTGCTTTTGCGCAAGCACTGTCTTACCCACACACCCCATGGTGTCTAAAGTTGTTTTGCTCCAATTTAACACTGAAAACATGTCATGCAGAGCGTAAATCTCAGTGCAACTCTACTCAGAGGAGGAGATGCAAGGGTGGAGCTATCTAATATTAATAACCAATCAGAATGGTTTGTCTGGAGAAGTAATGAAGAACAATTGAGCACAATGAAGAAGGGAGGATAGGAAATCGTTCGACTGTACCTCCAGCACTTTGCCGGTGATGAACTGATGGCAGGCTTCACACCGGACCCCGAAATGAATCTGATAATCTTTCTCACAGTATGGAGCGCCATCTCTGGATGTTCAAGCAAAATTAATCAGAACGTAATTAGAAAGAGCGAACATTTAAAGTCCATGCCAGATGTTAGAAAGTGTGCTCAACTATGTCTGTGTGTGTATCTTACTTGCTGATGTACTCTCCTGTCAGTACTTTGCCACAGGCTTTACATTTGAAGCAGCCCAAATGCCACTGTCTGTCCAAAGCCAGCAAAGCCTGTCCGTTCTTTATGTCTCTGCCACAACCTGCACAGGCTGTAACACACACATACACACACATACAGCAATTCAGCATCTCAGACATTTGCTAGACATCTGCACAGACCTCTATGGTATTCCAATAATTTGTGTGTTTACATGCTCAAAGCATTTCCTCAGAATAAAACTGCGGAAGAATGAAGCATTTTGTCTCTCTTTGAGGTTAGGTTAAGCTTCCCATCTTGTCTGATAAAACCCGCCTTCTGTGTTATTATTAGTTAAAAGAATACACTTTCATATATGATTAGTTAGATTCTTTACTACGTATGAAATGTGATCCATTCTTCAGCTAGCGATCCAGTGGATGAAAGTGAGGACTGGAGGATGAGTTTTTTCTTTGAGTTTACTGAGTGAACTCGTCATGTCACCTAAAATTACCCCCACGTCAGGAAAACATGCAGGAAGAATATATTTATCCTGACAAGAGGGAAACAATCGGCTCAAGCGTTTACATAGGTAATATCGAACAGATTATCAAATATTTACCACAACCCTCTTATTCTAATTAAAAATTCATTCTGATCAGGCCAATTCGGGTCAGAATGTTCTCCATGAGGTGTACCCAAATGAGGATGGGTTCCCTGTTGAGTCTGGTTCCTCTCAAGGTTTCTTCCTACTGCCATCTCAGGGAGTTTTTCCTTGCCACTGTCGCCGTCACCCTTGGCTTGCTCATCAGAGAAATTTCATTCATTCGTCTCATTATTATTATCTGCACATTTTTCTCACACATCCACACTTCCAATTATTTTCTTTTCTATTATTATTATTATTATTTTTTTTTAATTTATTTTATTTTATTTATTTATTTATTTTTATCTATTTATTTATTTATTATTAATTTTTTTTTTTGTAAAATTTCTTTCATTTTTGTGAAGCTGCTTTGAGACAATGACCATTGTTAAAAGCGCTATATAAATAAAATTTAATTGAATTGAATATATAATACATCCAATTAGGATATAATGCTGATTGTTATCATTGGAATGCATATTATGGTTCATGTAAATACACAGTGTCATTGCTTTGTAACAGTCGTGGGAAATAGTGATGGGTCATTCATGAACGATTCGTTCTTTTTAAACGCGTCTTTAACGTGACTCAGAAGAACGAGTAGTTTCAGAGTAATTTGTTCGTTTTCTACTGGGCACACAAGTGCAAATGATCGCAAAACCTCCGTAGGTTATTCACAGGAATGAGTAGTTACCTCTTGAGTCTTGATTCGAATTGTTCGTTCTTTTGTCATGTGACTCCCATAGACGCTATGCAGTGCATTACATAGGAAACTGAATTGAGCGGTTCTTCTAATGGTTCTTCTGGTCCTAATCAGTCGTTCTTTTGTCATGTGACTCTCATAGATGCTAATTGCGTAAAAAAAACAAATGATTCGGACCAGAAGATACGAGAGGTTAGCTGCTCATTCGGTTTATCTGTCTAATATGTCCTTAGCTACTGTATATTGTAATATTTTCATTACTGGAACTATAGCCAAAATTTGTGTATGTACAGTAGATGTTTTGGGGGTCTGTTTATTGAAAATCTAACATTTTATTTTATTTATGGTCAAAAGAACGAAATGAACTAAATGACAAAAAAAAAAGATTTGTTCATTTTGATGAACGAGATTCAAAGAATCGAGTCACTAAAATAATTCAAACGTCCCATCACTAGCAGGGAAAATTTAATTTTTTAATTATTTTGAAATGACAATTTCCATGTTTATAATGTAGATGTTTTATGGATTTTCCACATCATGAAATGTGACTACAAATATATGAGTGACGTGACAAGAAATAAACATTATTATTGCTATAAAAGCAAATGCGTCAAGTTATATCACACCACCGTATCTTGTTATTTATGATCTTCCTATAAGTGTTTTTTTCTCAACCTACATTTCCATTAACATCATAGAGCTCATCTAAAAAATAAATTAAAAGGTACTGTGGTAATCCAGCACTGTGCTAAGGGATATCATGCTTCATAACTATGAGAGCGCAATTCATTATAGTGAACAACTCCTGTCTCATCTCCTGTCACTCAGCACAGCTATTCCTCAGGGATGTATATTCTTTCCCTTTATGTTCTCGCCATTCTCTAATGAACTGACAAATCAAAACAGATCAGTGGAGGTGAGAGGACAATGATTTCATCCTCTGTAACAAACTAATGTCCACCAAAAACTCATTTCAAGTCTTAGAAACACACATATGCATCAAACATTTAATGAAGTATATAATAAAAAAGGACACTAGCTGGAAAAAGGCTAAAAAGGCTGCTAAGATAATTCTAATTCGATAAAATAATGATTCAACAAAACATCAGGCCAGGTAATGACACTGTCTATAAATGTAAAATGAAAATATTTTACAGGGAAATAGCTAATGACAAAAGTTAGTGTCAAGTTACTTCTTCTTCAACATGACTTTACGCAATGTATAACCTAAGCAATTTGCAAACTATTACAATTTTCAGTTTTTTTATTTAAGAAAAACACATCATACTTTCTATTCAATTACAGTTACATTTCATTACATTACATTACATTAAGTTACATTATAGGAGTTGACATTTTGGAGGTCAACAGCTCGGGTGTCATTTTAAACTCTCCATAAAGACAATAGTAATCATCCTATGCTTTTAGATGTACTTGAAACAACCACTTAGAAAATCTTTTTCAATGGATGTGCCAAGAACAAAAACAAGGCAATTCATCAACTCTTTCAGCAGGATATAATAAGCATGCCTTCTGTTTGTTATACTTAATATTTACTGTTTTTTTTTTTTTCTAACAAGGAAACATGGTTACAGAAGATAACATTCAAAATGCTCCAAAGAATAATACTCCCAAATAAGCATTATCTGCGGAGACCGTTTGTGGGGAGACGAGAAAGACTCTGGTTCACCTGTTCTGGTTCTGTTCACATCCAAAGCCACTGTAATTTACCATGTTTTATTGTGGATAATATTCATGCTCGGTTTTCCTTGTGCTGGGAAATGTTTTGTTCAGATGAACTGCCTTTGACAAGCATGCCTATTCTCAATTTCGTCTAATTTTATGTTTATCGTTATGAGTCTATACTGAAAATTGCAGTGCTTCATCCACTATACTGTACACCATCCATAATTTATGTTTATTATTGCACTACTGTATATTCAACCCTATTTACTCTGTATATTTTATCTATACTTTATTTATATTTTATATATACCATACGGAAGCCTAGGTATATACATACATATGTATATAGTGTTGAGCATGTTATCTTCTTGACATGTTTTCTTCAATTTTAGGTTTTAGGTCATATTTAACAAATAGGACTTTCTCTGTCATGATTGGTGATTTGCTTTCATCAACAAAGTAGAGTCTTACATTCTGCTAACCAAAACCTACAAGTAGTTCCTCGTTCAAGGTGCAAACAATAGGGTGATCGCGCCTTTACAGTGGCTGGACCTAAACTCTGGAACACCATTCCACCTAAATTACGTAACATTATAGCCTCCCTAGGTTTAAAGCAAAATTAAAGACTCACTTATTTAGAATGGCTTTTAATATTTTATCATTTTATGTTTTTTTTTTATTTTTTTTATTTTTTTATTATTACTATTATTATTATTATATTTTTCATAAATGTATTTAGAATTATGTGTTTATTATTATTATTATTATATTTCATTAATTTATTTAGAAGTATGTGTTTTATTATGTTTTGGTATTTTTTTAATTTATATTTTTATTGCAACTTTATTGTCATTTTTAGGGCTGTGAAGCACTTTGGTTCAACTTAGGTTGCTGTAAAGCGCTAATAAATAAATATTGATGTTGATATGAACACATACATTCATTTATCACATTGTTATTTATTAAAATACAATAAATTTGAATCTAATCTAATATAACATAATCTGATTTAATCAAATTAATCTACTTTGTCTAAATTATATTTAAATAAAATTAAATAAAAGTTTACAGATAAGAAACCCAATTATTTTTTCAATTGAACTTTAATGAAGCATTACAGCATGTCTATATCTGATAGCAGCAACAAAAAGTTCTTAAACCTTATAATACATGCGAGGAATATAATTTATTTGCATGACTATTCCTATGATTAGTAGTTATTTATTCAATCCCCCAGGTGTATTTTTTTGTGATTTTGTTTTTTCAAGTTTTTGTAGACTTATATGGCAGGAGCTGCTCCATAAATGGGCATATGGGCGGAGCCTGTAGACAGTTTACCTCAGACGCCACAAGCGAGCTAGCTTATCTGTAGATGCTAAAATGGCTAATGTTAATTTACATGCTAACGCTACTTTGCATTGGCTTGAACTTCATCATCTACACCTTACACGTTGTCCCGTGTCGACTCCTACATTTCTTGTGGTAAGTTAAACTACAATGATTCCAGTTAGCTGATTAGCTAAAGTACTGTTTAGCAGACAGCTAACAGTTTCATACCTGAATTGCAGCTGTCACTCAAATCGTCCACGCCCCTAATTATGTATAATTTTAGCTAAAATGGTTCATAACAATTCACTGCTGCACAATTGTCAAATCTATCTATGCAGACTAAAATTGTATTTTTGTACCAGCCTGAAAACGTTTAGTTGTGGTGTAAAGTTTCAACACGAGGCTCAGGCTCTATTGGGATTGACTCACTATTGGAGTGAGCCCCCAGTGGACATTCGAGGAACTGCACGTTTTGGCACTGCTGTTCTGGCTTAATTTATCAGACCTTATAATTTATCTAGAAAATTAATCAACACCTTCTGGCTGATCTGAGTCACATATTAAACCGTGCCATGATATAAATACAGTGCAACCTCGGCACACAGATGCCCTGCCTTAGGAAATTTTGCCTTAAAGAACTGAAATTTTGCAATAAATTTGACTTGGCACACGAAGCAGTTCGTAGACCGAGTCGATTCCCGGCTAAATTGTTTGTATGACTGGGAGCCATTCCAAACTTGTTTGCATGGGGTTAATCATCTGTTTGGTGGCCCGGTAGATTAGTGGTTAGCACGGTCATCTTTCTTCTCCGGGTCCTGGGTTTGATTCCCGTTTCAGGTCTGTGAGCATGGAGTTTCCCTGATTAAATATAATGGTCGCCACTGGTCTCCATGGTCCCTAGTTGGACTACAGAGGTTCCTAGATGGATGGAATGTATATTTTTCATATTGTACTTAATTTACATGTCTTTTATAAATGTTTTTATTGTTTGTATTTGCAAAAATATGATTATAGTGTTGGAAATTGGTAATTTTGGTAATATTTTTGGGTCCTGGAATGAATTATCTGCATTTATATTATTTTATATGGAAAAATGCGTTTCACAAATTTCACCTTAAGCACTCGATTTATGTTTGTATAGCGAGGTTTTACTGCATGATTTATGGGGTGTCTCAAATGTCTGAGTTATCATTTCTGTAAAATAAATGTCTTCCTACATTTTGTCTTTGTTGGTGAAACATTGTTTTCATGTCCTGTAGGGTTAATGTGCGACCAAATTGTTTCTGAATGTTAGAAATTTCCAGAAATCGTATATGAATGCACTGGTTTCTTCCTGAAACCTCGGCTTCTATCCAGCCTGAATTAAAAGTGAAGCGGGATCCAACCAGAGCATGCACTTGACAGAGTTAAACATCTTGGATGGATGGTCATTAAAGAGATCATGCTCATGGAGTGGTTTCCAGTGTGTGTGTGTGAAGTGTGTTTAGAGATGACTCACTGCCGGGTCCAGTGATGTCCTTGGAAGGGCCCGGGGACATGGGCTCAGCACAGTACTGACACAGGCAGTCCTTTCCATTAAACGTCACTCTGTCTCCGGCAGGAAACGGCCTTCTGTGGGACAACAACACACAAAAACTTGAATATAAGATTTCAACAATCCTGTACAAGTCAGTTATTTTTGGCGAGTCATGACTGTTTAAAGTTTTATCTCTCACTTGCAGACGGTGCAGACGAAGCAGGCAGGGTGGTAGGTTTTCCCCAGTGCAGTCACTACCTCGCCCTCCACGAACTCACCGCACGTGTTACAGCGAGTGCCGTGGATCTGCTGGTAGTCCAGTGTGCACAGATAATCTCCATTTTTCATGAAGAATCCACCCTGTGCCAGGTCGCAACCACACACTAACACAAAACATACAAACACACAGCAAGGCATACATGTTGTTCAGAAAGTGCAGTCAATTGTCAGGTTATTTGTCTTTCCAGAAAAATCACATACATTTTCGTTATGATTTATTTTTGTTATGCTTAGGTAAAATATCGTACATGTGAACTTGTGTAAAGGAAGGTAAAAAAAAAAAAAACCTAAATAGAAACATAATAAAAATTTTAATAATATGTAAATAACTAATTAAATAATTAATAATTAGATAAAAATTGACAAAGGTGAACAAAAAATGGCATGAATGTACAGTACTACACATAAATGAATCATGTGATAAGAATAATTAGTGAAAAATGAATCATGGAAAATAAAATTTTCACTAATCATGGAAAAAAATAATGTGTAAATAATCACTTGTGAAAAAAGAAATGTGTTGTAAATAAGAAAAGAACACATGGAAAATAGTAATGTAAAAAAAAATCTAAAATTAAGTTCAAAAACTAATTTATTAGAAAATGGATGTGAAAATAAATGTTAAAATTACTACAAAATTCTTCTCAGGTATAATAATCCATACTGCTTTCTATATTATTATTATTATTGTTGTTGTCGTTGCTGTCGTTGTTTTTATTTCCCTAGCCATAAACATTGATTGATATCTTCCCTCACATAAATACACCACTCTACATTTTCCCATCCTCTCAGATAAGCAGGTACAAAAATAACTCTGTACAGTGCTCGTTAAACAGTCCTTGAGGCAGAATCCTTGATCTTTTATGCTTCCCTATTATCGAGAGATCCCACAAGGTTTCAAACTTATTTAGCATTTAAGAGTGTTTGTTTAAAAAAGAGGACATTATTCAAACCTATTTTAAGAACAATGTTCTTTAGCGTTTCCAAAATTCAGCATCCATCCTCATCAACCAAAGTCATTAACTTGGACAAGAGCTCAAACTCTGCCGCAATGTGCTTTATATAGTACAGTGAGTGAGTCATGCATGTAAACGGCGTGTGTGTGTGAGAATGTAACAGTCTCTCAGTACAGGCTGTAATTTATTTAATAACTTTATATAGGACCAATCAAGCCAAGGTGCTGAGAGCAGGCTTGTGTTCCACCATTTATAACAACATAACTACTTATGTATACAAAAGAACTAGGTTAAAACCTGTCATTTTAAAGGCTTTGACCATGATTTACTGGGAATATTTTGCCCCAAACACATCATTGTACCTACAGTAAAATGACACTTGTAAAAGTTTAACCTAGTTCTTTTATTTTATGCCTAATGTCCAACTAAAATCCATTACTTGTTATCGGCACTTCAGTCATCAAGTAGACTTAGACCATTGGTTAAAATATGAAAAAATTACACAGGACTCATTTCAACAAACACATTCTTTTTCTATTGCTGCGACACAGTGACACTAATCATGAGGCTAATCATGAGCATCTGTGAGCTTGTGTACGTTGTACATTGCAGATCTGCATTTTTCTCTAAATAGGTGGGAAAATAAAGAACCTGCTCTTGTTTCACTCACAAACTACATTCCTCCTGTATATACAGCATCGTGGGAAGCAGGTGTAGCAGAACACTGATTTGAGGTTAAGGTGGCCATCATGAAGAATTTCCCAAACTTGGGATCTGGAAACTAAGTGAAACGGAGCAAGATGACTGTTTGTATTTGTGTTACATTGTGGAAAGAGGCTATAAGTACCAAGGCTGCATGAAAAGATATCATGCCTGTATCTGTACCCTAGGAATCATCTGGAAGTTTCTGGATTATCTAAGCATGCTGTAGGAATCTGACCAGTTGGGTGCCATGTGATGGATCTTCGGAATAGTAATCTCTGGCCCTGTAAAACCATACAATATGTACATCATGTCCTGAAAACTCCTACTGCTGTGACTTGTAGCAAGACGCCATACATCTTCTGGAGGAGGAAGAAGCAGAAGCAGCTGTCCCCAGGAAATGAACATGAGTCACAGCTCCAGAGTGAAACGATGAGTCAAACTCTGTCAGGAATGAACAGCTTTCACCACACGATTCCTTCTTAAATTACATCCTGATGTATCTCTAAAGGGGTTTCCTCCAGGTTCTACAGTTTCTTTTGACTATTAAAACCTGCCACATGGATTAGCTGCTCTAAAACCTGATGTATGCTTCTGTGTCGCTCTGCAATTGCACAGCCAAGCCCCTAGTTGGCAGTGAGGTTTGTCTGCCACTTCTTGGTCATTCTCTGGTGAGAGTTTTTGCTATACTAAAAACAATGGTGAATGAAACTAATTAGATATTTTTGGAGTTGGAGATAATAGATGTTGAACAACATTGGAGGAGATAAACCAAAAAGGTGGAAGAAGGAAACATAGAAAAAGAAGCTGGAAATACGATGTTTGGATCAATCACGAGATGCGATCCGATCGGCCTGGAGTATACGTTGCAGGGTGTTCTGCCATGTTAAGTGAAAATGTTCAGCTCAAAAGGAACTGTGAACACTGTGGAGAACAATTGAATAACAGGCTTTCACTTCACCGGAAAAGGGAATGAAAAATTTCCAATAAGTCAGTGCGTCTCGCTGCAACGTGGAAAAAAAAAGAGGCTTGGAGAAATATTTATATATTTATCCTTATTTTTGAGGACAACATCATATTAATAGGACACAATAATTAAAATGTTAATTTAATCAAGAAACCCGTATTATTATATAGACTAGTAATCTGTAAAAAAAAAAATCTCTGTACAATCAATTAATAAAAATAATCAGTATTTTATTTACAAGTTATACAGGTTTTAGTAGTAATTGTTTTATAATGGTATCAGTTTTTGTTTCAATAAATGTTTAATATTTAATGTCTGTAGTGTGAAATTTCCACAGCAGCAGCGACAGGTATCCACTAGTGACTTTGCAGGGTGTTCCGAATGGTGGAGTTTTGTCGAGGGAAGTTTCCTTCACCGACATCCCCTGCAGATGGAGCAGGGAGTAGGGAGCACCCTGTGAAGCACCCTTCGGGATGGAACGCATCTACAGTTGTCTGCGTTGCTGTAGCATGCACATCAGGATACGCTGTAGGGTACACAACTATGCAAGACCTACGCGAGATCTACGGCGTACTGTAGTGAGATACATATACTGTATATGAGCATGGTGTCCTGTGATTAACACCCACTGACGTGTCTCACAGGAAAGACTTCCCATTCACCCCAAGAAGAAAAAAAGTTACTTCAAGAAGGAACTACAGGACATTTCCTGAATCACCTACACAGTGATCAATTTCTGCAGACGAAGCGAGCCTGCATACAGACGCACATGCACACACACACAGATATTCAGATTGCTATCTTAAGTGTATCAGTTCTCCCTCTAGCTCGGTTAGCTTAGAGATCCAAGCTAACTTTATCTATACTGCATGCATAAATAGTCGTACTTTGATAATCCTCTCAGGACAGACTGGCTTTTATCTCAGGAAGCTTCAGACACAAAGGAATACATTAACGTTACAGTGAGCATACTTAATGTGGTAAAAAAAATGATCTCAAAGGGTAGATCATAGATTAGTGTGATTTCTTACATCCTCTGTGCAGTAGATCCGAGTCCCTTACCTTTGCAGGTAAAACATTTGATGTGGAAGTGCTTGTTCTGCACTCGTAACACCTCGCCCTTGCATGGCTCGCCACACTTGTAGCACTGGATGGAAGGCTTCTCTTTGCGGTGCTGAGCGTCATGCGTGTGGCTCACTGTTGAAAACACATAAAGACACGTTAGCATAGTGTTTAGCCTTGGATCCAACTCTGGGAAGAAAAGTAGAAAATGTATTTGGAATTAATTTTTAAATGAAAATATATTACCCTTGACTAATATCTATATATAATTTACTATCACGTTCATGATCTTCACAATGTTGTCCTGCTCACCAGCACACTATCATATCATTAACACGGCCTTTGAAGCCTCTGTTCATAAATATTCATCAGCACATCCATTTCCCCACCCGTCGTGAGCCACACCCCCTGCCCCGTCCCACGTCGTCTCAGCCCAAACAAAGCCTCAGCACGGAGCATAACAAGAGGACGTGACCCTGTCTCGCTCTGCCAAACACAGCATGCAATTTGATGCTTGTCTAAATCCATTAGCACATAGCAAGAGATGAAAATGACTACCATAATATGAAATATCACAGCACTTCATTGGCCTTTGTATCCCTACGTATGGTCAAAGAAAAATTATAAAATTGGATCATATTAGTTTATCAACAAACAGTAAGAAAGTAGCACACACGACGTGATGTGAACTCACTAAACAGCAGCAATAGAAATTATGGTTATAAGAAAATAACTTGTTAATAAGACAATTCAGAAAAAAACGGGGAGGGAGCGAAAAGATTGGACTTTGGAGCAATGGAAAAGGGTCATATGGTCTGATTAGTCCAGGAGAGACTTGGTTAGAAGAGATGTGCTCATCATGCATAGTGCCCAGTATCAGGAGGCCCTGTTATGTCTGGGCTCAACAACTTTATATGGCAATAAAATGAAGTCAGCTGATGACCTGGTGAAGGTGATGGAACGAAATCTTAGTGTGAATGGCATTTCTTTTGGCCACGCAGTGTGTGCGTATATATTCAGCAGCACTGAATGTAAGGATTAATTACAGTACATCACATGACCAGATATCTAACCATTATTGTTATTTGCTATGAAAACATTTTGTACCACAGCGCAGCTCAATTCTCAACCCTGATTGGTCAGGAGCTCTAACAGCACTGCCAGCTGCAACTGAAATCACAGGTTTATTTATAGTAATCTGTCTTATTTTAGTGTTTCTGTTGTAACACCTATCTGTGGGACTGTAACCAAGAGCCATTTAAAATACACTTTTCTTTGATAAATCAGTTTTATTATTGTTGGCACGATGATGTTTTCTGTAAGTGGTCTCCAGTGCCAATGAAGTAATTTTTGTTTACAGTGTAGGTTATGATTCAATTCAATTAAATTAAATTTTATTTGTATAGCGCTTTTAACAATTGTCATTGTCGCAAAGCAGCTTTACACAATCATAAGAATTATTTAAGTCTGTATGGAATGTGAGTGTGCATGATCTTTAAGGGAGAGAGGAAAAAAAAAGAGAAGCTGGTAAGAAAAGCTCTGTTTGTAGCTGCTATAATAGCACAAGGGTGTAATTTTTTCTTTACACATACAGTCTGCATGCAAATATTTTATTTTATTTTTTTAGGGGTATTAGTAGTGCTGTGGTTGGATCTGATGTAGGAACTACTGTATACTCACACAGAAATACTGTAGCTTTCACAGCTACAGTACAGGACATAAATACTTGCGTTGCTAAATTTATAGATGTATTAGAGAGAGAAGAGACAGAGAGAGAGAAATCTTTGATATGAGACAATTTCATGATCATGATTAAGTGAGACGATCAGTCCACTTTGATCAAAAGTACGATGAAAAGCAAAAATCTAGACGAAAAAGCATGATATAAGCAGAACTTTGCTCCTGTCAGGCTCCTATTTCAATCCATCACCCGCAGAATCTCACTGAGTCATCCTCACAGAGCCGCATCCATCCAACTCAGAGGCACGCTTTTAACAACGCTGTGCGTTTTATCGTCAATGAGGTGTTCAAGGAGGCATTTTTTTTGTCCAAAAGAGGCCGTCACAGGACAGCCGACAATGGGCTGCACCTCTAAGGAGGGTGTGTTTCCATGGTTACGGCTGCGGGCCACCCCGTGAGTGTGCGTCCCATTTAAAACCGCAGCACTGCAACACAGCAGCAGCAGGATTTATAGCAGGAGTCTCTAATATCACTTCGATCAGTCAATGGGTTATGAACCTTTATTAATAGATCATCTAAGCTGAAAGATTTGTTTTCACAGGAGTTTAAACAAAAAAATTTGTTTCTGTGCCAACTTAAAACCATGCAGAAACAAATTATGTAAATGACTTGGATAAAAACCAAAAATGCATCTTGTAAAGTCTATAATATATTAATATAATAAGTAAAGTCTATTTACTGCACTGCAGCATCACTGCATCTAACTGCTCGTGTAGTGATTACTCAAAAGATCCAGAACAAACGTATCGTCTAGGTACATCTTTTGATGTGGCAACACATAAAACAGCTGTATAGACTGCCTCCATGATAAACACATACACACACAGTACATACATTACTCACACACACACACATATATATATATATATTTTTCACCTTTCTTCTTGACCATGACCATCAGCAGTGAGATGAAGCCTGAGTGTTAATCCGTCCTTGTGTAAATAAAAGGTGTGAAAATTCAGGTATGCATGAACAAAATAGTGGGCACAAACGCAGCGAGCTTACTGCCCGACCCTCTGTGCCTCTTTCTCTTCTCTCCTCCTTTTCCCCATCTCCCTCCTTCCATCCATTCATCCCCTCCCCCTTACTCCTCCCTCCCTCGTTCTCCCTCTCATCCCACTCTGGGCTCACCCATCTCTTGCTGCAGTATCGGGGTTGCAGGGGCTGCCATGTGACAAGCCCAGAATATGCTACACAGATAGATACACTCCTCTTAAAGGGCACACACACATACAGTATATAGAGCTTTGAATCATATATAAACAGCTGAATATGAAATTGTTATATTTGAATTATTATTTATGTTGTGTATTTATGCACTTTATGTTTTTGGCAATTTATATTTGATTGAGGGATGGTTTGCCTTTAACACCTTTTATGTAAATCAGGTCAAAGTTGAAGCATCATGGATTTTCATGGAAAAATTATGGAGTGCTCAGTTTCTGAAGAGCCATAGAGACGATTTAAGTAAATGCATCTATCCAGCTTTTTATGTTCCCCAGACATCATAAAGGTCATACTGTATACTGTATGAGAGGATCGAGTGTGTTTCCCTAGTGAACCGGCGGCTGGGATTTGACCCTTTCACCAACGTGGCCTGTTCAGGGAACCAACCCAAGCCACTAAAGGTTGCACAAGTCAGTTCATCTTTATTATCCAAGCCCCAATAAACGTTGAGGGTTGTTTTAGGAAGTGCTTCCTTCATACAAACCTATATCAAATTAAACACACAGGCCCGGTGAGCCAGTGTGGCAATCTCTAATGCGAGCAGCTGAAAATAGTAGATATACTAAGGATTTATTTCAAACATTACAACTTTTACTTTATTTCATCTGGAACTGTCCACTGTTTTTTTTTTTTTTTTTTTTTTTCAAAGCAATCCCAGAATGTGGTCTAGCTTACATAAAATCTTAATTTTTGACATAACCCCCCCCCCCCCCCCCAAAAAAAAAAAATATATATATTTGTATTGAGGTTTCATCATTTCAAATTTTGTTTTTAAAGAGCAATCCTATCCTTGGCAAGTTCAAAACAAAGATATTTATTAAACACATTGCAGAAAGAAATGTCATCTACATTCAAATACTTCTA
Organism: Channallabes apus; assembly: GCA_030522415.1. Taxonomy (NCBI): domain Eukaryota; kingdom Metazoa; phylum Chordata; class Actinopteri; order Siluriformes; family Clariidae; genus Channallabes; species Channallabes apus. The sequence continues at coordinate 26,147,429 of CM060125.1, read as the reverse complement.
AGCTCTATACCCATACACACAACTAAATATTTAAATATAGCAACTTCAAAAGAGAACTTTATTCTTTTAGGTTCTACTTAAACTACCTGTGATTATCAAAATAGAAATGCATAAACAAAAGAATCCTGAATAATAATGTAATCAAAGACAAATCAACAATCATCTGACAATGGCTTGCATAAAAATTGTATGAAACTGTTAACTAAACTGAACAGCACTGGCAGTTAATATTTATGCAGTAACAAGGTTCCGTAATTGTAAAATCCCAACAACGCAAAAGGAGAAAAAGTTCATGGGGGTGATTACTTTGCAAGGCACTGATCAAAAAATATGAATATAGTATTAACAGATACTTAATGTCACATGCAGAATTTAACACTTTCAAGGCAAATACAAGCTACTGTAATAAGAATAATGGGATGTGCTATCCTGATATACAGTAAGTCCCTGACTTACGAATATTGTAGTTACAAATTTCGGCAGATACAAATAGACTGCGGATCTACGTACGTTCATAGATGGTAAAAGTGAATATAAAAGTTCAAATATAGAAGAGTTAATTCAAATAGATTCATTTTGCCCTGATAATACTATTTATTCGTGATACTGTAGCGAAGTGGTTAGGATTGAGGCCTCAAACCTCCAGGGTCAAGGGTGCATGTGCTTGGTGGGTTTCCTCCCACAGTCCAGAGGCATGCAGATTAGGCTAACTGGCATTTCCAAATTGCTCAATGGTTTCCAATTGTGTATGCTTGTGCAATGTGTTGGCACCTAGTGTCCCGAGTTCCCTGGGACAATTCAATTTTATTTGTATTGCACTTTTAACAATTGACATTGTCTCAAAACAGCTTTACACAATCAAAAGAATTCTTTAAGTTTGTAAGGCTTTGGGACAGGCTTCAGACCTCCTGCAACCCTGAACTGGATAATGCTAAATTATTATAAAAACTTTTCATATGGATATTGCATTTTACAGGAGATGCATCTGGGTAATTTATGGATAGAATTAAGTGTGTTTGTTATGTACACTTACTTGAAGTGTCATTATAATACGTTATAAATAGATGTTTTTGTATTCGACGATTCAATCAGCTCAATATGGAAATCCAGTCAAAGCACCATGACCGTTATGTAGATGGGTGGGTGTCTATTTATTTGTTTATTTATTTGCATTTCATAAACAATTGAGCTGTGGCTTAAAATAAAAATGCCCTATTTTATTATATTAAAAATGCTATTTTATCTCACAAGGTTCATCTACAACATTTGTATTTTTTTTTTGTTGTTGCTTTGAATATACAATGCAATGAATTATTAACTAATTATGACTCATGCTGCTCACAGAACACGGAGGCACTTTGAAGTGCATTTTGTAGTAATGGTACGGGAACTTTAAAACTATTCCATTAGCTGAAATCACTTCAACTTTTATGGCATCAGCGTTTGACGAGTCTCTGAACAATTGCATCTTCTTAGGATAGAGTTTATCTCAAGAACTATTTGTTACATATGACAAGGTTAAAAAAAAAAAAAAAGTAGCGAGTGAGAGAGGGGAACAATACAGTTGTCTTTCTTTTTGTACACCATGTAGTTTAACCAAAACTGCAGGACAGTTAGGTACTTGTGACAATTTGAACTTTGTAAAGTTTTGAAAGTTTCTCACATCAAAATATCAAACAAAGTACACAACAAAATTCTTGCATGAGTTTGTCATCCATTCAAATACAAACAAACTGTGACATACACAAGCGGATAATGTTAACAATGTAACACTGATTATTTAAATTATTTGTGTTATCTGAAAGTGTTTGAGTTTGAAAAAATGTCTGTTCACATGCAGGACCTCAAGGACCACAAGACATCTAGAGATTTCTACAGCAACTTAAACCACTGGCAGGTGAATCTATATTAAAATGTAATATTGTTATTCCATGATTTATGAGCCTCAATTATTTTTACTTTCCAAACATGGGGGTGGTTAATTTCCTGCACACTGACTACAAGATTATATAACTTGCTCTTTCATAAGCACCTCTTATACTGTATATCAAACAGTATAATTATTCTATCTTGTTAATAACAGCTAGTATCTGGCTGGTGCTTGTTCACTTTCATAATCACCTTATAAGCCCACTGCAGAGCAAACAGTAATAATACAGCAATGTTTAAGAATGATTACAAATTATTTTAAAATTAGTTTTTAAAAAAATGAAGCAATATTTGCAAACAGAAAGAGAATATTTTGCGTACCATTAAATGGCAATATATGTCAAAATATTATGTTCTTAACTCTAATAGTCTAGGGTGCAATGGATTGATGAGCTTCTAGTGTCTGTCCAGCGTTAACCTTATTCTCTCAGTCCCATCAACAGTTTCATTGGGCTTTGTTCTTTTCCTCCGACCTCAGTTCCGCCGTACTGCCGTTCCGAGCAGAAGGATGCATGTAAATGTATGCCTTGTAAACTAGGTACTGAATACATGTAACACACAGCTCCGTCAGCAAAAAACATGCCTAAAATGCAGACTACAGCAATACAAACTAGAGTAAAGTGCAAAGAATCATCGATCAAAAACTTATGTTGGCAGAGAGAGGGATGAATATGAAGGGAGAGTTCGAGAAACTCAGCCAAAGAGCTTGAGAGTCCATGCTGTACTCAGCACAAAAAGCCTGGGCACCATATTGAAAGCTAATAGTACTGTAGGTAGAGGATGGGTGGACAAACTGTCTGACTTAGTAGATCATGCATGAACACTGGGTTGCCAGGGTTGTGGCTTTACACTAAAATGGTTAGTGTTGTTTTAAAGCAAATAATTGAAATTAAATCAACTTAAGTTTTTATACGCATCGGCAATGGCAGAGAAAATGAAAGTGATGTACATTATGATCGACCATTTCTGTTTAAAATTTCATCACAAATATCAAGAAGAGAAAAGAGGTTCCTGTACCAGGTGATGATAAAAAGGTATACTGCACATAATGGAAATTATTAATGCATTCACTGATTTAAAAAAAAAAAAAAACTAATTTCAATGCCCAAACAAGACTTTTGGTGACACTTGGCAACCCAGTACAAATACCACTTTGAAGTAGCTCAGCCAAGTGCTTCGAACCATTCTTCCCCATACCTGCAGCCAGAAAAATTATCTGATAAATGATCCTGAGAAACCTGGGTTTGAGACAGACTGTAATTGATTGAGGTAACATATATTCATCGCAATTAGCCCAGGAGAAGAAAAGAGATGAAAATTAGAATTTATATCATGAACAAATCGACATTGAAAAAAAATCATTGGCTCATTTCAGAATTCAACAGATTTATTCAACTTGAATTATAGGTGAAAGTCTACATTTCAATTATTTTTGTTTGTTTCATTTGATTGCTTTGTTTCCAAACCACTATAATGGTGATTAGAGCCAAATATATGAAAACTGTGTCATTGTTCAAATAATTATTGACGTGACTATATATCGTGTAGTCATATTATGCACCAGTAAGTTTTTTGTAAGGTAGAAGAAAATCAGAGAACAAGAGGGAGACCCTAGAAATGAAAAGCAGCAGAATAACCTATTGCACTACTGCATTTTCTCTAATAATTATATAAATAAAAATTTCATTTTAAACAGATCTATATTCCAAGATAGACAGGATGTCACTATCAGAGCTCTGCCAGGAAGGTGAAGTCCCTTAACCTAGTCATTGCAGCCATCAAATCACAGGAACTACATTCTAGATTATCTTTAATTATTGGATGAAAACACTTGCAGTTTTTATTTCTTGAGGTGTCTTGCCATGTCTTAACTCCCTCCACCTTCCATTGCTTCCTGTTTGTGGGTCTTTCTGGTTTCTGTTTTGTCTTTAATAAGTGAAAAGTGGCTCAATAGGGTTGAGGTCAGAAGACTGAGCTTTAAGAAAACTTCCATAAGAAGCTATTGGGTTATTTTTATGGTGAAACCTTGTGTTTTGAAGCATTTGAACAGAACGTATCGCTCTATACACTTAAGAATTCAACCAGTTACTGCTACTTTCCCAGGAGTCACATCATCAATAAACTCCATTGATCCAGTCATTCCTATGCCATAACACTACCTCCAGCATGTTTGATGATGATATGGTATGTTTAGGAACATGAGCAATTCTATCATGGTACAAGTTAATCATGTATCACCTGTCACTCAATAATCACGTAGTCAAATCATGCACCAGTATGTTTTTTTGGGAGACCCTAGAAATGAAAGGCAACAGAATAACCTATTGCATAACTGCACAATTTTCTCTAAAAATATTACATTTTATTAAAAAAAAAAAAAAAAAAAAAACTATATTCAAGGTTGGACAAGATGTCACTATCAGACCTCTGCCAGGAAGGGCAAGTCCCATGAACTTCATCTAGAGGATATGGCCAGACAGAATGTACTGTTTTACTGCCCCTCAGGATGCATCATGAGCTCTTTGGCTTCCCTTAAGAGAATTAAAGCTGAGACTTCGATCATTATCTCCAAGGATGCGATCAGATAATGATGACACAGCTGAATTATCCAGTCTTGATCACTGTAATACGAAGAAGAAGAAGCCTTATTCTGGCTCTACGACAACTGCCAGTCTTTTTTTTTATTTTTTATATATAGTACAGGTCAGACCTGTATGTATAATGCTTCTGAGAATTAGGTAGTAAATTATTTATAGGTAAATGCTAGAAGTAAATTGTGTTATAAAGGTTCCTAGTAATTCACTCTAGCATTAGGTAAACATTTTATTTCTGTAAATTTAGCCAACACTATTGACCCGGGAGCTGAGCTGGATTTGGGTATCAACATGACTAGGATAAGAAAATTTTGTGCACCTTCAGAAGAGTTACAAAATCGTGTAACTCTCTCTCTATCTATATATATATATATATATATATATATATATATATATATATATATATATATATATATATACAGTGGTGTGAAAAACTATTTGCCCCCTTCCTGATTTCTTATTCTTTTGCATCTTTGTCACACGTAAATGTTTCTGCTCATCAAAAACCGTTAACTATTAGTCAAAGATAACATAATTGAACACAAAATGCAGTTTTTAAATGAAGGTTTACGTTATTAAGGGAGGAAAAAAACTCCAAATCTACATGGCCCTGTGTGAAAAAGTGATTGCCCCCCTTGTTAAAAAATAACTTAACTGTGGTTTATCACACCTGAGTTCAATTTCTGTAGTCACCCCCAGGCCTGATTACTGCCACACCAATCAAGAGGTTTCAATCAAGAAATCACTTAAATAGGAGCTACCTGACACAGAGAAGTAGACCAAAAGCACCTCAAAAGCTAGACATCATGCCAAGATCCAAAGAAATTCAGGAACAAATGAGAACAAAAGTAATTGAGATCTATCAGTCTGGTAAAGGTTATAAAGCCATTTCTAAAGCTTTGGGACTCCAGTGAACCACAGTGAGAGCCATTATCCACAAATGGCAAAAACATGGAACAGTGGTGAACCTACCCAGGAGTGGCCGGCTGACCAAAATTACCCAAAGAGCGCAGAGACGACTCATCCGAGAGGCCACAAATGACCCCAGGACAACATCTAAAGAACTGCAGGCCTCACTTGCCTCAATTAAGGTCAGTGTTCACGACTCCACCATAAGAAAGAGACTGGGCAAAAATGGCCTGCATGGCAGATTTCCAAGGCGCAAACCACTTTTAAGCAAAAAGAACGTTAAGGCTCGTCTCAATTTTGCTAAAGAAACATCTCAGTGATTGCCAAGACTTTTGGGAAAATACCTTGTGGACCGACGAAACAAAAGTTGAACTTTTTGGAAGATGTCCCGTTACATCTGGCGTAAAAGTAACACAGCATATCAGAAAAAGAACATCATACCAACAGTAAAATATGGTGGTGGTAGTGTGATGGTCTGGGGTTGTTTTGCTGCTTCAGGACCTGGAAGGCTTGCTGTGATAGATGGAACCATGAATTCTACTGTCTACCAAAAAATCCTGAAGGAGAATGTCCGGCCATCTGTTCGTCAACTCAAGCTGAAGCGATCTTGGGTGCTGCAGCAGGACAATGACCCAAAACACACCAGCAAATCCACCTCTGAATGGCTGAAGAAAAACAAAATGAAGACTTTGGAGTGGCCTAGTCAAAGTCCTGACCTGAATCCTATTGAGATGTTGTGGCATGACCTTAAAAAGGCGGTTCATGCTAGAAAACCCTCAAATAAAGCTGAATTACAACAATTCTGCAAAGATGAGTGGGCCAAAATTCCTCCAGAGCGCTGTAAAAGACTCGTTGCAAGTTATCGCAAACGCTTGATTGCAGTTATTGCTGCTAAGGGTGGCCCAACCAGTTATTAGGTTCAGGGGGCAATTACTTTTTCACACAGGGCCATGTAGGTTTGGATTTTTTTTCTCCCTAAATAATAAAACCCCTCATTTAAAAACTGCATTTTGTGTTTACTTGTGTTATCTTTGACTAATAGTTAAATGTGTTTGATGATCAGAAACATTTTGTGTGACAAACATGCAAAAGAATAAGAAATCAGGAGGGGGGCAAATAGTTTTGCACACGACTGTATATATATATGTGTTTTTCTTTCCCCCCAAAGAAGAACACATTTTCATGCAATTCACAAAAAGTTAGCTGAAATTCTGACCATTATGAAATGAAGCTATTGAGCTGGAGCAGCTTGGCCGTATGGTACTGAGGAAGCCAATCCATTCTGTGGGAGACGTGCCAGGAAGCTCGGGGTGAAATCTCATCAGATTATCGTGAAACATTGACAAATAGAATGTCTGCCAGGCTGTAATTGCAGTAAAAGGTGATTTTCTTTTCTTTTTTTTTGATGAAGGCAAAGTTTGAAGAGCACATTTATCATTTCTATCAAAATTATAATAAACTTCTAAACGGTAGTGTGTCTGTATACAGTATATATACTATTATACTATTTTACTTGAGATCAAATGAACAGAGCAGCCAGATGACCACATGAGACGTGTCCCAAATAGTTGGCCTCAATCAGACATTATTACATTATTTCCTGTAGTGACAGGAAATGTATTCCTGTAGTGTAGGAATATTTCACAAAATTAATTTAATTTAGAAAGAAAGAAAAACAGTACAAACATCGCTTTGAGATTAGAAATACATTTTATATCAGTGTGTAGAAGTAAACTTTGAACATTTTAAGAATTTAAATGCACTCTAAGACCTAAACTGGTAACCATCTGGTAACTGATGGTTTTAAGACCTGAAACAATTATTACTACAAAGCTAAACACATTAAACTCCATCCACTGTTGATAATATGAGCTTTAATGGTTTGTTCTGCACTTCTGGCTGTTACTGTATACCTGTATGTAGTGCACTAGATAGGCCATGAACCGCTACACCACGCCTTTTCTTTCACATCTGCATCCTTCGTCTTATTACTGGCTTTCCCAACATTTGGACAATGGCTTCTTGGAACTCTCCTAAGCACTTAGAGGGGTTTACTCTGGTCCTCCTCATGCACAAACGACCACATGACCTTCAGTGGTTGCATCTGAATATCGCAGAGGAATTAAAACAGCCATACAAGATGATTTTATATCTCCACTGTGTTATGGGGTGGTATGTTGGTATAAAAGGCTGTGTTATAGTATGTAGAATAAAAATTTTTATTATACTATGTGTTCATTACCAAGTCACTGTGATTGAGTTACCACGGAAACGATAATGTATTGGACGTAAGTAAGTGCACTAATAAAAACCTATGATTTAAATTACAGCCAGAACTGCTGTTAGAATAGTAGAGTGCTGATCGTGCAATCCCAATTAAATGTAAGTGAATCACGTTTATACTGAACAGTTGGTTTATTTTTTTGCACCCACAAAACTAAAGCTAAAAAATGATAATACGATGACTAAATGGTGCTAAAACTTAGAGTAAACTTAGAGCAACTTTCTTTTCACCCAAAATGATTCACTTTTGACTTAGACATAATACAACATATTGTTGTAATGTTATCGGTCATTTACAAGTAATTGTCACTAAACTCTTGTTTAGTGTATGTAATAAAAAGCAATGCTGTATGCAGGGTAACCAGCACATAACTGAACAAAGGTTAAACAATCCAAAGCCAATCAATCAGAGTTCACATTAGTGTTAGACACATACATTTACACAATTTTTTGAGCTCTTATAGAGTGCACACTTTTTTTTTGTATTTCGTAAAAACCATATTTCTTATGGAAACACTCCTTTAAACAATTAATGAATAAATAAATTGCCATCCAGAAAAACCGAGGCCCAATATTTGTATTTCGGTAGCTGGTATTTGTACCGTGAATGAGAAGGGTGGAGTTGGTGTTGTTCCTCGTGCTGTTCCACTACATTAACCGTCCCTAGGGAGCAACAAGGAGAGGAAACGAGGTTCGCTGGGGATACTCATGATCATTTGTCTATTATCATTTTCCATCACATTGCAGACTCATAAACTAGGCATCACGTCCATGCTAAAATCTTCAATTGTCATAAATTTTTAGCTTAGCACCATCAAAAACAGTTAACACATAAAGATAGGTTGAACAAAGACTGTATGAGTGCCTGTTTCACCTCGACTCACACGAGACTTCCATTCAATCAGCTAGCATCAATCCCTCTGCAGAGATTTAGGTACAGCTCCCAAACAACAGGGAATACACTCTCTCTCTCTCTCTCTCTCTCTCTCTCTCTCTGTCTCACACACACATGATTCTCAAGGTTAGGCTCTCTCTCTCTCTCTCTCTCTGTCGCACACACACGCACATTTACAGCTTTTTCCCAAAGCCTTACCATCAAGTCCGAAGCACGATGTGATTTTTTGGGCGTAGTTACACAAGCCGTCGTAAGCAGGTTGCTGCACTGCACTCCTTTCACCCATCTCTGCCGAGACACAGACACAGAGAGCACTCGCTCCCTCTCACACTCTCGCAGGACGGCCTTGGCAGGACATTCCGAGCATCCGTACTCATCAATAATTCAGCCACACACACACATTAAGGCAGGCTCAGAGAACACACTCGGAAAAAAGTGCTGAGATGGAGCGTCCTTGCTGCGTGTGTTCTAGTGGCAGAAAGGTACAGGTAGTGAGGAGCAGGCTGATGCAAAGGAAGGGCGGGGCTTTTATAGGAAGAACACTGCTAATGCTAGGCTATTGACCCACATCCATACACATAAAAACCGAGCATTTTTAAAACCCATTTTGTCAGACATAATGACTTGAAAGACAAATATTTGGATGTGTTATTTTATCATCTCCCACTTAAAGAAAAAAATTTACAATTGAATTTAAATGCCATTTTTATTACTTTGTTGCAAATCCTTGGTAGTAATGACTGCCTGAGGTCTGGAACTCATAGACATCACTAGAATGTTATTATCATTTCGCGTGTTTAGAGCTGTTATCCCACACCTCCAGTGTTAGTGTGTGCGGAGTGTGCATGTTATCAACTTGCTTGGTTTCCTCCGGATACTCTGGTTTTCTCCCACAGTCCAAAGACATGAGCTGTAGGTTGCCACCCGTTTATAAATTGCCCATAGTGTATGACGTGTGCCCTGTGATTGCTTGGTTGTACCCCAAGATTTCCAGGTACCCTTTTCCTCAGGATGGATGGATGGATGGATGGAGGTTCTACAAAGTCTTATTTCCTGATTGTTCTATTGGGCATTTTGCTTTCAGCAAGTCACTTCAGTTTGATTCAGATAAGTTGACTGACTTGGCCACTGCAAAACGTTCCATGTTTATCCCTTAAAGAACGTTTTGGGTTGCTTTTAACACCGTGCTTTGGGGTATTGATGGAGAAGCACCATCGGGTGAGTTTTGAAACATCTGGCTGAATCTGAAACAGTACAATCCTATACAGTTCAGGATTCATCATGCACTCATCTGGTCATTCTATCATTTGTGGCTAACCAACCAATCTTGTGGTAAACCCTCTGTATTTACTCTGGTGAGGTTTTCTTTCGATTGTTGACTTTTGTTTACACCGTTAGGGCTACCTCCTAGAGGTTGTTCTTGATTTGGCCAATCATCAGGTGAAGGGATTTTTGTTTTTCAATTGCAGTATTATAATTTATTTAGTTTTTCAGGCCTTTTGGTGTCCCTTAGCTTACCAGTATGCTCTTTCTTTATAAGAGGTACGAAATACATAGTACCGAATCTGGTCCAATCCAATTTCTCTAATGTTTTTTTTTTTAGTAAACTTCTAATGAAGGTACAGTGGCTTGCAAAAGTATTCGGCCCCCTTGAACTTTTCCACATTTTGTCACATTACAGCCACAAACATGAATCAATTTTATTGGAATTCCACGTGAAAGACCAATACAAAGTGGTGTACATGTGAGAAGTGGAACGGAAATCATACATGATTTTTTACAAATCATACAAACATTTTTTACAAATAAATAACTGCAAAGTGTGGTGTGCGTAATTATTCAGCCCCCTTTGGTTATGGATGGAGCCAAATACAGGGCAATCTTGGAAGAAAACCTCTTGGAGTCTGCAAAAGACTTGAGACTGGGGCGGAGGTTCACCTTCCAGCAGGACAACGACCCTAAACATAAAGCCAGGGCAACAATGGAATGGTTTAAAACAAAACATATCCATGTGTTAGAATGGCCCAGTCAAAGTCCAGATCTAAATCCAATCGAGAATCTGTGGCTGAAAACTGCTGTTCACAAACGCTGTCTGACTGAGCTGGAGCTGTTTTGCAAAGAAGAATGGGCGAGGATTTCAGTCTCTAGATGTGCAAAGCTGGTAGAGACATAACCTAAAAGACTGGCAGCTGTAATTGCAGCAAAAGGTGGTTCTACAAAGTATTGACTCAGGGGGCTGAATAATTACGCACACCCCACTTTTCAGTTATTTATTTGTAAAAAAATTTTGGAATCATGTATGATTTTCGTTCCACTTCTCACATGTACACCACTTTGTATTGGTCTTTCACGTGGAATTCCAATAAAATTGATTCATGTTTGTGGCTGTAATGTGACAAAATGTGGAAAAGTTCAAAGGGGCCGAAAACTTTTGCAAGCCACTGTATATGTCACTGCCAGTTACAGCTCTTTGGACATTATCATTATTTCATCTTTATTACATTGTGATAAACAGCGTAAAAACATCGTTGTGGGTGTCCAGATATTTATGGACATCTACAGTTAATATGATTTGCCATTATAGACCAAAAAAACAGCAAACTATAAAGTCATCCCTTAAGCTTCCCTTAAAGCCATCAATTAAGGGAAGGCAGACAATAGCATGTCCTTGCATGATAGCAAGTTTAGAGTAACTGGTAAAATTGTAAATGGTTGCTGTCAGAAAACGATTAAATTTTGGCATAAAATGGAATTAAATGATTTGCCTACAAGGGTTATTCAAGTCAAACTGGGATTTGTAATGAAATTTGTTGAATATTTAGCGAGAGGAACATCTAATCATTGAAAAGTGAAGGATAAATTGTTTCCAACTTGCAGTGAAGACCCATCTGTCTGTGGGAACTTTACTCACAATCATCACCAACACTACTTGCATGATAAAGCAACTCGGCTGGGAGTTATCTCCATTTCTTCTGTACTGTCCTGACCTCGCTAAAAGCCATTTTCATATGTTTGGGAAATTAAAGGAGTTCCTGTAAGGCCAGCGTTACATGAAGAAGGGCAGTCTGGCTCCGGCGTATTGAGAAATCTTTCTACCTTGATGGTATCTAAGCACTAGTGAAACACTGGTATAAGCGTATTAGTGTAGTAGGGGATTATCTAGAGAAATAAAGGGAGCTTTTACTCCCATAACATTCATTTGGTAGACGCCCTTATCCAGAGTGACTTACATTTTTCCCTCTTTATACAGTACATCTGAGCAATTGAAGGTTAAGGGCCTTGCTCAAGGGCCCAACAGGGACAGCTTGGTGGTTGTGGGATTAGAACCTGGGACCTTCCGAACCGTAGTCCAATGCCTTAACCACTGAGCTACCCCTGACCCGACATAGCTGTGTTCTGATATTCTGCGCAATGAAAAGACCTGGTTTAACTTGAACACCCCAAATAAGGCAAACACGTACAAAAAAAGAAGTTTCTAAAGAAGTATTCCATGTGGGATGGCTTACTTTTATTATTATTATTATTATGAATTTTTTGCTTCTTTGTTGATGTTTAGCACCGACCAACGCAGCCTAAATGCTCTTCTCAGATTGACAATTCCACTAGCGTTCGATCCTGCATTTAAATCTATAAAACAAGCATACATTATTTATTTTTTCCTGGTTTTTGAGATGAAGTATGTCTCTGCATGTCTCAGGTGGCCCACAAAAAACCCTTAGCAGACTGCATAGAAAAACAGTATTGAACAATATTAATTATATGCTGTATTTTACATGATTGTTTAAATCCACCCTTTTTTCTCTTCCGTGATTCCATGTTCACCTGACTGTAAGGTTTGAGATGGGTAACAGAGATGAATTACATATGGTGGACAAAATTCCATTCTTGTTCGTTAAGCTTTTTGTGGAAAGATTTCAAAAGAAAACAAGTACCAGTCATTCCAGTAAGAACATAGCCTTTGAACTTCCTGTGGAATTGATTAACAGATTAAGGGCTCAGGAAATAACAGGCATTGTTCATTTGCATGCCATTTACATCCACTGTCTCCAGTCATCTGCTTGATGGTTATCCATTATTTCCATCAAAGTCCTCAGTTCCAGTGGTCCAGCAGACAAGATGGACCCTTTGCAATGGTTGCAGATACAACACTATGTGGTGAAAGTACTATTTACTGTAAGTGGCTGCATCACATCAGCATCACTTTAAAACCTGCCTGATCATCAGTTTTCATCATTAAAGCTTGGCCTCTGAATTAGGCATGTAATCTCTTTGGAAGCCCATTTCCAGCATGCAGAGTAACCCGTCTTCACTTATTTGAAGAGTGATCTGTTTGGTTGACTCCTGCACCTTCTTCATGTAGCATTCTGATATTGCAGTGTTGTTTATAATGATATCCAGGGTCAATGTGGAAACATTGATTTTTTTTTTTTACATCTTCAGAAACTCATTTAAGAATATATATCTTGTTTATGTTGTATGGCAGGCGAGAAACCTACCACTGAGCCTCCAATGTCCTAATATATACATCTTGGGCATACATGAGGGCATGGGGTTCTCCAGAACTATAGATGGGAACTTGTGCTTTAATACCAAGGGATTACTTCTAAAGTGCATCAACAATGATGTGGGTTTCTGTCCAAGTTCTACCTGAATTGGGTCCTCAAGACCAGACCGTCCTATACTAAAATGATGGATGCTTAAGCTGTGTAGCCACAGGACTGGCTTATTTGGGTTCATAAAGACTAGCTTTCCATTACCTCAGGGTACTGATGTTTACCTTCTATCATCAAGCATTTCAATTTAAAGCCATATTTTCTTCATACAGGCAACCTTGTTCCCTTTGACCACCATTGAAATCAGGACACTGCCATTTCTGCTTCTGCATGTTGTCTCCGAAGAGCAAGGCATTCCAATACCAAGTTGGTATTGGCATGAAATGTTCAGGTGTCTGTTTCTCCTCTGTTTCTTATTGGAATTGTGATACTGCATTATAGATATGGATAATCTGCTCTTGTGAGTTCTCATCAAGCAGTAATTCCTCCAAAACACATGCATCCCATCAAATTAGGATCATTCAAGGTTCCTTTCACATCTGGTATTAACTTCCTTTCGCAGTAAATTGCCAGCAACTGGGTCTCATGTACCCACTTGTGATCATTCAGTAGTATGTTAATACAAAGTGTTACAGTGCACTGGCAAAGATCTTCTTAAAAACAGCGACCCGACTTTGCATAAGCGGTTGAAGATGGATGGATGGGGTCTCGTATGATTGCTAGCTACCCCATTAACACATTATGTGGTGTATATGCATGGAGTGCTGATAATAGACTCATCAGCATCATAATCATCATCGGGAATGTCTAGTACCAGAGGTCCTGTGCCCCCTTGAGAAGGTAACATCAGTCGACAAAAGCTGAGCGCAGTTCCCCCACCTTTTCCAATCAACAACTTTGACAGTTTTCTCAAACATTAGGAGGTCACAAGGGCAAGTGTCCCTAATTTCTGTGTGGAGAAACACCTAGGGTTGACCAAGTCTCACTGAGCTAGTCTGCACAATGGCATGGTGGGTGCCCAGTTGGGACTGATCATAGGGCACTACATCCATGGGAGGGGGTTGCTAGAAACACAGTTACATATACAGGGTAATTCAAAAAGAAATGAACCGATTTCACTACTCTTTGTTTTTGTGTTTCTTCCCTTCTGGGCTGCGACTTTAAACTTAGTATTTCTGCTTTTGCTCCTCCTACTGTCAGCTCCTGAGCAGTTTATGACTGAGTGAAGAACGCCCCCTGGTGCTGGGGCTCATAGTGAACACATACACACACCACTACGCAATATTTTATTAAGGAAAATTAATACAAAACTCCAGCCAAGTCACAGGTATTCTACTAACAATCAACTTTTATTTCCTGTCAGTGTGACCACCACCTGCAGCACAGGTAACATTAATGCGATAAGAGAATTCCCCCGAGGTGCAAATCACGATGTTTAAGGTGGCAGCCATTCAAAAAATAGAAAAAAAAATAACTTTATGAAATGAGGCAGTGACCATTTGAAAATGATGCTTGAAAACTGAAGCAATTAGTCATGAAATCGGTTAATTATTTTTGAATTACCCTGTATAACAAGTGTTAATTGTTTCTTACACTGTGCAGCAGATAGAATATGAATCATGTGTAGACAGGTCTTTAAATTATTCTGTTGCAGACAATGTTTTTTGCCCTCCAGATAATATAATGGACTTTACTGGCTTATGCATGGCTTGTTTAAACAATAAAATAGTTTAAAGAATAAAAGAAATCCCAGACGTTTTTTCCCCGCAGTTCTACTTCTGGTTTAATCACAGCTTTATTGTATAAAAAGTAGATGTTGCAGTGCACCAGATACCAATATCTACAATTACATACAATATTTTCAGTGTGTAAGTGAATGTATAAAATGTCCGGTAAATGTGTAAAATAAGTTCGGTATATTGTGTGCGTGCGGGGGTGAAGGAGAAATTAATCGGCCTAGCCAGTTTCAATTAATTAGTCCAGGAGCACGATGATAGAAAATTCCGGTCCTGTAAAGCTGTCCTGAAGGTGAATAATCCTAATTTCACAAAATCCTCCACAAAACCTAGTTCACAGTCCAATACAGTGGAAAACAGCTCTGAGACAAAATGGTGTTCAGGATTCTCCTTGCGATTTAAAGGCACAGAGACATTTGTTACATTTGACATGTGAGATTAAGATCCTTTGGCACAATTACAGTTTTTGGGAAAAGGGACAGATTTAGTCAAGTGAATTGGTACACTGTACATTGTATATTCGTGTCAAAGGCATATAAGACTCACTTTGTCGGAGGTGAGAACAAATTTTACTTACGAACGCGCTCCTGGGAACAGAACACGTATGTAATTTAGGGCCTACCTGTATTTTAAAAATGGAAAAAGGCAAAACTCAGCTCATACAAACAGACTCCAAAATAACCATTTTTAAATAATGCAAAATGCAGACTGATTGGAGAAAATGAGGATTTTAATCAGGACGGAAAGTATATAAGAGAGCAATTTTTTCTTATACAAAACAGATGAAAGGTGCAACAAGATGTGTTTGATGCTGACTCACAATGTTCAGCGTATATAGTCTGAGGGTCATTGAGGGCTGATCGAGTGCAACTTCCTTCCAACACACAGTAATCCATACTCTAATGGACTTAGATGGAGCATGCGACGCAATTATCTAAAAAACAGCTCATTGGCAGTGACTTTTGTGCGTCAAACTGATGCAAATGTTGTGAGCTTCATTTCGACAAAAGCTGCCACCAAATCCGTCAAGCAGAACAGTGACTGGTCTGAGTGAATGAAACCCAGGGAAAGCATGTAGTACATTGATAGAATGTTGGTGGCTTTCTACTTTGACTACTCACAAAACATCACCAGTAAAAAAAAAAAAAAAAAACACACACTGTTAAGTGTATACCTCAAGAGGGCATAAATCCCGTCCTCCGCTACACACAAGTAAGGCATTTGTCACATCTAGGCATGTGTTAATGAGTTATGAGATTCCATTATATATATTTAACTCCCAAGAAACATTTCTGGGTTACATTTTGTTCACCAAACAGAAAAAAAAAAAAAACCTTTCTATTTGGCAGGCTGCACAACGACGGCAGTCTAAGGTTCAGTATTTTGGTCCAACTTGAAATATTTCTCTCTCTCTCTTTTTTCCTCCTCACATCTTTACTATAAATATATTAAGCCTAGTGTTCTATATGCTGGTTAAACAGGTCTTAAAGCAGCAAGTTACTCAGGACAAAATTAACTTGTGAAAGTCTTGCAGTAATTGAATCCGAGTCAAAGTCAATCAAGAGGTGCCTAGTGATCTCCACTTTTCCAAACCTGGAGGATTCTTTTTCATCTTCATTTTAATGCACTAATGCATGAATTGGCAACTGAAAGGGTAATAAATGAATGAATGAATGAATCAATCGATCAATCGAAAATGATGGAAAACAAAGACGGGATACTTTTCTTTCCTCCCAAAAAGAGTTCACATGCATTTCACATCACTGTACACATATATACAGGATAAAGAGAAAAATTAGTGACGTTTTATGGTATAAAATGTGCAAGATCAAGTAATAAGGATCTTTACAACAAACAAGTCACTTGTACATCACAGGACCCTTTGGTAGTAAAAGAAAGTAATAAAATAACCTTGTACAAGTGAAAGTATTTTAAAGTATATATATTAAAAAAAAAAAAAAAGTCAATTTGTAGGACAATGCTGCCTGTCTATTGTCAATGTGCAATTTAATCATACTGAAAGTTTGATTGAGTGGATCAACTTCCATATCTGTTGATAAACAACTGGAGTTATTCTCCAGGTTTTTTAAATGGGAATAAAACCCAAAGCAACAGGAGTTATATAGGCATGTGCTGGTAATCATTTCACAATATCTGCCTTTTATTGGTTTTAGTCTCTGCATATTTACAGTACAGTTCTTTCGAGGATTGACCTTCTACTACACATTAGAACATCTAATACAGTGTAAATTCCAATGTGAAAGCAGCAGACACCAAGACAGGGCTGTTTGGATATTCGCCTCCTTGCTGTGTCAAAACGTCAAAGCACGCTGTTACTCAACAGCAATTATTTCCCTATAACCGCACACCCCCGGCTGCATTGTAATGCTTACAAATTTCAGAACTGATTATCGACACATGCCTGGGTTTTCTCTACCTTCCCAGATAGTCCGCTTTATAACATTTCACAGGAAAAGTGACCGGAGAACTGACAAATTCAGCACCGTAAACTACTCTTTTATGTATTTCACAGGAAAAATTTAAAAGTTTAGTGGATAACACTATTGCTGGTGTATGCTTGAATATAGCAGATGGGAAAGAAAGAAAAAAAAAATACGCCAGATGTTCTGTTATAATACTGAAATCATAAAAGGAGAAGAATTCTTAAATTCTCCAAAATTTATAAAGCAGGTCATTACCCACAATAAATAACTAATACATTTAAGAGTGATGAGAACAGCGAAATCCTAGTGAAGTACAAGGCACACACACGTACGCATGACATAAATTAATATACACATGTAAGGCAACGAAGAAGCTAAACTCATAAAAACGAACGTTTCCAAAGACTTTTCATGGATGTGACGCAGAGTTCTCCGAGGACGGTCTAGTGAAACCCGATTTCTGATGTGCAAACGTGCGCAGTCCAATTTAAACATTCAGAGTCCGCGTTACATCTTTTTACAGATTAGAGAGGGATCAGGACTGAGAAAGTGAGTAGTATTAAAGCAGGTCCGTCTGCTTTTTTTTGTTTTTGTTTTTTTTGTAGCACAGTTGGATTTTTCGGCTCCTGAGATATGACAATACGTATTAACATTGCAGATCATGGTTTAGGTTGCATATGCTTTATGGATACAATAATCCATTCATTTGGTATCTTTTCCCGCCTAAGAACATAGTATAAGCACAGTATATGTTACTGTAACAACAGCTTATTAAAACCAAGTTTTCTACATAATTTGTTTTCAGACAAAGGTCAGATTTTTTTTTTTTTTAGTAATATTCCCTAACTAACAATTCAATTTGGTCATTATGTATATTTTTAACTCTTACAGAATTAATATCCGTTTTCGAGAAGAATAAATAAGTGTTTCTGTCCGAGGTAAAACATGCTGCAGGTTAAAACAAAAAACACCCTGGAAGTCAGCAGGTTCATGTGCAAAGCTAGAGAAACATTAAAAAAAACAATTAAGAAATACCCAGAGAAACACTAAAAGGCAAATTTAAAAATACCACATAAAATGGCAAAATGAACAATGAGGAAAAAGTGATAATTTGGATGAATGAAAAACAGGCTAAAGCACTAGGTTATGCATCATGAGTGCTACTACAACCACCTGTCTCCATCACAACTGGGCAAGTTTGACCTGTGGGCATTTTTTCCTCCATCCTGATCTCTCCTGCATGTTCTTAGATAGATAAGCGTAGACCCTCAGGACCTTCAGAGGCAGGAGCTGGATCTGAAGAATGAATGGTGGTTCAGTTGGTGGTTCCTGTGCCAGCTGCCCACTTCGAGTCTCTGTGTCTGACTGATGATGCTCGCGTCCAGGGCACAGCGAGCAGGATCTCAGGGGGATGAAGACGCAGAAGCGTGGAACTTGACAAATGCGATGGCTGCCAGCTCTTTGCAGAACTCCTCCAGAACGATGACTCCCTCCAGCAACGTCACATGATCAATACTGAAAAGGAAACCAGAGTTTTTTTTGTTTTTTTTTAAACCACATCAGGAATCAGGCATGTACAAGAAATGTATAGACAACCTATACTACCTTGATCCCTCTGGTTCCATCCCGAGTAGCCTCTTTCTCACTAGCAGCAGTTTGGGATTGAAATCAGGAATATGGTGGATCCTCAACATCAAGTCTCCCACCACCTGAGACAAACGCAAAAAAGAGCTTAAATACTACAAAAAAAGCAAAAATTCCACAAACGGAAAGAAAACTTGGCGAAGCAATACCCTGACAATGACTGAGAAGAGGGATCTACAGCCTGGTGCCAGATTGATGTAGGGGTCCAGCAAGTACTCGTGCAGGTGAGGATGGGGCAGCAAAGACAGCTTCGATAACACTGATGTGACCTGCAAGTTGACATCATATGGCTAGAAAAAAAAAAAAGAGAGAAAGAAATAAGATCAGCTTGGAACCAGTTACAGGAGAAAAAAAAAAAGAAAGAAAGAAAAAAAAAAAAAAAGATATATATCGATCGATCAGGGACTGACGTGTGGTCCTCGTGACCAAAGACAGGCACTAGCATGGTGAGACGTTTTTGGGACGAAATACTACAATATACACACACAGTACTGTGCCAAAGTCTTAGGCACTATATTATATGCTGTACAAATTCTGTTATAGATGTTCATCATGTCTGCATAATTATGTACAAATTCAGAATTTTCATATATAACTTAAAAGTTAATAAGTAAATAACATTACATGAGAATATATCCATGGCTGTAAAGAAAAAATATATATAGTACAAGACAGACCAGTTTTCAGATGGAATGCTGGAGAATTCTTCTGGTAACTTTGTCAAACTCACTCCTTTCTATTTTTTTGCAAATCCCAGGAGCGGACATTATGTTTCTTATTTCCATCGGAAAACTGGTCGGTCTTGTACAATTTTTTTTTCTTTACAGCCATAATGTATAATATACAGCCATAATATCCATATCCAATAATACCCATAATAGCAATATGTTATTTATTAATTAATTCTTAAGTTATACATGGAAATACTGAATGACTTTTTACATAAATATGCAGACATAAGCATATATAACAAAATTGGTACAGCATACAATATGGTCCATAAGACATTTGCACAGTACTGTACATCAAGACTATGATGAGTGACTCTACTTTTTAACCGTATAGTATTAACAAACATGCAGTGTATATGAGGAAATCGGATCGATCATGGAAATTTGGGCAGATCGTACTGCAGTCATCTTAAAAGATCAGGTTTGATTAAAAAAATATATATATTTTTTTTGTCTGTAGTGTTAGTAAATTACTTCATGAGCCTTATGGTGGTGTCCATTATTTTACGTAATCCCTGTAAAGAACACAAAGGTATTTCCCTACCTGGTCTAGGATACGTCCCATTCTGTCAAACAGCACTTTAAGGAAGTGTCCCTCGAAGAAGGGGATGTCCAGGTTACACTTCTCTATAGGTTTAGGGCTGCTGCGCCAGTCCCACCTCTGGCAGATTACGCAATAGTCTCGGAACTGCATGTACACACACACACACCCTGTTCTGAAAATGTACCTATTCATTTACCATCACATTTCATTTGTTTGATCATTTTGTCTTACAAATCTTGTTTGTTTTCTCAAAAATTATTCTAATTATATTTATCATTACTCAGTGAGAGTGCAATGGCGTTTTAAATCAGATTCAATTACAGGTATTTGCAGAGACTTATTTGTATGGATGAAGTGTGTGAGAATTGAGTGAACTGCAACCTGAGGTTTCTCACTCACCTGTCTGTGTGCATCTCTCAGATAAGTGTCGTAGCCAGTGCCTTCCACTTGATAAGACGATTTAGCTTCGTCAGGAACCAAGCACAGGAAACTGCACGAAAGCCACAAGGACAAGGACGGGGTTTTGAAATGTTACATTACAATATGTATTTAGCAACTTTTTCATGTTTGATGCACCTCTTGTTGCAATAAAATGAAGTCAGCTGACGACCTGAATATACGGAATATGACACAGATGAGGTTTTTCTTCCCTGATGGCACAGACAGCCATTCCAGGACTCAGGATTGTGAAAGAGTAATTCTGGGAGCTGTAATCAAAATTGAGGTGCGTGAATACAATTTTATATTTATTTATTTTTTGGGCCAGGCAGCGTACTTTCATATTTTGTATTTAATTTACAGGGGCTGTTGGATGTTCGAGAAAAAAAAATCCAAAACTAAAACAATAAACAGAATAAAAAATGTGTTTGCTGACATTTCTGTAAGGGGATGTTTATTTAGTTGATAATGGAATGAGTCTGTGGTATTAGTAATTTTATCATATTTAAAAATGACCATTGTGGAAAAAGTCAAGATCATAGCCTTATTTGAATTTCATTATGGTAATAGAAGTGCAGTTAAAATGTATAGTATTTACTCCACCCAGTAATTATCGATTACAGACCTGTTAACGATTTTGTGAACTTCTGTTTTCCCATCAGGCTTTGCATGTTCTGTGCTGGCTGGCGGCGAGCAGCTCAGCCAATCGGGGCTAGACAGCCTGGTATCTGGAGACAGGTCCGAGAACAGCGGGTCCTCTTCCAAATCACTACACAGACGCACAGAGAATGAACCCGAGTGCAAACATTGTGATACCTTCATCTCAAAGTAAAGAAACCTACGCACTTAATTTCTTATATTACACACACACAAAAAAAAAAAAAAAAAAAGTGAGGGAAAAAAAAAATAATAATAAATCAGATTCTGGCAGATTTTACATCCATCTTAAGGAGGAAGGGCCAACTTATACGCTTTAATATCAATATACTGTGTTTTCCAATGTCTAATTCAATACCGTCAGAAATGCTGTGTGGGATTGTATATATTTTTTGTGAAACTCAAAAATTTGTCCTCATGTAACGATCAACAGTTTGGGTATCGTAATAAAAACAAAAAACAAATGATACTCAACCCTCCCATGGATGTAACTACGACTCCAGCCAGACTTTTTAACCGGACCTATAACTGCTGTATATGGAACCGTGTCTCTTACACAGCGTCGTGAGGCTGCCCGTTCTCCATGTGCTCACGTTCCTCTCGCTCGTCTTGCACCTTGTTCTCGATATAGTTGCGCTCGTCGATGCTACGCAGCACCAGGTTGTGCAGCACGTGCTGGCACGGCTTCTGCAGCAACTGCTCGAACAGCCTCAGAGTCATGATGCTGATCTGCACAGAAAACAGAAAAATTTGCGTAGTTTATTCAGTCTACGTCAGACATGATGAGTATTAACTCTCAAGAACACAATTTTCTACGGGTGCAGCTAACAGTTTATGAAACGTAATCTGAAGACTAAATTGTATTGTATTAAAAAACATCAAGATCAAAGTCCATATAATTATAAGGCAGGGAAAAATACGAATGTGTGCGTGTGTACCTCGTCTGAGAGGTGATCGCAGTGCCCAATAAGTCTGTTCCTCAGGGGATTCTGAGTAATGCTGGCCAGCGTCTCAGGACCCATTTCCTCTCCCAGCAGGAAGTAGACCGTCTCCTGTAGCAAGGCCTCCGATGTGACCTGCCTGACGATCCTATTCAACAGTGCCGTGGAGGTCAGGATGCCGACCTCTGACCTACAAACAGACGTTTTATTATTGTGATTAAAGAAACAAAAAAATTAAACTGTACAATATTTGTTTCACATGACCTAAAAATCGGGCACTTTTATTAATTTACAATGTTTTTTTTCATGTTCTTCATGTGAATACAAAAAAAACGCACATATACTGACAGCTATAACAATTGTGATATAAGCAATTCTGACAACTGGCTACAGGAATTCTTCTGACGGAATCCTATGCCACAGGCTGACCCCTGACCCGCTCAGTTTAAACCTTTACTCTCTATACTGCATAACTTTGATCCGTATAGACTTTACTGATCGTTCTTTTCAGCACTATTGGCACGTCACATGCCCAGAGGAGTCTCAAAAAATGACTGCAAATGACTTGAGTACTTGTGTGAATAAACAGCTATGCGAGTACCCCAGGAGTAGACTGGGAGCATGCAGTGTCCCCATTAGGAGACTTTTAGTTGCGTCACTCTGTAGGCTACTTACGTTTGCATGAGCTGTGGCTCCATCACAGGCCCGAAGAAGCGTTCCCTCACGGCTCGAGCTAAAGCTGTTGCTGCGCTCTACAGATCAACACGCATAGAAGTGTGTAAACAAATAAACAACAATACACATACTGCATTTGGGTTCTACTCCAAGTTTACCCTTGCTGTTAGTTCCCTTAGTGATTACCTTCTGGGCCTCTTTGATCAGCTGATCACAGTAGTCCAGCCAGGAGAGGAAGGAAATGAGCGCTCGCTTCCCTGCAAAAGCAGCAGCATCTTCCTTGAAGTTGTACACGTCCAGCCTGACAAAAAGTTAAACAAATTAGTGGATAAATAATGATAAAAAAAAAAAAAAGTATACACAGTAAATAATTAGTTTGTTTATAGTTCATAAACTATGTTGGCCAAGAAGTGCAAAACAAAATAAGTTCAAAACCTAAATAAAATGTCTCTTCCAAATCAGCAATAAGAATTTCATTCACAAACTACAGGTCCTTCTCAAAAAATTTGCATATTGTGATAAAGTTCATTATTTTCTGTAATGTACTGATAAACATTTAGACTTTCATATATTTTAGATTCATTACACACAACTGAAGTAGTTCAAAGCCTTTTATTGTTTTAATATTGATGATTGTGGCATACAGCTCATGAAAACCCAAAATCCCTATCTCAAAAAATTAGCATATCATGAAAAGGTTCTCTAAACGAGCTATTAACCTAATCATCTGAATCAACTAATTAACTCTAAACACCTGCAAAAGATTCCTGAGGCTTTTAAAAACTCCCAGCCTGGTTCATTACTCAAAACCGCAATCATGGGTAAGACTGACGACCTGACTGCTGTGCAGAAGGCCATCATTGACACCCTCAAGCAAGAGGGTAAGACACAGAAAGAAAATTTCTGAACGAATAGGCTGTTCCCAGAGTGCTGTATCAAGGCACCTCAGTGGGAAGTCTGTGGGAAGGAAAAAGTGTGGCAGAAAACGCTGCAGAACGAGAAGAGGTGACCGGGCCCTGAGGAAGATTGTGGAGAAGGACCTATTCCAGACCTTGGGGGACCTGCGGAAGCAGTGGACTGAGTCTGGAGTAGAAACATCCAGAGCCACCGTGTACAGGCGTGTGCAGGAAATGGGCTACAGGTTGCAAATTTTGCATGTCATTCGGAAATCAAGGTGCCAGAGTCTGGAGGAAGACTGGGGAGAGGGAAATGCCAAAATGCCTGAAGTCCAGTGTCAAGTACCCACAGTCAGTGATGGTCTGGGGTGCCATGTCAGCTGCTGGTGTTGGTCCACTGTGTTTTATCAAGGGCAGGGTCAATGCAGCTAGCTATCAGGAGATTTTGGAGCACTTCATGCTTCCATCTGCTGAAAAGCTTTATGGAGATGAAGATTTCATTTTTCAGCACGACCTGGCACCTGCTCACAGTGCCAAAACCACTGGTAAATGGTTTACTGACCATGGTATTACTGTGCTCTATTGGCCTGCCAACTCTCCTGACCTGAACCCCATAGAGAATCTGTGCGATATTGTGAAGAGAAAGTTGAGAGACACAAGAATCCGCAAAAGGATTCCTGACCAAGTATTGAGTGCATAACTGAACATAATTATTTGAAGGTTGACTTTTTTTGTATTAAAAACACTTTTCTTTTATTGGTCGGATGAAATATGCAAATTTTTTGAGATAGGGATTTTGGGTTTTCATGAGCTGTATGCCACAATCATCAATATTAAAACAATAAAAGGCTTGAACTACTTCAGTTTGTGTGTAATGAATCTAAAATATATGAAAGTCTAATGTTTATCATTACATTATAGAAAATAATGAACTTTATCACAATATGCTAATTTTTTGAGAAGGACCTGTATTCCTACCTCTTCCAGTTTGACTGAATTTGGTATTTTGTACCTGGATTTTGTTTGTGTTTTTGTTTACCGTTGTTGTGTTTTCTCAATGAAGTCGTTTCGTTTATGAATATTTAATTTTTACACGTTTGTGGCCCTGTTGGTTTGTTTTTACACGTTTGTGGCCCTGTTGGTTTGTTTTTACACGTTTGTGGCTTTGTACTTCTAGGCCACCGTAAGACACACTTCTAACAACGCAACCCACCCCCAGTTGACCGACTCGACGGTCTCGATATCAAGCGGGTCTATAGACTGAGGCAGGGCTTGATAGAACGTGATGAGGCGAGCCGTGAGCAGCTCACACAGCTCCGTATTGTCCGTTAGCGTCTTAGCCGCTGCAGGCTCGGGCAAGCTGACCAGCAGCATCAGACCCTCACACGCCTTCACCACCACGCGGGCGTCCTGTGGGAAACACACAGGGGACACACACGTACTTGACTTCAACACCACAAGTCACTCCACATCGGTGTTCAGAATAGTAGAACAGTACGCCGCAAGTAAACGTTTTTCGCTTCATCAAGACAAACACACACACTATCGAATGAGAGGCTGACTCACTGGGCTTTTGGTCAGGTTGAGCAGAGAGCTAACCAGGTTGTAGCTGCTGCTGTTGTTGTTAGCATTGTTAGTGTGAATCGCGGCGCCGGCTCCGTCTGCAGGGCTGCTGGCGCCACGCGCCACCCCAGCACCCTGCTGCTGACCTGTATCCGGAGACGACGGGTCGTCCTTGAGCACGTCAGCTCCAGATTCTTTGTCGTCTCCACGTTTTGCTCTATTCTACACACCAGTACGTGATTGAGAGATAACAAGAACAAGGAAACCATTTCAGAATTCAGGATTTATTACATTACATACAGTGTATAAACAAAATGCATACCTCTAAGAAGAAGTTAACCAAGTAGGGGTCCTGTTTGAGTTTGGCACAGACTATGCAGAGAAACTGGATCTCTTCGTTCTCCGTGGGAGCAGCCAGAACCTCGCCGCACAGACGGATTAGTTTCTGTGAAAATTGAAGAACAAACTTTAGAACACTTTTTGCATTTTTGTTTTAGGTCAAATTACATTTACCTTTAAAAGTAAATACTCTTAAATGTCGATCATTGATTACACTAGCTTATCAAATTGTGAAGGGAATAAAAACTGCAATCCATAATGTCATGAGCACATGTGACAACTCGCCTGTACAGGTCTGTGCACGTTGATGTGAGGCAGGAGCGGCTGGCGAATTCGGCCCAGTAGTTTGGTGTAGAAGTTCAGAACCTGCTGCTTCATACCAGGTGGACACTACAGACGAGACAGATCTTGGAATAGTTAAAATCCAAGCCCTCAGTCCCACTATCTAATTTAAAATCTAACCATCATATCAGGTCACCTAACATAATACAAGGATTTTTATTATTATTTTATTTTTCAGAAACACCACTAAGAACATTATGCTCACATCGGCCTTGCCCAGAGTGTAGAGCGTCTCCAGGATCTTGTGATGGAGCAGGTACTCCATGCAGGGCCCCGTCTCACCCGACTCCCTCTCTCCTTCCTCCTGGATCAGGATGTCCAGCATCTGCTCCAGGTGGGAAGGAATGTTAGTGTCGGTTACCGGGGCTTTGTCATCTGCAAACAGGAGACAATGTGATTTGATTATTCAGTCACGTTGACAATGTAAACTATAGCCATATAAATATCATAACTATATGTTTATATATAAATATGATGAGACACGTGTGTTGTTGTGAAAAAGAAAAAGGAAATTCTCTGTGCATGCATTTGTCTGACAGGGTCAGGGTTCATCAGACTGGGTAAAGATGTATGAATATTACCTGAGGTTTCTATGTAGTAATGTGTGATGGCCTTCCAGTGGTAGACAAAGTCTTCCTGCAAGGGCAGTGATGGTGCGAGCTGAAGAAAAAAAATAAAAACAAAAACAACAATAAAATAATGAGTTCTAGGTCTTGACACACCAGAGGCAAATTTCCTTCTATGATAACCTCCTAACAAAACATTTCACATCAACAAGGGAATATCACTGTGGGAAAAACAACATGTGTTTTTTGGCCCAAGAACACCTAATGAAGATATATACAATAAAAAGAACAAAAATTACTAGTAGAGGGAAAGAGATAGCTCAAGAGCTTCGTTATGAAAACAGTTTGTTCATACCTTAGTATATAAGCAGTAGTTTTAACTACTTACTAATTTTTTTAATTCTTGTACTAGGTGTACATTACTGTGAAAAAGTTATGCACACATGCAAGTAACTGCAGTAGAGCAAGGATGTCTTTAAAAAAAAGACAAAAGGTATTAGGTGTGACGACGACATTGTTTTAGGTTCAGTTTGTGCTGTTTTATACAGAAAATAACTGCTTAGTTTTACTGAGCATCCTGCACCTTTGAGAAGGTGAAAAGTCTGTGGTGGGAAGAAAAAAAAAATCTGAGCGATAAGATGTTACCTATGTGAGGAAGAAAACAGAGGAAGGTGAGATGGTGAGGAGTGACCAGGCAGGTGGAAAGAACGTTGCTCGACATGGAAACACGTATTTTTATAATCTGTACTCGCATATTTATGGTGCGTTTGATTCGAGTATCTGTGGTTTGTTTAACTCGCTGCTTTTTCGTACTGTTTCTTCTTAGCATCGTTCTTGGTGTGTAAGAACCTTTAATCTACACGACCAGCTTTCCTAGGAAGGTCTTCATGAGAGACAGTTTCATCATTATGCTTGATAGGTTTTGTAAATACACTTGCAAGAACCATTTCAGAACAGCAGACCTTCCATGTCTTAAAATAACAACTGACTGTGGTTGTTACTTAGTTACATAATTCCATACGTGTTATTTCAGAAAGGAATATAAGTGTTATTTAGAAACGAATCCAGTACTGTTCCATCATAAAACAACAAAAAACAAAGAACACTTATCCAAATTTTTGACTGGTAGCTTCCTAAAGTCTTCATTTCAAATTCTTTAAAAAGAAAGAAAAGGCATTTTAGTAATGAACGATTTTAGTGCCACCTGTGCTCCACACACAGGTTTATCTGCTCAGGTTATGAATTGAGGTGACGTGGCTGTGTAAGAGCAGGTAGAAAAAAGACTAAAGTGTTCAGGACAGTATGAACTCTGGACCTGGGTCAGGGAGCTGTCCTCTACTTTAATAAAACCCATTAATAAAACAAAAATGGAGCATTGAATATCATTGGGCTGATAGATCATCTTCCATCTTAACGGTGCAAGTGTATCAGCAGAAACAAACAAAGGCTGTTTCCTAAAAACACATTGAAACAACTTTCTGTCCAGATTCTTTAAAGTCTACGTTCCACTGAGGGACTGTTTATCAACCCAGCATTACC
The DNA here is from genome assembly GCA_030522415.1 of Channallabes apus. Classification (NCBI taxonomy): domain Eukaryota; kingdom Metazoa; phylum Chordata; class Actinopteri; order Siluriformes; family Clariidae; genus Channallabes; species Channallabes apus. The sequence continues at coordinate 26,119,211 of CM060125.1, read as the reverse complement.
ACTCTGTGAGACAATTAGTCTCAAACCCACTCATTACGCACGCTTACACCGGTCTCAAAACATTGTGATCGCTAATTCGTCGAAAATCACATTTGTATACATGCACAGAAGCCACACACACTTGCAGCCACTCGACCTGCGCGGTCGCTGGCAAGTCGAGCTTTGAGACTTTGGAGTCATTTAAAGCTGTGAAACATTGCTGTTTCTTTATAATCCTACAGGTGGCGCACTCTGAAATACTTACACTTTTGTGGTACAAGTGAAATATTTGCCAAGTTTGTTTAGAAATAATAATTTGGGCGGATAACAGAGATAAGTGCTGTTCAGTTAAATTGTTAAACTCTTGTATTAGAAGTTAGTTCGTATTGTTTAATTTCTGTGCTTGGTATTCAAGTGAGAAAACTAATGTTATAAAGAACGTTTAATTATTAATTAAATCGTGATACCTCGAGAATCGCAATTTTATTCAAATCGGCACCGCCGTTTCGTGATATCGTATCGGGAGGTGACCGGTGGTTTCCATCACTAGTCAACTGTAGCATGTTATCTAGCTGGTATCTAGCTCTACCATGTATAAACATAATTCGTCTTTCAGTTTTTTTTTATTCATAATACATCCAAACTGTACATGTTTTTTTTTACCAGTTTAATCAGGCCTGTTCTGAATTACCTGAACAATAATAATAACACTGGCCAATTAACATTAACGCTGGTTCAATTACAAATCACACATCACTGAGATATCTTAGTCCACTACACCGAGTATACACTAATTCACTAATATGCACTATGTAGTGCACTTTATGTAGCGCGCACACATTATATAAAGACGCTATTTGGGATTCGACCCCTCACTGGCGTCAAAAGACTAGCTAGGTTACTAGCTACATAATTCATGAGTGACTATAAACCAATCCCCTGTATTATTTGAATTTTAATGTTATATAACCGGCTTTGTTAATGTAACTAAATATATATAGTTGGCCCAATTAAAGTCTGTATCTATATTTAGTTTACGTAAACAAGCTAGCTATGCGGGGAAGGGTTGCTAGTTAACACTGATTCTGTCTCAAATCGCTGTTGCGCGAGCTAATTAGGCGCCATAGAATATAAAGGTGGTAATTAGTCATGCACCCTATTTAGTGCTCTAGATGTAGCAAATACCGCGCTATTTGGGATAACACCCGCGACATCTGAATAGCTAATCGTGTAAATAAATTTCAAAAACAGATAACTAGCTAAGTTTGTAGCAACTAGAAGTGATAATTGGTGATGGCCAATTCCATAACTAATTAATATAATAAAGTTGAATTAATAAATTGATTTAAAAGACGTCTTGTTTAAGGCTACGCCAAGGCAAGATTGTCGCCAGGTAGCCTCAGGCTAATGTGCTAGCTCTGTTTAGCTAGCTAGGCCCGCTATTCTGACACACACCAACCCACTCGAGCTTTGTCCTTTACACACAGCGTTTCTCACACACACTCACGCCGCTCACCGCTTCCACTGCATGCTGCAGAATCGAAGTGAATTTGGAGAACATCTTGTTCTTGGACTGGACGAGTTTTTCGCGAGAAGACCGAGAGAACTCCTCTATCTTCTTCTTTCTGTTTCCGCCGCCGCGATCCAGATTGCAGCTTTCATAAAGCGACCTTTACGCGAAATAAATCCTGTAATACTACGAAAGAAAAACAAGTGCGGACCTCAAAACACGTGGTTATTCCAGTAAACATCCGCACACAAACACCTTTGCCAACTAAAGCCACCGTGGCATTTTCATGGCCAAAACAGTAGGAATCGATTCCACAGAGCAGCACCAGGGGGCGCCAGAAGGGAGACGAGGGCTCGATTACAAACTTCTCGTCTAAGTGCACTATCCAGGGTTTGCAATGATGCGTTGTGTATCAGTGCACTGCACAGCAAGAACAATAGGCTACATCAGTACTTTGGGATTCGGACGATGTAAATTAGGGATGGGAATCACCAGTCACCTCCGATACGATATTATCACGATCCCCCTGTGCTGATCACAGTATCACAGTTTTATAAATTTCCCGATTCGATGTTACAGTTTTAAACCTAAGAAGTTTAACGGTTATTTAAATATAGCGCATTACTTAAAACATTAGTTTCTCACTGAGCAGCATGTATCTCTGCCATCCGCCATAATTATTAGTATTTCTAAACAAACTTCTAAGGGCGCCACCTGTAGGATTATAAAGAAACAGTGAGGTTTTACCAGCTCAATTGCTTCCAAAGTCTCAAAACTCAACTTGACACAGGTTGAGTGGCAGTGAGCATGCGGGCATGCGACGAATTGGCGCTAAACCAGCGAATTCTGGTCACTGGCCAATGTGGCGCGCGCGCGCGCACACACACACACATAGAGTAAATCCCCTATATACAAACAAGTTTCGTTCCGAGAGCTCAATTGTAAGTCCAACAAACATTGTCTAGGTCCTAGGATCAAAGACAAATGGGTATAGTCAGTATATTACATTACAGAGTGCTTTAGAATCGTTACGATGGTGGAACGAGTCATCTTAAAAAAATGCGCAATGTCTGCCATCTTTTCATCTCAAACTATTCTCTCAATTATTTTCTATGTTTTTTCTCCATCCATATTGCTTGGCGCTTTATACCAGTACCAGCTTCATCGCCGTTGCTCCCAGACATCTTGGGCTTGTACTGTACTTGCAGAGGATGCATACTGCATGCACATGACAATGTGCGTCCGACATGAGATCTAACTTCTGTGATCGAACATGTGCGATTGCGTCCATAAACTGAGTGTTCATATGTAGGGGACTTACTGTACACACACGCATGCACGCACACACACACACACACACACACACACTGACACACTATGGACAATTTGGGAACACCAATCAGCCTAATCTGCAAGTCTTTGAACTTTAAGAGGAAACCGGAGAACCTGGACGAAACCCACCAAGCACAGGGAGAACATGCAAACTCCATGCACACAGATCTTGAAGCGAGAATCGAATCCTCGACCCGGAAGTTAAAAGGCGACAGTGCTAACCACTCACAAAGCCACCATGTTTAAATATTAACCGTTTTTAAAATATATTTTTTATAGATTTTCTTTTTTTATTAAATCACAGAAAATATGTACAATATGAAAGATATAAAAGTACAAGAATCAGGTATAAAAGATTGTTATAATTATACACAGTTATACAATATAAACAAACTTAACAAAACTATACAAATAAGTAATAATGGTAAACAGAGTAAATCAACTAGTAAACAGACAAATAATGAACTAAAAAAAAGGGATAAGAAATAAAATAAATAAATCTCACAAAATACTTAGAAGGAAAGAGGGGGGAAAATCACAGTGTTCCATCGACAAAATCAGAATTTCGAGACAATAGCAAAGCAGATTTATGATTTTCTATTAGATTTAATGAGTTTAAGAGATTTTGTATTTCACAGAGGAAAATAAACAACACATCCCAAATGTCTTGGTATTGTAGATGTAGTGCCCTACGTATGAAGCACTAGCTCACCATTTCATACCCTACGGAGTTGATGTATACATGAAGCAAGGAGTGTTTTGAGACGAACCCAGCGTGATTGAAGAAAGAAAGCAGTGTCTGAATCTAAAACGAGTCATTCTAGTAATCAAGTGCACTCCATAGGGTGCAAAAAGTGTTATGTGACACCATGGAAAATCTACGTAAGGAGTAAGAATGGATTTGGGATCGAGCCGGAGCCAGAGCGACGGCGAGGTTCACGGTTGTGCAGCTTACGTGCGCACACAGACAGCGAGTAGTAGAAGGGGAAAGATGTCCGCGCTGCCTGACGGGAAGAAGCTGGTGCGGAGCCCGAGCGGACTGCGCATGGTGCCGGAGAACGGAGCGTTCAGCAGCCCCTTCTCGTTAGCCGAGCCGCAGTGGGTTCCAGATAAAGAGGTGCACACACACACAGAGGAAAGCGGTGCGCGCTCTGAGCTGGACTTCTTTGGGCGTTGCTGTTGTTTTGCTAACTCGAGCTAGCGTCGCTGGGTCAGCGCGCGCGCACACACGAGCGGAAACTTCTGCTATAATTAGCCTTATTGGCTAAATTAGCGAGATAGTTTTTTTGTTTTTTTTCATACTGGCCATTCAGGTAAATAGACAAATTGTCTTTTGTAAGTAAACCTTGGTTAGTTCACAAAGTGTTAACTCACTAAAACTGTCAAAAACTATCCAAACCGCACGAGTATAAACGGTTCAGTCGCCTCCCGATACGATATTATCAATTATCACGATACCTCGGTGCCGATTCGATTGATATCGCGATTCTATTTTTATAAACATCCTGATTCGATATTACACTTCTCAACGATTTTGTTACAATTTTAAACTTTGAAGTTTAATGATTAATCAGGTGTAGCCCGTTTCTTATAACATTCGTTTTCTCACTTAAAAGCCAAGTGCAGCATTTAAACAATACAAAATAACTCCAAATACAAGAGTTTAACATTAAACTGAGCAGCACGTGTCTCTGTCCCTTGCCAGTATTATTTCTGAACAAACTTGTGAAATAATTCACTCCTACTATGCGGGACGAAAATGTGTAAATAGTTCACAGCGACGTTTTACTGCCTTAAACAGCCGCAAAGTCCTAAAACTCAGCTTGACCGCGAGCGCGGCTGCTCGTTACAGAATCGTTTATATCTGAGGCTATAGTATTATTGCAGTATAATGCTGTAGTATTTAAAGATATATTTGGCTTGTATCTTACCCTGTGTGTGAGTGAGAGGGACCCAAGTGGAACGGTGAGGCTACACGGAGGTAAAGAAGGTGCAGGACTTTTAGTACTAGGGGTCAATGGTCCAGAGTAATGGAGGGTGTGAAAAGGAGGTGAAGAGGCGAGTACATGTAGTTTGGAAAGGGTGGAGAAAAGTGTCAGGTGTCAGCAAGAATGAAAGGAAAGGTGTACAGGACAGTGGTACTGAAGAAAAGACAGGAGGCAGAGCTGGAAGTAGCAGAAATGAAGATGTTGAGGTTCTCTTTGGGAGTCACAAGGATTGATAGGATCAAGAATGAGACAACCCATGTTGATGTTTTGGAGATAAAACAACTGTTGAGGGCAGTGGTGGCTCAATCGGTTAAGGCTGTGGGTTTCTGGGTTACTGATCGGAAGGTCGAGGGTTCGAACCCCAGCATCGGCAAGTTGCCACTGTTGAGCCCTTGAGCAAGGCCCTTAACCCTATCTGCTCCAGGGGCACTGTAAGCTGGCTGACCCTGCGCTCTGACCCCAGTTTCCTAATTGGGATATGCGAAGAAGAAATTTCGCTGTGCTGTAAAAAGTACATGTGACAATAATTCTTCTTCTAAAGTCAAGAGAGGCCAGATTGAGGTGGTTTGGACATGTTCAGAGGAGTGATTGTGAATATATCGGTAGTGTCTCATGCAAACAATGACGAATTCTGAGAAGGGGGGCAAATTTGATGTAAAATGCCACTAAACACTTTTTAATATAAGTAGAGTTCACATAGGGTAGCATTTTGAAGGATAGTTCTTCACTGTATTATATAGTATAAGTTTTTTTTACATCATGTAGGTGCAAAAATTCTTAGAGGATCAAGACGTACGATGAGGTAACCTGAGTACATCTTTAAACGGTGTGTTTACAAGCAAGGGATATGCATGGATGCTTAGCTTAATGCTTCATTCTTTGTTCATCTGCATAATCAGGGATGTGTGAGCCAGGAGTGCACTCTGGATTACATACACGTTAATGGCTAGAGGTGATTTAGGGATTGTTTCTAGGAACACGCGACTTGAGAGTCTGGCTCATTTTAATCAGTGAAAACACAATTGTTCCCGTCTCAGGAACCGTGCCCGAAGAGATGGTCTGGTATGGCATTCTTGGGCACAAATTGAATCAGAAAAAAAAGTCAGTTATACTTGAACATCATCAGTCTCATCTGTTTCGTCCGAAATCTCAGTGTGCATGTAGTACACATCAGTCTCATCCTCTTGTCTGTCTGGTTGTTAAAGTAGGAAAGCTGGATAGAGAGTGAAAATACACGTAAGCATATCCGAGTCACAGAGAATAATTTTAATAATAATGTGAAGGCTGGGGAGAGAGAACGAATCAATCGTTCCTGATGTGAAAACGTCCTTGGAGAGTTTGAGTCCACCTGTTGGGATTGATTAGGTTGGGTCCTGGAGAAAACCTACATCAGAGTTGTTCAAATCCAGTCCTGGAGGGCCAGTGTCCAGCACCGGTTGTAATTCATTAACACCTGAAAACACCCACTGAACCGGATAATTAACTGATTAGTTGAAGATTAGAGAAGAAGATTCACCAAAAAGTGTGTGCGCTGGACTCTGGCTCTGGAGGACTGGAGTTGAAGAGCGGTGGCCTACATGCACTCGGGGAGAACACGTTGAGAGACTCTGCACCATCTGTAACTTGAGCTCAGGATCTTGAACTCCTGACTTTCAGTAACCGCCAGCTCAAATGTATTACATCCAACGGATCTCCTTCACTGAGAGCAGTATATGCTATGCCGTTGGATGTAATAGATTTGAGGCTTGAGTTATAAAATAGCAAAAATCCATAAAATTGCTGTTAGTGATGAAGAGAACAGAGTTTTGGACATATTGGTCATTTTTACTTTGCAGCTGCGGTGTGGTTGTTGACTACCAAGTGTGAGTGTTGTATTTATTTTCACCACAACAGTTTTTAATTTATTTAAAATTAAAGTGTGATAATTACTTCAGGAGCTGACCAGGCCAAAATAATAAACAAAAACACACTAACTAAAAACACAACAATCTATCTAACCTAACAACAAAGCAAAATAAAATAACATCAAACCTTCCCTAAGTCCTTGACTAGCATAACCCAGGAGAAAAGGAGGCAGAACAAAAAGGCTGTCGACTCCCTCCTTAAAACTATGTACAAGACGATATTTACAAATTATACAAACTGATTTTTTTAACGGAGGGGAAATGAAAAAAAATGAGTCAAAGTTGAAATAGGCAGCAAAAATAAGATACAAATTAGCAAAACACAATAACAAGCCAAGAAGTTGTTAAGTTGTTTCTTGTTACACATTCAGGAAGTGCTTTTCCAATGGCGACACAGGAGGCGGGAGTAAGGCGCACATCACCGTTCGATCTTCCAATCAGCACCTCTCTCCGAAGTAGAGGCAGATTGAACCTTACTGACAGAGAGACACACTCGAGAGTGCAGGCAACACAAAAAATAATATTCAAAAAGAATAATAATTTGTCAGGGACAGAACATAACTTTTTTACATTTTTAATGCTAAATTTACATGCAGCGATAAACAAAAAAAGGTCACTTTCTCACCGGACTCTTATTTGTATCTTGCTCTTTCAGTGTCCAAAATGCATGCAGTGTGACACGAAATTTGACTTCATCACCAGAAAGGTATGTAAAAAAAGCATGTTGTATTTTCTTTTTCTGTAGAAGTGCCACGTCCATGCTGACTGGACTCATTTCTCCTACTGCTTCCTGTTGCGCAACTTGTGCATATTATGTGTGCGTGGGTTCCTGCGCAAGTCACATGCTTTCTTTTTTCCTACAGTTAATATTTCTCCCAAATGCAGAAGGCATGACTTTATATCGTCAGACCTACGATAGGAGCAAGTGCAGCATTGTGTTTCCTATTCTCATAAAATAATGAGTATTATCTTATAGATGTGCATGTCTTCAGAGTGAGGAAAATGTATAATCTTGTATATATACCGATAATTGGGTAGCTCTGTGCGTTAACATGGCAGTGTCAGTGTAATTCATGGCCGTGGTATTTGTTCTTGGTATGCTTGCATATAAAAGTATTTTAAGAGAGTATTTTTTATTATTATAATCCTCTTCATTCTCACTGGTCCTTATCAATTGTGGGCGTGCTGCAGTAACAAATAGATAATATGTGGAACGTTTTTTTTAAAATGAATTTATTTATTTATTGTTTCCCGTTTAATTTGTGTGTCCGCAGCACCACTGTCGGCGATGTGGCCGGTGTTTCTGTGATAAATGCTGCAGTAAGAAGGTGGCCTTACCCAGGATGTGCTTCGTAGATCCGGTCAGGCAGTGCGGCGAATGCAGCCAGGTCTCGCAAAAAGAACTTGACTTCTACGACAAACAGCTCAAAGTGCTGACTGTGGGTAAGAGCACAGAATGGGCACTCGGGTTCAGCACATATTGATTGTAGAGAAGTTAATCTTTTCACATATCCATTGCTGTGTTTTAAATTTAAATGGTTATGCCCCATTATGAGTAATTTACCTTTCATGTATTATGTGTGTATATATGTATAAGATTTTTTTATTATTATTTATGAAACATGTGAGATCAGATTGAAATCTAATTCAACGCAGAACATACTTATGCATTTTTGCAGTAGACAGCTTGGCAAAACAAAAACAAAAAAAAAACATGACTTAGCTCTATATTTGTTTCCGTCTTCTCAGTGAGACGTGGTGGTGATGGTAGCATCCTATGAGGAGGTTTGTGCTGACACTTACAAAACGTAAACACAAACAAACATCCCGCAAATCAGTGTTTTCAACAGGTCTGATATATACATGCGGTCGTAGCCAGTGGAGAGGGCCAGCATTACCTGCCAGCACTAATAAAGTGGTCTACAATAAACAACAAATTCATAAGAAATTAAACACAATATTTTGATTCATTTAATGTTTCTTTTAATTTCACATTTTAGAGATTCAACCTACAAACCACCATATGTGAAGAGTAAGAAAATAATGAACTAAACACTTGTGTAGAAATGCCCGTTTGTCAGAGCATGTGTCCCTTAATAACCAGCCCTTTGCATTACTCTGTTTTAAAATACAGTACAGGGTGGGCCACTTATATGGATACACCTTAATAAAATGGGAATGGTTGGTGACATTAACTTCCTGTTTGTGGGACAATAATATATGTGAGGGGGAAAAACTTATTACGATGGGTGGCGACCATAGTGGCCATTTTGAAGTCGGCCATTTTGGATCCAACTTTTGTTTTTTCAATAGGAAGAGGGTCATGTGACACATCAAACTTATTGAGAATTTCACAAGAAAAACAATGGTCTGCTTGGTTTGAACGTAACTTTCTTCTTTCATGATTTATTGTAACTTATTATTAATTATTAACGTATTATTAACTTATTATTATTAGTAGTTATTGTTAGTTAATTGTAGCATGGGAGATGGGTGGTCTCGTAGTGTGTCTTGCATTGAAATCTGCTACAATGACCTGGTTACTTCGTTGACCAGACATCAACAACATTTCTATCCACTCCTCACGTGTTAACCTCTGCGACATGTCAATGGCTGTAAACAAAGAGAAACTTGTAAATAACTCATGAAAGAATAAAGTTACGTTAAAACCATTAGCACACCATTGTTTTTCTTGTGAAATTCCCGATAAGTTTGATGTGTCACATGACCCTCTTCCTATTGAAAAAACAAAAGTTGGATCCAAAATGGCCACCATGGTCACCACCCATCTTGAAAAGTTTTCCCCCTCAAATATACTAATGTGCCACAAACAGGAAGTTAATATCACCAACCATTCTCATTTTATTAAGGTGTATCCATATAAATGGCCCACCCTGTATATTGCCAAAAGTATTCACTCGCCTGACTTCACATGCATATGAACTTGAGTAACATCCAATTCAACCCCACTTCCTGTTCCAACATGAATGCTCACCAGTGCACAAAGCAAAGTTCATAAAGATGTGGATGAGCGAGTTGGTGTGGAAGAACTCAACAGTCCTGACCTCAACCCGATAGAAGACCTTTGGGATGAATTAGAGCGGAGACTGTGAGCCCCAGGCCTTCTCGTCCAACATAAAAAATTCCCATAAACACACTTCTAAAGCTTGTGAAAAGCCTTCACAGAAGAGTTGAAGCTGTTATAGTTGGATAGGGGCGGGGCCAACATCATATTAAACCCTATTGGTTAAGAATTAGATATTACTCAAGTTCATATGCATGTGAAGGCAGTTGAGAGAATACTTTTGTTAATATAGTGTTTATATAGGGTCAGGCTTGTGCAATATAGAGTGACATCCTGTTTTCAGCACAAACTTGACAATAAGGTGAACTTAATTTTATAACATTTTTAAAAATGGGTCGGTCATGAATGATCAAATGTTAAGAATTATTTGGTGCAAAGACTTAATTTAAATTGTGTCTTTGATTCAGCGATAAGTTGTTTAACAGAGAAATATTTATGGTGAATGTTTGAATTAATTACAAACCAGGACACAAGAAAATTATCAAAGTGACTTATGTTACATATCAAAAAGAGACAATGAACCTAATGGGGAAGAGAAAGGACTGTGTTTCATGTCCGTAAGTGCTTTATAAATTACTCATCAAAACAATCAGGAGGACAGTGAGGTTTTACAATTTATTGAATAAATAAAAGAAAAAGCAAAAACAAATGAACAGGATAAATGTGTATAAAATTGTATCCCAAATAAATTTTTTTTGGATGTGTGTATGTTAGGAGGCACATTTCTGGTCACAGTAGGAGTCTCGGAGAAATCAGAGACCATGGTGTGCCGCTTGTCAAATAACCACAGGTACACACACACACACGTATCTGTGTAGATACATAGGGGAAAAAACAAATCACTTTACCAATAGAATGTTTTTTTTATTTTTTTATTACTCCTGTGTTTCCTCTATGTGTTTAATCAGATATCTGTTCCTGGATGGAGAAAGCCATTTTGAGGTGGAGTTGTCTCGGATCTCCACTATGCAAGTGCTGACAGAGACAGACGGCTCGACCCCTGGAGGTAGAGATCAGGCCAAGGGTTTAGCCAGTTTGTTTATTTTAACATTCCACATAGGTCAATGATAAATATTTATGATAATGATAATGAAATGTAATATGATCGATGTGTTTGATTCTGTAAAGGATTAACAAACTTTTTTTTCTCATAATACAGTACATATCTAAATTGTACCCTTTTTTAATAACATGTTAGACTTATTCAGGGAATATGGGTCAGGCTTATTAACAAACCCACAAAGGAATGACACACTTGCCATGATGTAGTGTGTTATTTCAGTAACATATTTAATAATCTGCACACTGGCCTTATTTCTTCCTAACCTTGGGTTATTGACACTTACTTTGAATAGATGGCTGATGAGAAAACTGATCTCAAACTAATAATGTTTAATAATCCATAACAGTGTACTAATTTATGAAATATGTTAAAAAAAATTATAATGACGTATTATTTGAGCAGACTCTGTTTTTACTTATTTGTAGTTCTGTTAAAAACGGAAGGTTAAATATGTGATTTATCTTTATCACCCCCTTGTGGTGAGAGAAAGAACCAACAGGCTTGATTATACAGTACATCACCTTTGGATTGTGTTTATGTTTATAATAAGTATTCAGTATTCTTAACTGCATTTAAAATGTTATGAAAATGTAATGTTGCATTTTGCACATGCGTAATATGCCAGAATCTTACATTTGGCATGTTTCCCAAAGAGCTTGACCACAGTATTAGTCACTCCATTGAAATGGTCTGAAAGCTAATTGGCTTCCGGATGCTATGCAGACATTGATCCAGGAAGTATGGTTTCATTCAGGACAGTTGTAATGAATCTTTTTGCTGAAATAGTATGCGCCTGCTGCATCCTGCTTAATGGGGTACAGGATATGACCTGTGTATTAGTCAGAATATATAGGTTTGCTATATCCATATAATATATATTATTAAATAAAAAATAAAACCTATAAAGTTGCCGTATCTGTACATCGTAGTGTTAATTTCGTAACAAAACTTTTTTCCTATGGCTAATCATATGACTAAATACATCACGGATATCAATGAACAGTGACGGAGACGAAATCAGCATGCAATATCGTTGACAAAAAAATCGAGACGGAAATGTGGTTTAAAAATATAAAAACGAAAAAAAACATCTGTCTGAATTTTTGTCACAATCCACTGCAATACAGTGTTCATTCATTATACCGATCTCACCTGTGCGGTTTAACTCACGGCGAGACACGGTGTTGGGCGAGCTTCCACGGGGTCCGCGAGCTTTGTTTAATTTTGTTTATGTTAATGCATAAAGGTTGGAAAGGTAGACACTGCACCAAAACTCGTGGTAAATCGCAATGAACCGTATTTACCGTGTGTAAAACCGCGCTGACTTTGCTTACATGAGATAGGGGTATTATGATAAACAGCATTATTTCCCGGGTCACGGTGTGCAGCTTACCAGGAGTAGTTTGCACGTGCAGTGAAGGGATGTTACAAGCTTAGTCATCTTTAACTCTTCGTCATTACAGGAGTTTTATTAAGTAAATGTAAAAACCTAATCTACAATATAATGGTATTTAATTCATTGATGTATAATAAATAATGTACAATTGTTATAATATAATTGGTCACACTATTGATATTATAACATCATATCACACAGCCCACTTAAGGCTTTAAATGATGTTGTGATTGACACTAATGCTATGTGCACTTCTTTACAGGAAAGACTTTTTAATGTGTTAACCTTTCTTGCACTCCTTTTTCTTTCCGTTTTTGTTTGTTTGTTTTCTCTGGGCTGCTTGGTGCGTCGTTTCTTTTCTGGGCCCAGAGAAAGATATTCATACTTACACCACTCTGCTGGACAGTCATTATATATCAGAAGGTTAGCGCACCCCTTTCTGTCTCTTTATCTGACCTTTACTTCCCAAGTCTTTCCTGGCGTATTTCCCTTCCATCACACAAACGATGCATGACAGTAAAACGGCATCCGAGCCTGTTGTTTGCATCTCTGCATGACTTGCATGGTATTAGTGATGATGTGTCATCAATATTATAGTACGACACGTCTATAAACCCATTATCACGGCTTGGCAGAATGTCCAGTGACGAAGTAATGGGTACGGTATCTCTGACCGGTTCCTCGCTTATCAATAATGCAGCAGTGTAAACCTTTAACCAAGTGATGCTGCAGTAAATAAGAGGTGTGTGTGTGTATAGCTGTGTTATGAAACAACCCAATAATGAAATGGATGAACATTTCCAGACTCTTAAATATCCCTAATTGGTGAATAAATGAATAATAGACCAGATAACACAAAAAAAAGTACATTTGATTATACGTATATGATAATAACGAACTAACAATACCATGCATAACCTCTTATTTGAAATGACTTACTAAATGATTTCAGCTGCAAGTTGATTGTTTATGGTAATATACACTATATGGATTCTCTTGCTCAGTCACTGCAATTTAATGGAACTGCAGTATATATATACCGCAAACCGTGATATTTGGTTGTTCCCGTGTCACATGGTAAATGTTTCGCCAGTCCATTTCTAACAGGTTTTAATGTAGTTTTATTATTTATTTGTATTTATCCTGCTTTTTATTTTTACACTTAAAATTTTTAAACTTCAGAACAAATCACTCAGCTCTGAACTCTTGCACAGGAAGCCTGTCCCGTGCCACAGGCATGCTGCTGCACTATAAACCGCCGGGCTCGCAGGACTTGCAGCAGCTTCGCATGGAGGCGGCCGACGACAAAAAGAGCGCCTCCTCCTGGCTCATCGCCATGCACAAGGTAGGGTTTGTTTGTTTTTTAGAGTCTGGATCATGGGGTCTTGATACATCTTGATACATCTGAGATGAATTGACACATCTAAGATGAGATCATCGTGCTAATTACGATGTGGATAAGCTGGTTCTTCGAGCCACATGTTGTTGATGATTAGTTTGGCCGGATTGAGTTGTCTAGGATTATTGCGCGTTCATGCGTTGGTTTAAAAGGCGATATGCATCGACAGTAGAAACACTGATCACAACCCCTTTGATTGGTTGACGAAATGACAAAAGAGCGGCTAAATTTTTATTTGTTACGGGCTGCAATGCCCCCCTGCGATGGACCCCCCCACACACACACATAATCGCTATCAAATATTATATTAGAACATAAATTCATAGGTTAATGGTTTACAAACTACATGAGACAATAAAATAAAATAAGCAATATGAAAATAAATGGTGTATATTTTTTTCAAATACAACATGTATACTTTTATCTTGTTTATTTTATAATAAAATTTATTTTGTCCAATTTTTCATTATAAAAAATATTAATTTTTATTATATATAAATATTTATTTGCATATTCATGACAAACCCCTGAAAAATAAATGTTACAAAATAAACATTATAAAATAAGCCTGCTTCCGAGCAGGTTCAAGCTTACGGACATGTTGCTATGACAGCAAATACGAGAAGCGCATCGGAGAACGAAACAATCCGAGATCAGGACAAATCCACAACAATCAAATCCAGCTAACCGAGTTAGCGACGTACAAAGAACGGACCCCTGGCCTTCTAAAAGAGAGAGACCATGTGCCTGTTTTTATTTTATTTTGTTTTAAAAGAAAGAGCAACGTTTCACCAGTAACATATATATATATTTTTTTTTTCGTCACTTTGAGACTTAATTTGGTACATACATTACAAAAACAAGAAGTACATTTTGTGTGTGCATCCATTAAAAAAAAAAAAAAAAAGACACCCTTATTTAACAGGAGAAAAATTTGTAAAAAATGTTACACTCTTTGAGGAACAAAAAAAAAAAAATCATACAATGAGTGATATTTGTTGCTTAAACACATGGGGGCGCTGCAGTTTAAATTTTATTATTCTATGACAAAAGTCATACGTTATGAGCGACATCCTATTGGTATCCGTCTTGTCTAAACAGTCCTGTGATTTATCTGTCTTCATCAACAGGCAGCCAAACTGCTGTATGAGTCAAGGGACCAGTAAAAGATCTGAAGTGAAGAACTAAAGAAGGACAGGAGGAGTGATGAGACCAAGATGCGAGGAAAGGGACAAGATTTTGTTAGAAACTCACGTGTACTCCGCAACGCCTACTTGCTTTCTATCGGACCTCTGCTTTCCGCTTCCTGTTTGGTAACCGGATTGATCACGTGACCTGTCCGTCACTCCAATAGGGTGGACCAAGTTACCCATTGATTCTCGTGCAATGTACACATATACATTTAGATGATGATGATATATGCACACGTTCTACAGTGATTTCGTTGAAGTTGAGTCTCACATTTTCGATTTTTAAATTTACAGTTCAAATGGTCCTATTTTAACACACATTAAACACTTGATGTATATATAATTCTACTTTTTACAGCTGGTTTATTCACTTGTAACACTTTGTGCCTCCAAATCACCAGTACACACTACAACAAGCATTTAATTTGATTATGTAATCAATTCAAGCATTTCTGCTTTTTTAACCAAGTGTCCATAGCTTGTTCTTTCCTACGGACTCGGTATGAAGTTTCTTGTAACACTACAGTTCAGTCCCCGTAAATATCGCTCAATTTACAAGAATGATTTTTTGTGATCATGTGAAAACTTCATACAAGACTTACTCATGAATCCATAGTCAGTATTCAGAAAATGGAGCATCCGAGTTCATTCTGTTTTCTTCCTTAAAAAAAACTTTTTTTTGTAAAGCAAATGTGTTGTAATACAAATTTGTTTACAAATGTGTGCATGACGTATGTATGTATATATTTTTTTCTTATTTGCTGATTAAATCAGTAATTTGTAACCTGTATAATTGTCTGGATTTCTTTTTACTTTCAGTATGATTATTCTCAGGTTTTACATTATTTGAAAATAAAAATAAATGTAATTATAAGACTTCTATTTTGTATTCATCAGAGAAATACTAAGTGCATGTGGAAAAGTAGTGTGAGTGAAATTAAACACTGCTTAAAGGATTTGTCATGAAATGAGTAATAATCAAGTTTGTTATATCAAAAGATCTGATTTCCAGTGAAGTAGATATTTTTTTCTTTCAAATTTAAATAGATGTCAAATGTGAGTTAAAACTTGTATGTTAAAACCAGATTACAGTACTTCTACTTTGTTACTTGACACATCTGTTGAGGTTTCATACAGAATGCAAAGATCTATAGATAGAGTCCCCAGAGATGAGATTTGCATGGTTTCCTTTCATTTCTCATAATGATTACTCTTCCTTCCTGGGTGTGTGTGTGCACGCGCAGTGGGAGGACGGGTTGTATGCATGTATGCTGTTTCTATTTAAGACTGAGCATGTGTTTTGCCCTGAAGAATAACCTTCTGACCATCTCTGGAAGACCATCATGATTGTCAACACTCTGATTCTCCTCTTCATTCTTCCTGGTGAGGCTGTTGGACAGAAATATTGATTTAAAAACATGAGATCAAGCACATTTTCTGTTAAAAAAAAAAAAAAAAAAAGTATTTGTTTTACTTAAATAATCAGTTAATAACAGTGCTTTTTTTTTTTTTTTTATTTCTCCACATCAGGTTTGGAAACTCTTGTCCTTACTCAGGAGAAAGCGATGTCTGTCAAAACAGGAGAAAATATTAAGATGTCCTGCAGAACAGATTCCTCTTCAAGTTATACTTTAGCATGGTACCAACAAAAACCGGGGAAATCTCCAACATTCTTACTTGTTGGTAGCACCAGAGCAAGTGGACTGCCTAGTCGATTCACCTACAGTGGATCTGGATCGCAAATATATCTGCAAATTAACGGTGTTCAGGCTGAAGATGAAGCCGTCTATTACTGTGCTTGTCACAACTGTGGGAGCAGTGGCACATCGCTGCAGTTTATTTATCTCCTCGTACAAAAACCCCAACACAACCTCAACTGGACCTAAATTAGTCTGAAACACTCAGTTTTACACAAACACACCCTGTAGTGTTCAGTATGAACAGGGTCATGAGTTCTACACCACTTACTGTCCCAAATATGACTATTTTGTCCTGTTTAGTGTGTTTATGTTCTATAGTCGTGATCACTGAAGTGTTAAGTGTGAGCAGGAACAGTGAGCTACGGCCCTGAGGTTTTTGTACTGAGCTCTAACACTGTGCTACACCGCAGTTTTTGGTGGAGGCACTGAAGTAACTTTTGGTAAGTAAAGTTTTATTACGTCCTTTTCTAACTGCAGGTTTTTTTTTTAAACATAGACCAGAAGAAAAACATCTGTTAGAAAAACATTTTAAATCCCTTCATCATTAAAGAATCAGTAGTGCTCATGATTGTTAGACACCTGTTATAGAAATGCTCTTCTTTATTATTTATATTTTAGAATAAATCACTTTCCAAATATACATATTAATTATAAACAACAACTAAATCAGAATATGCAAAAAGTGTAGGAGTTTGCAATTTTAAACTACTAATGAGCACAAGTGGGTGACTTTTTTTTTAATTTTATTTTATTGCTAAATCAGTCATGCTTTGCATAAAAAATGTATCACAACTTTAATTCAGCTGTATGGACATGAAATCCACAGTGCTCTGGTATATCTTAATATTAATGCATTATTGTATTTAAAGAAAAATATATAAGAATAATATAATTATTTATAAATAGTTTAATTATTTGTCCCCCTCTCTCTCCTCCAGCTATTTCATCTCCTCCGTCCCTCGCTCTGCTGGCTCCCTCTGCGTCTCTCTCATCAGCCGATGAAGTCAGGGTTGTGTGTCTGGCGCAGGGTTTCCGTCCAGACAGCGCCACTCTGTCCTGGTCTGATAACGGCAACGCTGTAACGGGTGCTGAGGTGCAGACGAGTTCTTCTGAGCGTCAGTCTGACGGCACCTTCATCCAAAGCAGCATGCTGAAACTCAGCCCCGAGCGCTGGAGCTCCGGACGAACCTACACGTGCCACGTGAACCACCCGGCTCTGTCAGCACCGCTGAGTCAGAGCACCAGTGCTGAGAAGTGCAGCTAGACAGCTGGAGAGGTGGATGTGCTGCATGTAGTAATGTAGTCATCAGCATGGAGAGAGGAGAAAGGGATAATCATCTTTTAAGAACAGCTGCTTTGCTTCATGTCTCAGAGAATTTTTCTCTGTGTTTCTGCTTGTGTTTAGAGTCGATGTAGGATATTTCATGTTCTTGTATTTGCTCCGCTATTCACAAGAGTTTTCCTCAATAAAGTGATTATAAGAGACAAAATGCTGTGTGGAACTTTATAATACATATTTGAAACAGTATGTTTGAACATGGATTCATTTAGTCGGTGTAATTGAGCTCATATATTAATAAATAATAATAAACCTATTGATTTTCATTGTTAACTTAATTTCAACTCTGCTAAACTTTTTATTACATTTTTCAGTTATATTAACCTTTAAATTGAATATTAATCACACCAGTCAGAATAAAATGTAATCTTCATTTAGTTCTTTTGTGCTTATTATTTGACCAGACACAAAGATAAAAAGAAGCTTTTATTAATTCTGAAGTTGTTGAATTCATATTAATTTATACTTTATAAAAAATGGCAAACAATAGACATTTTGTCTAGTTGTCTAAAAATGGTGGTTTAGATTTGGTTTAAATTTTTAATCATTACTTTGGCAACCTCATACATCACGTACATTACGGTTTGCCTCGTACACTACAACCAAATTTCTAAATAATATTTATTGTCATGTTTTCATAACTTTAATTTCTATTTCATGGTGCCGTGGTCACATTTGCAATCTGTTTTATTATTAAATTATCTTCTGGGGTCTCAAGAGATCTCATTTATGTACAGTTTCTGTTGAAGTTCCCTTTTTTAACTGATCTACACTCTTCAGCTTTCACTCTTTTTCTCACTTCTTGATTCAAAAAGTAAGGAATAAAGCAATAATTTTGTCCCCTCTCTCCTTTTGGACGTTAATTAGACAAAAACAGAAACTTTTCTATGTTGGAAAAAAATGTCACACTGGAGATTCCTTCCATACATGTTTAATTTAGCTTATTTTTATACACATATACATTATGACAAGTTTTGTAATAAATTATTACTTAATATGAAATTAGTTTTTAATATTCAATTTGTTTTCTTAAGGTAATTGTTGGCAGATTTGAATCTAAAAGGCATGCAAGACAAGTAATCAAAGTCAATGCAAATGTATTTGTGTGTGTGTGCATGCACTCATGGAGGTGTGTTTTCTGAGTCTCCCTACTATCACACACTGTTTAAAAGGAGCAGTGTGCGAGTGTGTGCAGCTTGAGTCTGCTCTCACAAGAAGTCGGAGTCTCTTCTATCTTGTTCTTTACAGACCTGAACATGAAGCTCCTGAACACTTTCTCCCTCACCACCATCTTATTCACTCTCTCAGGTAACTTTACTCAAAATTTAAACACATGTTCTAGTGCAAATAATAAAAAAAAATCAGCTTTGTCTTAAAGTGGAGTTCATCATAATCTCATATGGGTACTGAGCTGTAATAATGCTGCGTTAGAAGGATGTGATAATCAAAGTGTGTTTGTTTGAACAGGTTTGGAAGCCCTTGTGTTGACTCAGGAGAAGGCAATGTCTGTTCAGGCTGGACAAAATGTGAAGATTCTGTGTTCACCCAGTACAGGTGACTGGAAAATAACATGGTACCAACAAAAACCTGGAAAAACTCCAAAATTCTTGTTGTATGATAGCACCAGAGCAAGTGGACTGCCAAGTCGATTCACCTACAGTGAATCTGGATCACAAGAATATCTTCATATTAACGGTGTTCAGGCTGAAGATGAAGCCGTCTATTACTGTGCTTGTCACAACTGTGTAGGAAGTGGCACGTTGCTGCAGTTTATTTATCTCCTCGTACAAAAACCCCAACACAACCTCAACTGGACCTAAATTAGTCTGAAACACTCACAGTTTTACACAAACACACCCTGTAGTGTTCAGTATGAACAGGGTCATGAGTTCTACACCACTTTCTGTCCCAAATATGACTATTTTGTCCTGTTTAGTGTGTTTATGTTCTATAGTCGTGATCACTGAAGTGTTAAGTGTGAGCAGGAACAGTGAGCTACGGCCCTGAGGTTTTTGTACTGAGCTCTAACACTGTGCTACACCGCAGTTTTTGGTGGAGGCACTGAAGTAACTTTTGGTAAGTAAAATCTTATTTGCGTTCTTTTCTAACTGCAGATTTTTTTTCATACAGTAGACCTGAAGAAAAATATCTGTTGGAAAAACATTTAAAATCCCTTCATCAATGTAAAAGGATCAGTAGTGCTCATGATTGTTAGACACCTGTTATAGAAATGTTCTTCATTATTGTTCGTATTTTAGAATAAATCACTTTCCAAATTATGTATATTAATTATAAAAAACAACAAAATCAGAAATTGCGAAAAGCGTACGAGTTTGCACTTTTAAACTACTAATGAGCACAAGTGGGTGACTATTTTTTATTGCAGTATCAGTCATGTTTTGTATTAAAAATGCATTGAAACTTTAATTCAGCTCTATGGACATGAATGCCATAAAGTTTCAACCCCACAATGTACTGTACAGTATTATTTTTCTATAAAACACATAATTAAGATTTATTCTTATTGTCCAGTAATGCTTATTTTAAAAAGTATGATTTTGATCTATTCATAGTTGTGTTTAATTTTGTGAAAGGTTGGTGAAACAAATTATTGCATTCTTTCTAGCACCTATAAATAGTCTCTCACCAGACTCTCCTTTATCTCTCTAAAGGCCAAAAGATTTAATAAAAAGTTGCAGGTTGTCTTATAATAGTAAAGAACGCTGTCCCTTGTCCAAGAGATTTTCTTGCTCTGGAAAACTTTAGGTTACAGACCGAATTCTGATTTTTTTTTATAACTGATGCTTCCTATCTTTCTATAAATGTAAAAAAAAAAAAAAAAAAAAAGTCTCCTCATACAAATCTTCAACATATTATAATCAGTATGATATAAATGTTCTAATCAGTTAATGTGGAGCAATCACCCTACAAAATTATAACATATTAGAATGAGAATCTTAAAAGAAACTTGAAATTTGTCCCAAAGATGACACTACAGTCAAAGCTAATGTTATAATTTTTTTTATAGAAATAATAAGAATAATATAATTATTTATTAATAGTTTAATTATTTGTCCCCCTCTCTCTCCTCCAGCTATTTCATCTCCTCCGTCCCTCGCTCTGCTGGCTCCCTCTGCGTCTCTCTCATCAACCGATGAAGTCAGGGTTGTGTGTCTGGCGCAGGGTTTCCGTCCAGACAGCGCCACTCTGTCCTGGTCTGATAACGGCAACGCTGTAACGGGTGCTGAGGTGCAGACGAGTTCTTCTGAGCGTCAGTCTGACGGCACCTTCATCCAAAGCAGCATGCTGAAACTCAGCCCCGAGCGCTGGAGCTCCGGACGAACCTACACGTGCCACGTGAACCACCCGGCTCTGTCAGCACCGCTGAGTCACAGCACCAGTGCTGAGAAGTGCAGCTAGACATGTAGTCATGTAATCATCAGCATAGAGAAAGGAGAGCTGGAATATTAGTCAAAAGAAGTCTTAATTCATTACTCTTTCTGCTTTTCTGCTGTTTCTTTAAACATGCTGTGGGAGATTTGTCTGAAATTATATTGTTGTTTTTATCACCTTTCTTCAATAAAATGATTTTCAAATTCAAAAGAGTAAATGGAATTTATTTGCATACGTTCATAAACTTTGCTATCAAAGAAAGTGGGTGATGAATATTGTATCATTTGTGAATTATAGCAATAACAAGCATTAATGATATGAAAATGTATTTAACACGATCTTTAACACATCTTTAATTATTTTTTTTTTATAAACCTGCATAAATAATTACTGCATGGCTGAGCGACTGAAAAAGGAATACATATACTGTATATTTTACCATCATTCTAATTTGCTACCAAATAATTAACAAGCATTAACTTATTTTGGTGGCACAGTTGCCTCACACATCAAACATTAAGAGTTTAAGTCCATGAAGTTTGCATGTTCTTCGCTGGTTCTTGATAGGTTTCCTACAGGTACTCTGGTTTCCCTCCACAGCCCAAACACATGCCCATTAGGCTAACTGGTATTTCCAAATTGTCTGTAGTGTGTGAGTGTGTGCTTGTGCCCTGTGATAGATTGGCACCCTCTCCCATGTAGCGAGTTCCATGGGATAGGCTCCAGGATCCCTGTACAGCATAAGAAATAGATAGAGTGGTCTATGGGTTGAAATGCTTCATTGATGAGAGAGTGCCGGATCAAAGATTGGTTTGCCTGAGAGGAAGGCTACAGTAAATGAAAGAACCGATCTTTACTTCAATGGTGTGTAGGAAAGTATTGCAGAACATAGACAATGTAAATCTCTAAGGAGGATGGCCTACAACAGAAGAAGATTACATTGCATTCAAAATCATTCTGCCAAGAACAGAAAGCTGAGGCTGCAGTAGGCACATGCAGAATAGCAGTTTAATGCAAACCTTATACATTCTTCAACTGTTCAGTTTTGGTAAACCTGTGCAAAGATTTTTGTAAGTACAGAATTAGATTAGTGAGAAGTTGTGGCTGGAATTTAACAGAAAGAAAGAAATCAGTATATTTGTTATATTTGGTAATCAGACTAATACCGGCTTGTAATCATAGTTAAAAAGTTATAAAGACAGAGAGAGAGAAACAATATTGGAAATATCTCAGTAAGTATACAATACACTTTTATAGAAATGGCAGTTTCTCCTTTGTGCTTTTACCATTTCTTTTTTTTTTTTATTCCAAATCAACACCAAAAAGTACAGAGCAGTTTTTTTTTTTCTAAGCAGAGCCCTAGAGGATTTGATTTGAATGCAGTTTCAGTTTCCTCCCTGCACTTACACACAGCTCTTCATGCTTCATCTCCTCTTTCATATCTGCTAGCAGATGTCCGGAAGCTGAACTTCCTGCACCAAACTCAAATTAGACATTTAATAAAATTAGCTGAGACGAATCCGTCTTTCCTGCTCCCAGTGCAGACCTTACGATTTAGCACTAATAACACATCTGGGCATCCAAGCCCATTTTTACATTTTCTTTTATTTTATTCCATTCTTCACATGATATCTTCCATCTGTAAGCATCCACCTGAAGCTGTATGATAGCTTTGAATGCTATCAGGATGAATGAGAGAATTATAGACTGTAAGGCAGAAATGTGTTAATTAGCAATGAAGCAGATAGGGGACTGTAATGGTGTAATGGAGTATTTACTTAGCTTTAAAGAAAAAAGAAAGAAAGATCTACCAACTAAGAGAACAATGTACAATGAAAGCCTGTCCAATTACACAGTAGCAGCGAGAGCCTCTGGTGATGTTTCTAATATTTCCATTTTTACTCATACTGTCATATGAATGCATGAAATATTTGATAAGTGAAGAGGAGTAAGAGTAATGGTGCGCACACAGATCTTCTCAGTGCCATGCAAATCTGAGTAAGAAATTTTTTTCAGTTTTTCACAGTTTTGTGATGTAATTTGAGCCTCCATGTGAACCGTGATGTGTCATGATACCACTGAACAGCAGAGGAGTGTCAAGCTCCATGGAACTAGTATTGGGCGAAAAGTAAACCAGTTCCATTTCCCCAGACTAGACTTGAAAACCAAATGGAAATAAATCTGTCTGCGGTTGGAAACAATGTTCTACTACGATGCAAGTGCTTTAGAAGTGGTTTGAAAACTCTATTCAGCATCTGTGCTGTTTGTTAATGTGAATGCATTCATCATCTGTAAGCAAGCGTAGAAGCAACAAAATAACATTTTATTCATCCAAAAACCTAAAAGTACCATCCTGTGAATTATCTGAACCACTGGGCTGTGCTATTGAACTATGCACACGGCACTATCCAATAAGAGCAGGAAAACCACTGTGAGAGCGTATGCCTAAGCAGGGGACCTGCTGTGTTTGGCGTTCCTTCATGGCACCCTTTAACATGTAAACAACAAGAACAAAAATCATAAACGCAATGAAAAAGAGAAGCACATAAATAGACTGCCATTATTTACACAGCCAGCACTTGATTTTGCCTCCGCTCTGACAGGTTATCATTTTAGTGTGCTTGATAATATTTTGTCTTTTTATTCAAACATTAATGCTTTAAATAGAAGAACAGGTGCATACAATTGACAAATGTTTCTTTGATTGACAGCAGAGAGAGATTACGCTGTCTCCCTCAGTTTCCAGCCACATATGACTTGGCATAGACAATATGTGATTTTGAAATTTTTTTTGTATTGTTTCAGTCAGTCAGTCACTTACTTATTCTCTGCATCACTTATCCAGTTCAGGATCCAGTTCGACAAGTGCGCTCTTTTTTTAAACCTGATATTCAATCGTAGTGCTCTAACACACGAGGAAAGAAATGTTTTCGACACGGTTTTAGACAGACCTTGCTTGTGTTGCCTCATTACTCTTTTCAGGTCATCACTTTGTATCCATCACCCCATCTCTCCCTGTCCTGCCTATCACCAACTGGCTATATATTTTCTCTAGTAGCCACACCCTCCACTTGATGGCTCTATCCTCTGAGGCTTCCAGCATTCTAGCAACCATTCCACACCACAAATCCTTTCCCTCTCTACCTCTTAAATCAACCACCAATGCTTGCCTTTCTTCATTGTCTTCATCCATCACTGCCAGCAGACATCTTCTTCCCTCTATCCTACAGTATAAGCATGGAAGGTTTTCAAGGACAAGGAGAGGATCTACACTGGCTCCATGCATACTCCCTACTGATATCCTTCTTCTGTTCCCACACTATACCTGCTCTCTGTTTGATGTCATGTCCTCACATGGGTTTTCATTCCAATACTGATGATAACTCAACTTACCATGTCTGTTCCTCACTCAGACACCTATGTTTCTGCTCAGGTCTCTTGCAGACATCTCATCAGGGATATCACTCAGCTAAACCTTAGTAGGATGTAGCCTCAAGTCAAACTCTGATCACACTATTTGGCAAACACCATCATATAGCCTTGGCAGGCTTTCTGGTCCACAGAAGCCCTCAGGTGCTTCTTCAGTCCCTTGTCATTATAATATTAAGCTACTAAAGCAACAAGGGAATGGTTTTAGAAGAAAATCCTGAGTTTAGTTCTAAACACTTGTGGAACGTCTTGAAGATGAACTGAAGATAGTCCACAGCTGCTACTGTACAAAATTTATCAACAACTTTGGTCTAACATGATTTGAGTCATGATTCATCAATACTGTGATATATAACATGAGATAAGGGCCCGTTGTACTTATCATGTAATATTAAGGAGGCAAAGCATTGTTTGATGACATAATGTTATCTATCAGATGTGGTTTCTTACTGAAACTGCATTCGTGACTGGTTTTGAATGTGGCTTTGGTAGACAGCTGCTCTCCCCTCTTTTAAGTTACTGTGAACAATACAGACTTATTTTCACTCATGCTGGTGACTGCCAGTTAGTGTAATTAACAAACACCCATGATGCAGAGTGATGCGTATAGTTAAACATCCCAGTGCTGTTACCGTCCATTATCATCACTCTTACAGAAAGATTACTCAGTCGGAACTACTCATTCTCACTCACTCATCTTCTATACCGCTTTATCCTGTATTCAGAGTCGCGGGAGCCTGGAGCCTATCCCAGGAGGCTTAGGGCATGTGGCGGGGTACACCCTGGACAGAGTGCCAATCCATCGCAGGGCACACACACATACACCCACTCCCACTCACACATTCATTCACACACTACGGACAATTTGGGAACGCCAATCAACCTAACCTACTCGTCTTTGGACTGTGGGAGGAAACCAGAGTACCTGGAGGAAACCCACTGAGCATGGGGAGAGCAAGCAAACTCCATGCACACAGAGACATGCATTATACTGTGGTATAATAAGGTTCAGCATTGCTAATTTCTTGCTCTAGCAACAAACCTAAATATTTCCCAGAAACTTTGCCATTATGCCAACCGTCCATCCATCCATCCATCCATCCATCCATCCATCCATCCATCCATTGAACCTCTGTAGTCCAATGGACCGTGGAGTCCAATGGTGACTGTTGTATTTATTCCATTATGCCCCAACTGCATAAAACAAAAATAAGCATAGCATGTTGTTGTAACCAATGTATTTTCTTTGTGGTTTGTCTCTCGCTATATGAGAGTGTAAATACGTAATACCGACGCTGGTTATAAGTAAATAGGGTTGTTTAGAAGCTAGATTTATCGGCCATGACACACATTTGTCAAATCAATAATTAACATGGAAGGCTTTGGATATATCATCAAAAATGAAATATGCTTGTAGTTGAATCTTAACTCCGGCGTCTCACAGAACACTCCATAACCAACTCAAGGAATATATTTTAAAATATTCTTACTTATTCATATGTAATCAGCCCTTAGACTCGGTTTACAATTTGAGACGAGCTCAAATGGAAGATACCTTTAAGGTTTACAGTGTTCGAGGCTCAAGTGAGGGTGCGGCTTTGTCATTATGCTAATACATGCAGCATTACTGTGCACCCTAAATGAGTTTGTGCAGTTTAATGCCCTCCTCTTCCATATATTACTGTGATTGAATAAGATATTCACTCTTCCATTTATTCATCACATTAGCCAAGCTCCTATTGTCTCTGGCTTTTCAACATTCAAAGGTCCTGGGTAAAGTCATGCAATCAAATATCTCTAGTTTATAGTCTTATTTGGGTGGAAGAGTTTGCTATTGTTTTTTTTTTATTTTTTTTTATTTTTAAGAAAAGAAAATCCAGATCAAATCATAAATCAACTTTCTAAAAGGTTTTTAACAAAATACTTTGGTTTTCTGGTTTCAGTTCATATACATTGCCCAGCCAAAAAAAAGTAACACACACTAATATTTTATTGGACCATCTTTTGCTTTGGTTATGGCTGTGACATTTGACATTGCATAAGCTTATGCAATGTCACAATATTTATTTCTATTGCATTACTTTAGCTCATGTTTTGGGCAGATAATGTTGCTAAACCCAACCCTGACCAAACGAAGCAAGTCCAGATCGTAACACTGCCCATACAGGGGTGTACGGTAGGCGCTAGGCATGCATCATTTCATCCACCTCTCTTCTCACACGGATGTGCTCAGCACTCTGGAACAGGGTAAACCTGGACTCGTCAGATCACATGACATTCTATGACTGTGGATCAGATCATATGGCATCCACAGTCTATTCTTTATGCTCCCAGGAAACTGAAGCCTTTTTTTTTTTTAATTAACCTCACTAATAAGTTGTTTTCTTATGGATAAACAGCTGTTCAGCACTTTGTTAAGGGCACAAAAGCTGGTAGATAGATCTTTAGTGAACTAAATCAAATGTGTGCTGACCAACTGGATTAGATAAGAATCAAAGTCAGGAAAACCAGATCAGTAACCAGGATATCGAACAGCGCAGAGAATATACTGCAAACAATGCGCATAAATGTACAGAAAATAGCGGTGTAGAGGTGTGTGTGTGTGTTAGAGATCAAGTATGCATGTTCTGGGTTGTGGAGTCTAACACCAATTCCAGCGTAGACATGACAGAAACCTCACTCCAGCCATGAGGCACTACCTTTAGGAGCGATGTTCTTCCCCTGGAATGACAGTGTGAGATGGATCTTGAAGGTCATGCTTGTATGTTATGTAATTAATGCCTTGGTGGACATTGTAAGGGCTGATATAACATGAGCATGAGCAGGTTTCCTGCTCCCCTCTGTCAACACAGGTCCCTGATGCTCACATCACATCATTAAGTTCGCTGATGACACGCCCGTGGTGGGTCTCATTAGCAAGAACGACAAGTCAGCGTACAGAGAGGAAGTGCAGAGGCTAACGGACTGGTGTAAAGACAACAACCTGTCTCTGAATGTTGACAAGACAAAGGAGATGGTTGTTGACTTTAGGAGGACAGAGGCGACCATTCTCTGCTGAGCATCAACGGCTCCTCTGTGGGAATCGTAGAAAGCACCAAATTCCTGGGTGTCCACCTGGAGAAGGACCTCAGCTGGTTCCTCAACACCAGCTCCCTACACAAGAAAGTCAAGTCTCTTCTTCCTGAGAAGACTGAGGAAGGCCCAGCTTCCACCACCGATCCTGACCACCTTCTATAGAGGAACTATCGAGAGCATCCTGAGCGGCTGCATCACTGTCTGGTTCGGGAATTGTACCATATCGGACTACAAGACCCTACAGCGGATAGTGAGGACAGCAGAGAAGATCATCGGGGTCTCTCTCCCCTCTATTGAAGACATTTAAACCACACGCATGCATCCGTAAAACCACAAGCATTGTGACTGATCAGACACACCCCTCTCACACACACTTCACACTCCTGCCATCTGGAAAAAGGTACAGAAGCATTCGGGCACACACATCCAAGCCATCCGTCTCCTCAACAAAAAGGGACTGGACTGATAAAAAAATAAATAAAAAAAAAACACACACACACACACACATTATCACTCAGCTTAACTCAGCTACCTCAAAATATTGGGACTGGACTGACAATGGTTGAAATGACAATAAAGCCTACTTGAACTTGACCATACTCTATTGCCTGGTTTGTACACTGGGGTTTCTTCCTGACGTTGGGTCATAAACTTATTGTGCACCTGGATGGTCAGAATGCCATTTAACTGTTTGCTTGTCAGGAACATGCGTCAGTTGGTGATGAGTCTGTGGGGTAGGGGTACAGGGCTCTGATGTTGTCGTTACTCAGCTGAGGATGCCACTCTGTCTGATCACTGAGGGCGTTTCTCCTCCACCTGCATCACAGTCCATATCCCTCCTTTCAATCATTTTAATTATTTACTTATTAGTACTTTATTATTATCTTACCAGTTGTCAAATGATTTCGATATTCTGTAGGGTTGAGCTTGCTGAAGTTCCTCCTGATCTCTCTTGGTCTTCCAGTGATGTTCTTCTGCTATTGAGACGTGCGTGCCACTCAAAACACTGTGAAAAACTAATCACAGCACACTTGCAGAATCATGGCAAATGTCTCTGTGGCAGATTTGCTTAGTTTCATGCAGAATTTCACGTTTTACTGATGAGCTTCTTTCTAAACCTCGAGAGAAATAAATGTAATCAAAGGTGATCCTCTCCTCTTGGCTTCCAATTACTGAGGAAGCACAATCCACTCATTTTATGTATACGGCTTTAAAAGAGCTGCTCAGAGATGCTTTATCTCCACGAAATGCTCCATAATTTATTATTATTGGCTCCGGTTATGGGGCAGCAAGGCACAGTGCAATATCCAACAAATGTTTCCAAGGAAAAACAAATAACCGTCTCCCTTTTTTTGTGTGTGTTTCCTCCAGCCTGTTGCACCCTTCACACGTTTACTCTCACTCTCTTTTACAGATTAATAAACCAAATTTAATTAAAAGGAGTTAAGTATGTTTATACAGAGTGGTTGTAATTACAGTTAGACAAACAAAGACAAATCCTTCCAGCGAGCGGCTTGTTTATGATCCAGCGTTTTTATAAATACCAAGCATTTATTAAAAAAATGGATCTTGCCACTAAGAACTTAAAAAAACTGCTCATTCAGTACCTGCGCATCCTTTGTGGCTGCTCCTCTGGTTAAAAGCTGGTGCTTGACCAAAGCGTTTAGGATGCACTGACAATTTGCCATTTACATTTTTTTGTTTTGTTTTAGTGTATGCCAAGATTTGTAGCAACACCATGTTTTTACTCTCGTGGAATATTCCTACCTCTTAGGGTCGCTTGAAGACTCGAGTCTCACAACCACAGATGCACGTACATTTTCACAATGGTTTGGACAAAAATGCAAGGGTGGGTTAGAACCTGCTTTACACATTAAAAAACTTTATGAATTACTCTCAGACAGAAATGAAGCATTTTTATATAAGGGTTCAGAACAAAGAGCTAGAATAATGAAGCTATTTTAGTCGTCTTTGTGAATTCGGCACCCACAGTCCATGTAGCAGACAGCACATCATTGTAATTGCAGACATCAAAGTGTATCCTTGTGCTGTGTAAGTGCCTTGGACATTTCTGATGTAATTAGTGTTGTCACATTAAAGCATTCTGGAACGGCGCCTTTGCAGTCAAGAGACATGGCCGAATGCCTTTTGTGAATTTTTTTTTTCTTTTCCCCCTGTATTGGCTGTCAACCAAGTGGTGTCATTTCTTTCACTAACATTTGCTCTTGCTTGCTTGTCCTTTGAAAAAGTGGTGATTATGTAAATGATCGCACCACAATATTCGGTTGTGCCAAGGTCTTGGTAACAAAGTAAACTGTGTGCTGGGGCTTGTTTTTACAATAAGAATAGTATAAGCACTCATCATGTATTTATCACCTCTCTCTCTCTCTCTCTCTCTCTCTCTCTCTCACTCTCTTTTTCAGGTGTCCTCCATCATTCTAATCAGAACTAATTGTACTCTACTGCTCCTGCCTTAGTACAAGAGAATAGAAGAGTAAAGGTGGGCGGATGATGGGATGACATAGGCGATGCTTCTTCCCCTCTTTCGCTTTCTTCTCATTGGATGCCACAAGCTCTCGTCCCAGCACAGTCTTCCCTACCCACACACATGTAGGCTCATCTCTAACACTGCTGTCAATGACACATTGTTATCACACAATGTTCAATGCATTAATAATTTTAATGCGAAAACTGTAGATAGGTTCGCTGCAGAATATTGATTTTAAGATGTGGATTGATTTTCTTTCAATTTAAAAGAAAATTGAATTTGCATTAAAAAAGTGCTTGTATTATTATTATTATTATTATTATTATTATTATTATTATTATTATTACCAAAGCGCATAAAGCTACCCTTAATATCCTGTCATATGATGATGCCTAATCATTTAGTCCAGTCTATAAACATAATTCATTATCATTGTTGTATAGTATCAAAGCACAAAACATCATTTATTTAATCCTCTTTTTTCACCATACCCTCCTGAAACATTAACAACAATATTGAAGTGTTTAAAATATGTTTATTCGCCACATACACTGATTATAATTGCCACAGAAGCAGTGATTGTTGATCCCCTGCGTTGTACAAGTCCCCTGTTGTTTCTCATCCTTCTATGGCTTTCAGTGTTCATTACGAATTCCTCGCGACACTCATCTGGGCTGCAAATCACATCCTCCATATCCATTTCCCGTGGAGCTTCCAGTTATAAGGATTCATACTGTGATAACCTGGTCAGTAATTACTTTTCCGCTTAAAATCAGATGTTGTTGCCTAGTGATGCACTGTAGTGCTGCATTTATGGGATTTTATTCGATTTTTAGCACTCTAAAATATATTATATATAAAGATCAAGAAATGTATTTTATATTTGAGTTTAGGGGACACGTTGTGAAGTGCTGAATACATTCAAACAAGATACACAAATACCTACATCAAGCAGCAAAAATGCTAGAAATCTCTCAAACTATTCATATTGCATATGTAGTGATATAAACACACTATGATCTTCAACAATCCAGCTGTGGAGAGACTGTGGAGACAGATTGCTGTTCTTGGCTGACAGAAGCCGGTGTGGTCTTCTCCTATTGTCTCCCATCTGCCTCAAGGTATGATGTGTTTCTGAGATGCTTTTCTGCACATCATGGCTGTAAAGAGTTATTATTTTAGTTATTGTAGCCTTTTTATTATCCTGAAAATGCCTGGCATTTCTATTTGCTTTCTCATATGAGCAAGGCAGTTTTATGTGCAGAGATGATGCACAGTTTGTTATTCAAACCACTAGAGACGGTTCAAAGAAAGACAGAGAGACTGGCTAAAAAGGTTTAAACCAGCCCATCTGTCTCCAACAGCCGTGCAGCATTCAAAGTCAGAAATATCCGATTTTTTATTTTCCATTCCGATATTGGAGGTGAACTTCGACTAAAGCTCTTACTTGACTTGTATCTGCATGATACAAGAATAACATTAACTAACATGTTTTGCAAATATTGATGCATGTGCTGTCATTTTTTTATTTCTTATTTAAAGGCGACCTACAGTATTATGCATAAGTCATTTTTTAGTCATGTCGAGATATTGAGATGACTCTCCAGTGTGATTTCATGTACAAACGGAGAAATGTAAGAAAAAAAAAACATTCCTTGCTTTTTATATATTTTTTTTCTTCCATGTATTGGCTGGGGGACCAATTTTCAGCCCGAGAGGTTCATACCCAAGACTAGCCTACTTGTAATTTTTATTACTCATGTTTTAACAGCAAAAATAAGTTAAACAATATTTCACATTAAAGTGAGTAAATAGGTATCACCCTCTTGATTAGATAACAAAATGTCAAATAGCAGGCAAAATGAAAACTCAATATGTGTCTTACGTTTCTATATACAATACAATGGCTCATTGCAACATTTATAAGTTTTGGTTTACACACAAGATAACTGGAAATGGCTCACAGCATCAACAACCTGCATTGGTGCATTGGTGTCCCCCACTTTGTTAATTAATATGTGTTGTTTAGGGACGTGATGAGCTCCTTTTCTGTGCACATTACCATGAAGGCCTCCAAGTGTTCCTGAGAAAGAGATCTTTTTGGAGCGTCTCTCATAAGCATCTTGAGTGATGAAAAATTTCAAAAGGAACTTATATGCAAGTCCAATTACATGGGAGACATCAGTGAGTAGATGTCTGTGACACTGTGAGAGGATGAGATAAACACAAATGGCACAGTTTCTGCATGAGGAACTGGTCTCATTCCTCATTCTTCAGGTCGACCTCAGGTTACATATACAGTGGTCCAACTCTATCCTCGTCACCTCTTAGCGGTACCTCACTTCCTGTCCTGACTGTGTAACCCTCCAGAGGGGACATCTTCAGTCTTTCCCATTGAGCTGCCAGGCTAGACAACTCAACATGCTCTGTCATCAAACTTAACATCTTTCTTGGAGCGCTTAGCCGGGGAATCCCATTTGCTCTGGTTTTGGCTCATGCTCATGTTATATCCAATGGGTGTGGGCACTGTGATTGCTTTAAAATATCCGGCCAAACTAGTTACCAGAAAAAGACATTTTACATTTATTTAAATAATTTTATATAATTTTTATTGTATGATAATGTACAGCACATTGAGTTGTATGTACATTATCAAACTTTTATTTAACTACAGGCTACATCAATGAAAGAGATTTTCTTACCTACAAATGAATTTATCTTAATGATAATTTAAATATCTATTCATTCACTTATTCATCCATTAGTGTATTTACATTTTCTTGATAGACCTTTGTTTCAAATCATCAATGCTACTCTGTGTTTTCATCTTAGTAAACTGCATTCACTTAATTCACAAGTCATTTTTCTGTGTGATTCACTGTATTCTATAGAAATTAATATGTAGAATGATTTCATGTAAGGTGGCACAGTGGTGTAGTGGTTAGCACTGTCCCCTTGCACCTCCAGGGTCTGGGTTTGAATCTCGGCCAGGCTCGATTCCCGTCTTTGTGTGCATGGATTTTGCATGTTCTCCCCGTGCTTGATGGGTTTCCTCCGGGTACTCCGGTTTCCTCCCACTGTCCAAAGATATGCAGATTAGGTTAATTGGTGTTCCCAAATTGCCTGTAGTGTGTGAATGTGTGTGTGCCCTGCAATGGATTGGCACCCTGTCCAGGGTGTACCCCGCCTTGTGCCTGGGATAGGCTCCAGGTCCCTCGCGACCCTGAATACAGGATAAAGTGGTATAGAAGAAGAGTGAGTGAGTGATTTCATGTAAAGCCACTGAATGGCAAAACATAATACTTTAGCTGAGTTTTCACAGGCTGGGGCACATATTCTCTCTACCTATTCTCTCAGCACTCTTGAACTTCTAATGGAGGCTGCAAAAAGAGTTTAATGAAGGAGTCATTTTACTACATCCAAGGGCCATGCATTAAAATACAATCACAGGTAATGTTTAATGTATTTTTTAATCAGAAATTACACTTTGCCTGGGAAAATACAATAAAAATGTCAGATTGACATTTTTAATAGTTAATGTTACCAAACTCATCTTTGTCTGTCTTTTTACCTTGAGTCGACCGTGGCTCTGGGCTCATTTGAGCTCTTGGAAAATGTGATCTGTTAATTTGGCCACTTTGTCCTCCAATGCATGTTTTTTTTTTCCCTTTTCAGACCCTCCTGGTCTGTTATTACCATCCTTCCCTCAATTTTCTTCAACCAAATCTTCAAATAACGCATATGACTGAGGTTGGCTGTCTGGTCTGTACTGTACTGTACCAACCTTATCGATTTGGGATGGGGATTACCTTTGGGAGGTATTATCTATCATTTATTGCCACTGAGAGCCTGCACACATGTGTCACATGTTTTTCTGTTCTGGTTAAGCGGCCCATCTGAAATGTTCCTGGACCTCAAAATTAGCCACTCTGGCTATGGGCTGGGTCCTAAACAAGTCCATTAGACTTTTCATGACCTATTGTGACCTCATAAGTCTACATGTACTGGTTTCTGGTTAGACAAAAGGGTTCCAGTGTACACAGGTATTTATACTGTACAGTATATACAGTATATATATATATATATATATATATATATATATATATATATATATATATATATATATATATATATATATATATATGTACGTATCAATACTCCTACTCCTATCAATATTGGCTAGATTACTAATAACAAAATAGAATATAAGTATTTAGACTAAATTAATAAAAAATATTTTAAAGGTCCCTGCTTTAGTGTTCACCATACAGTGGCTTCTGGAGCACTTTCAGTCTATGGTTTTATCCACTCCAAGTACAAAGACACATAAAAGTTGCACATACAATGAGCTGCTGTCTCCTAGGAGATCGCTCCATCACTGTCACCCATTATATTTCACATACCCTGACCACACACACACACACACACACACACACACACACACACACACACACACACACACACACACACACACACACATGCAAGAATGGTCTCTCTCACTCATTTTTCTCTGATATGATTTGTCCCTGAGGCTATTGTGTTGGAACAGCTATATGTCTTTCAACCACTCCATCCATCATGAGGGGTGTGCCTATCCTGTCATTACACCACTGTTTGTCCACAACAATGCTGTTTTTTTTTTCAACCTTTGCACCACCGACCCTATCTTTTATTAACAGATTAGTTGCAAATCTAATCACAATCAATTATTTAAAAAAAAAAAAAAAAAAAAGGAAATTGTTGATACGTTTTGTTGACTTATCAATTGTGATGGTGCGGGGCAGTATGGTGAAGAAGGTGCAATGTGGTGGACGGGGCATTTTGGTGATTGGGGACAGTATGGAAAGCATTTCACCACATATCATACCGTGTATGGTTGGGAATTTTGTTGGCTGAGGAGTAGTATGGGGAGCAGTATGGGGAGCAGTATGGAGAGCAGTATGGAGAGCAGTATGGGGAGCAGTATGGGGAGCAGTATGGGGAGCAGTATGGAGAGCAGTATGGAGAGCAGTATGGAGAGCAGTATGGGGAGCAGTATAGGGAGCAGTATGCAGAGCAGTATGGGGAGCAGTATGGGGAGCAGTATGGGGAGCAGTATGGAGAGCAGTATGGAGAGCAGTATGGAGAGCAGTATAGGGAGCAGTATGCAGAGCAGTATGGGGAGCAGTATGGGGAGCAGTATGGGGAGCAGTATGGAGAGCAGTATGGGAGCAGTATGGGGAGCAGTATGGAGAGCAGTATGGAGAGCAGTATGGGGAGCAGTATGGGGAGCAGTATAGGGAGCAGTATGGGGAACAATATGGAGAGCAGTATGGGGAGCAGTATGAGGAGCAGTATGAGGAGCAGTATGGGGAGCAGTATGGGGAGCAGTATGGGGAGCAGTATGGAGAGCAGTATGGGGAGAGACCCAACCTCCTTCTCCTCTCTACCACTAGAGACTGCGACTGACTGAGACTGCGACTTTCCTCTCCTCTCTCTCCTCATCCATAGATCTCCTTTGCCCGCTGTCATCTAAACCAAGGAAGACGTCTTGTCCTGCTCCTTGGCTATCAGATGTACTACGCAACAACAGGAGAGAATTAAGAACTGCAGAGAGAAGATGGAAGAAATCGCAACTTGATGCAGATCTCATCTCTTACCAGACTCTTCACTCCAAATTCTCATGTGCTGTGACTTCTGCCAAAACTACCTTCTTCAGAGAAACACCGACAGAGGTGTGAGGCAACAGTGATGCTTCAAACCCAACCAACCAAACAAACAAAAAACAAATATGTAGCTGTATTTGATTGCATCTCTAACAATTTCTTGTTAGTTCACCATCTTTTGTCATCTAGTTGGAAAAGTTCTGGTTTGTGGTTATTCATGCAAGACCCCATGCAGGGAAGCTGAAGGGCCGCGCTGTGTCTCAGTGGGCCCAGACATGAACAGAATGTGCGAAATTGGCTTAAATCTGCTGGAAGCTGAGCAATTTGTGCAATGCGGTCCCAGGCCTATCTCTGAAATTGTGTGGGTTTCACACCTCTTCTTCACCCCTCTCCCTGATGTTGCTTCAGAAATACGGCTAATTCGTGTGTTTACTGTTGCACAGGCCCTTAAAGACATGCGAGTGTGAATTTATGTGAGAGAGTGAAGGGTAGATGGGAATTACAGGACAATTTACTGCTTGGTGCCAGAATCATTTTCAGCCACCCTGAGACTATGGATTCGGTAGTTAAACAACTTGGTCTTGGTCTTTGAGCTCATTATATCCAACCCCTGCTGATTTCTGTATTCTCCATCTCACTGTAATAAAGGCAAATTGCCTTTTATGCCAAAATTTTCACTATTAGGTTGGAATGCAACAGGGGATGATAATCTGTTTAAATAAAGGTTCTGCAAAGCACATCACGGTGCATCATCCACGCAACGTTATTTAAGCTAGAGATTCTGCTGAACTAAGAGCTCTATAACACAAATAATCAAATATGCATCAACACACACACACTTTAATGTCGAATTGAATGCGACGTATCCATAAAAGCATATGTTTTTTTTCTTCTTTCAGTTGAGTCCCTGGTAGATGTCCATGTCACTTGTCACTTTACAAATTACTCCATGAACTGGGTTCAATCCTTAGATCAACGTCCAGCCCAGGTGAGTGTCCAATGTTCATAGTCTTGAACATAGACACCAGGAGAATGAAAAAGAGAAATGTCAAGGATTAAAGTAAACCAGAATGAAGAACAGGGAGCAAAAACGAATGTGTGCTGTCAGAGAGCGGTGTAATCTCTATGTTGTTTAGTGTTCCCTTAGGCCCATCCAAAACACCCGCCTGTTAAAGCTGTGACAGACATGGCAGGAGAGAGAGAGAGAGAGAGAGAGAGAGAGAACCGCTCAGGGGTAAAATGAGGGATAAGAAACAAGACAGAGTCAAAGTGAACATATCTTTCTCATGTTTGTACTATACATGTACATTTACATATGCAGTATATAGTCATAAAAACAGACCCGACAACATTCTTGTACACACGAACACTGACATAAATTTGAAACAAAAAAGGTAAACAATATCAGTAACTTTGTCATGTCTGAATGTTTATACATTATGTTTAATAACAGTAAATAACAGCAAGTACAATAGACCTAGAATATTGTACTCATTCTGGACACCTATATTTACAGTCTCTCAAGGAAACTTCTATGAAAAACTTGACTAACTAAACTAAACGTTACTTTCTCTTCTCACCCACCATGATGAGGCTGAACATCTGCTCTTCATATTCTTCTTCTTCTTCTTTGTCTTTCGGCTGTTCCCTTTCAGGGGTCGCCACAGCGAATCATCTGCCTCCATCTCACCCTATCCTCTGCATCCTCTTCTCTCACACCAACTAACTTCATGTCCTCTCTCACTGCATCCATAAATCTCCTCTTTGCTCTTCCTCTAGACCTCCTGCCTGGCAGTTCCAACCTCAGCATCCTTCTACCGATATATTCACCATCTCTCCTCTGAACATGTCCAAACCACCTCAATCTGGCCTCTCTGACTTTATCTCCAAAACATCTAACAAGGGTTGTCCCTCTGGTGAACTCATTCTTGATCCTATCCATCCTGGTCACTCCCAAAGAAAACCTCAACATCTTCATCTCTGCTACCTCTATATTCAGAGTCTAAATATAATGTGGATATTGCCTAGCTAAGTTCACTTGTGTTGTTATCACCATATGTCCATCCTGGATAGTGATTGCTTTAATAAACTAGTTAATCTGTGAATTCAAAGATATAACTTAATAATATATGTTTAAATTAGGTTAATCTTGACTGGAGGTCCCACTCACTCACTCAACATCTATACCGCAGGGAGCCTATCCCAGGAGACTTAGGGTACACACTGGACAGGATACCAGTCCATCACAGGGCACACACATATACAGTACACACTCACATACTCATTCACACACTACGGACAATTTGGGAATCCCAATTAGCCTAATCTGCAGGTCTTTGGACTGTGGGAGGAAACCAAGCACGGGGAGAACATGCAAACTCAATGCACACAGAGACGGGAATCGAACCTGGCTGGGAATTGAACACGGACACTTGAGGCGCAATTCTGATCTAAGACAAAATCAAAAAATAACTTTTTTATGTTTAGGGGCTCATATGTAAGATTCATTTATTAATTATAGTAATCGTTCATGGATGACTTGTATGCTATATTTCCACTGGTCTCCAGATCTATTCTGTAAACATAAGCAACTTATACCACTAACACAATTTTATCCCCCTCTCCTGCAGTATTTCTGAGGGTAGTCCATTAATAATGAAGCATGACATCTTAATACTTAACTTATGTTTTAATAACTCAGTTGCTATACCTGTTCATGGTGTGCTCTCGAGTGATTTTGGGTTATTAACCTTAAGATAAAATATTACCTCTGATCTTAGAGAAGGAGCTTCGCTTGCCTTTGTTAAAGAATGTAGATCTTATGGAAGCCCATAATTGTTTTTCATCACTTTGATTTTACA
The DNA here is from genome assembly GCA_030522415.1 of Channallabes apus. Taxonomy (NCBI): domain Eukaryota; kingdom Metazoa; phylum Chordata; class Actinopteri; order Siluriformes; family Clariidae; genus Channallabes; species Channallabes apus. The sequence goes on along the minus strand of CM060125.1, from coordinate 26,080,435 downwards.
TTAATCTTGCATAAAAGTGAGATTCAGCTAGTGTCAATCTTCTTGCAGATCCACTCTGAGTTTATTATTCAGTTTCACTGTTAAGCCCGGATAAGTATTGTAGTTGTACTAGCAGAATTCATCAGTCAGCTTCTCCCCCACCCCACCACACACCCCACCCCCTCTTCTTCTTCTGTAGGGATTCACTTTGGTGTAGTTACATAATATCATAATGCTTCTTAATCTCTTTGAATGTGAGCAAAGTGGAACCGTGACATGTGTTCATCCCGTTATAAATCTCTGTAAAGGTGTGAGATGAATTCATTTTCCTTTGAGAATCTTCTGTAGAAGGATGAAAAAAAGGAGGAACAGGGAGTAGCTGATGAATTATTTTCTTCTGGAAAAAGTTTCATAAATCACTTACAGTATGCCATAATGAATTTAGCTCCGGATAGAAAAACTATGTCTTTATGAGGCTTTTCGAGATGAATCGAACATACAAGTGTAAATATACTGTGTTGGTATATCAGGGAATCCTGTCCTGCAGCAAAGTATAATGTGGCAAACAAGTTTGAAAGGTTCTGTGAAGTATATGCTTATGCTGTTAAGACATACGGACATATTATAATATTCCCTAACACAACACAACAAATAGCAAAGAAAAGGTGCATAAATCTAGCCAGGATTTGTTTGCCAACTTGAAAGGATTTCATAAATAATGCATGTAACATTTCTGTTAAGATTGACATGAATGGTCGTTATACATTCCCTTCTTTGTCCTTGCACACAAATACAGTAGCATGTGTGCTGATAGCATCTCCCTTTTGGGCAACTCAAATGGCACAAAAAGAAGATGAACTGACGGTGATAATGCAGGTATCCCTCTTTGGAGAGGAACTGGAAAAAAAAACATGGGCCGTAAGCCGATGAAAGACTGAGGGAGATTAGAAAGATTGTCAAACAGTCGCCTTTCCCTCATGGGAAGTGCTCTTTTGAGCTCATATAAAAGACTTGCTTTTGGCCAGACATTACAAACTATAGTCATTTTAGCATTTGAAGAAGAACCTAGTGTTGACCAACGACGTGCCACACACATTCAGACCGATGCTATCTTGTATATGTTAGCTCGGTGCCTATGATATTTGCAGTTTCTTGTGTATGAGTTCATTTCTAATTGCACTTCCTTGTATCTTGTCAGAGGTGTGAAGCATGTTTTAATGAGTGCCAGAGATCAGGGCCCGGTATGACCGTGTACCATCCGAAGTGTAAAAGAGCACGGTCATTGAAGCAAATGCCATGCTAGATGTGTAGGAGCTTGTTTGTCAGTTCATTAAAAAGGTCTGAACATTACACACTCCACTGCAGGCAGCTTTGGGGGAGAGGTGGGACATTGTTAGCAGCCATTGAAGATTTTCAAAGAGATTAAAGGCAGCAAAGTGACAAAACCTCACAGTCTTGACCTTGTTCTTTGCTTTAAAACCCGTGTCACTTCAAAGTCTGCTGATATCTCATGGGCGGTTTTGCTCATGCTATTATAAAAGCCTGCAATTAAATTACCATTGCTTTGAAAATAGGAAACGGTTCATCTGAAAATCTTGACATTTTTCACTCTGTTTGAGGTCTCATTACAGCAAACTGTCACAGTCACCCCGGAGAACATCACATATCATCACTGAAGTTCATAGTAGCCAGAAAACTACTGTGGACAGTTTTTTTTTTTTTTTAAGATCAACTGCCCCATATGACCAGAAGTTTGTGGATCTGTCCATCTGTTCCTGATTTACTGACACATTTTCTCTGGTAATAACCTCCACTATTTTTTTTTCTGGATTTTGGATCATGGCTGTAGAGATTTGGTGCTTATTTAATGACATGAACCTGGGCAGTGATGCTGCTGGGTGAGGAGGTTTGGGGTGCAGTTGGCATTCCAGTCTGTCCCAAAGTTCTGTGAATCCTAGACCTTCATTTGTGCACAGAGACCTTGTCCTGCTGCATCTTATTTCTAGTAAAGATAAACTGCCATATGTAATGTTTGCAATTGTGTGCTTCCAAGCTGGATGATAGTTTGGGGAAGAACCATGTATGGCTGTGGTGGTCATTCATCCATAAAGGTGAGTAAAGGTTAACTGTTTTTTTTATTAAAGACTTTCACATATGGGAAAAGATGCAGTAATTAAATGCAAAATAAAAGTCTCACTTTATAAAATCAACTAATACACATTATGTGGAGCCTCCATTATATGCCCTTCTGTCTAAGTTGTTAATACAAAACCAATAATGTGTTACAATATAATAAATACAGTACGTGCCAAAATATACAGTACTGAAATGAAAAGACGAAACAATATTACTTTGTTGTCATCTGAAAGAAACAAACACATACTATTAGCATGTTGATTTACCATGGGATGTGTAATGAAAGTGTACGAAGTGTGTGTGTTCACGCAGATTCTCAAACATACTGTATCCCAGAACAGAGGTCGCTGCAGACTCCTGCAAAAGCAGACGATTTTTTGCATAGTGCAGGAACAGTTCTTTGGCGGATTTTCACAGTTGAACTTACTCTCCTTTAACGTTCGCCATAAGTAGGCATCAGGTGGTGTATGATAGGGGAAAGGGGATGGGGACGGGGATGGGAAGGTATTGTACTGCCACTTTTTTCCAACTCGATCCCCATTCACGGCTACTTTCGTATAAGCAGAAAGAATTTTCAACTATGAATACTTTTTCCTCCAGCGAGAGACTCATTTCCAACAACATCTGCCCAGCTGGTAATTCGCATTGATTTTAAAATACTACTCTTGACATATAAAGCATTAAATGGTCTCGCGCCGCAGTATCTGAGCGAACTGCTAGTGTCTTACGATCCGCCACGCCTACTTCGGTCAAAGGATGCAGGCTGCTTGTCAGTACCGCATATTATGAAAACTACAGCTGGGGGCAGAGCTTTTTCTTACAAAGCCCCAAAATTATGGAATAGTCTTCCAAATAATGTTCGGGACTCAGACACAGTCTCAGTGTTTACGTCTAGGCTCAAAACCTATTTATTTAGCCAAGCATTTTTATAAATAGATTTGCCTTAGGTAGAGGAGCAGATCTGGGGGACTCATGGACGTAGAGTATTATGGTGAACTGGTATGTTTAGATGCTGTCTTCCTCAGTCTCATTTGATCACTCAGGTTTGTTGACGGTGAGGTGATTGTTTGCTTTACATCTCAGGGAGCCCTCATGTTTGTGTTTCCTCCCTTTTAGTTATGCTGTCATAGTTAGTCCTGCCGGAGTCCCTGCTTGCACTCTACAGGAAATATACATTCACATTAGACATTGTGACTGTGACCATACCTAATTGCCATCTCTCCTCTTCTTCTCTTTCTCCCCCTCTTTCTTTTTCCTCTCTCCCCCTGTCTCCCCCTTTCACTCTTTCTCTCTCTCTCTCTGTCGAGCTACACATGTCATTCCTGAGCTGCCAGTGATCCAGACTCCCTCTGCCCTCCGGACCTGTCTGATCCATCCTGGTGCCCCGTTTCTGGTTGGAGGTCTCGTCGCATGGATGCCCCGTGTGTCTCTTTGGGATGCGCCTGGTGTCTGGGGATGATTCTCTCTACTTAGAAGATGGTTCTGGCCTCGACTGGTGTTAGCAGCTGTTTCTCTGAGGACTTGACAATTCGATAGTTCTGGACTGGAAATTTCTACAAGTCTATCTGAGTCTACAATAACTTCCTGGACTCAATTAACATCAACTATTATAGCTGAACTGCCTGCCACCTAACACACTGTATAAATGCAGATCATTTCCTGCTATCTGTTTCACCCAGATGAGGATGGGTTCCCTGTCGAGTCTTTTTCCTCTCAAGGTTTCTTCCTATTACTGTCTCAGGGAGTTTTTCCTTGCCACTGTCGCCCTCGGCTTGCTCACCAGGGACTATCTGAACATTTTGATTCATACACATTCACATTCCATACAAACTTAAATAATTCTTTTGATTGTGTAAAGCTGTTTTGAGACAATGTCAATTGTTAAAAGCACTATACAAATAAAATTGAATTGAATTGAATTGAATGGGGCAGGAGCAATGCCCCATTGACACATACAGTACACATGCACGTTCGAGATGCGCAAGTTTCAGTACTATATATTATAAACCTGTGAAGTGAATGATTGTCAGAGCTATTATTATAGGAAATTAAAATCAAACCCTTATGACAAATCAGATTGAATAATTCTGCAAAACTGTGGCATAATATTTATTCTCTACGCTCCTAGTATTATAAAAAATCAGACTATATACAGTGGTGTGAAAAACTATTTGCCCCCCTCCTGATTTCTTATTCTTTTGCATGTTTGTCACACAAAATGTTTCTGATCATCAAACACATTTAACTATTAGTCAAAGATAACACAAGTAAACACAAAATGCATTTTTTAAACGAGGGGTTTTATTATTTAGGGAGAAAAAAAATCCAAACCTACATGGCCCTGTGTGAAAAAGTAATTGCCCCCTGAACCTAATAACTGGTTGGGCCACCCTTAGCAGCAATAACTGCAATCAAGCGTTTGCGATAACTTGCAATGAGTCTTTTACAGCGCTCTGGAGGAATTTTCGCCCACTCATCTTTGCAGAATTGTTGTAATTCAGCTTTATTTGAGGGTTTTCTAGCATGAACCGCCTTTTTAAGGTCATGCCACAACATCTCAATAGGATTCAGGTCAGGACTTTGACTAGGCCACTCCAAAGTCTTCATTTTGTTTTTCTTCAGCCATTCAGAGGTGGATTTGCTGGTGTGTTTTGGGTCATTGTCCTGCTGCAGCACCCAAGATCGCTTCAGCTTGAGTTGACGAACAGATGGCCGGACATTCTCCTTCAGGATTTTTTGGTAGACAGTAGAATTCATGGTTCCATCTATCACAGCAAGCCTTCCAGGTCCTGAAGCAGCAAAACAACCCCAGACCATCACACTACCACCACCATATTTTACTGTTGGTATGATGTTCTTTTTCTGAAATGCTGTGTTACTTTTACGCCAGATGTAACGGGACACGCACCTTCCAAAAAGTTCAACTTTTGTCTCGTCGGTCCACAAGGTATTTTCCCAAAAGTCTTGGCAATCATTGAGATGTTTTTTAGCAAAATTGAGACAAGCCTTAATGTTCTTTTTGCTTAAAAGTGGTTTGCGCCTTGGAAATCTGCCATGCAGGTCGTTTTTGCCCAGTCTCTTTCTTATGGTGGAGTCGTTAACACTGACCTTAATTGAGGCAAGTGAGGCCTGCAGTTCTTTAGATGTTGTCCTGGGGTCTTTTGTGGCCTCTCGGATGAGTCGTCTCTGCGCTCTTGGGGTAATTTTGGTCGGCTGGCCACTCCTGGGAAGGTTCACCACTGTTCCATGTTTTTGCCATTTGTGGATAATGGCTCTCACTGTGGTTCACTGGAGTCCCAAAGCTTTAGAAATGGCTTTATAACCTTTACCAGACTGATAGATCTCAATTACTTTTGTTCTCATTTGTTCCTGAATTTCTTTGGATCTTGGCATGATGTCTAGCTTTTGAGGTGCTTTTGGTCTACTTCTCTGTGTCAGGTAGCTCCTATTTAAGTGATTTCTTGATTGAAACAGGTGTGGCAGTAATCAGGCCTGGGGGTGACTACAGAAATTGAACTCAGGTGTGATAAACCACAGTTAAGTTATTTTTTAACAAGGGGGGCAATCACTTTTTCACACAGGGCCATGTAGATTTGGAGTTTTTTTTCTCCCTTAATAACGTAAACCTTCATTTAAAAACTGCATTTTGTGTTCAATTATGTTATCTTTGACTAATAGCTAACGGTTTTTGATGAGCAGAAACATTTAAGTGTGACAAACATGCAAAAGAATAAGAAATCAGGAAGGGGGCAAATAGTTTTTCACACCACTGTATAATGCTCGCTTTGTGTCCTATGCCAGGTTGAAAAACAGGGGACGACTCTTGCTATAACAGTTCCTCATAAAGCTACTGTATTGTATAGCTGCATTAATTTTTTTTGACATTTTTAGAGTTAATTATTGTGCAGGCAGAGGAATTGATAGAAAATAAAGAGAATTAAAATAAAAAGCTATTTCATTAAGACGAGTTGTAAATCATTTAGCTGCATAATTGCCTCCACTGCAACCCCGGTATCTGATGAAAACATATGTATATATATTTATTTAACTTCCCTACAGGGCAGGTCATCGTCTAGACATCTGAACATCGTGACCCTTTCAGTGTAAAATTGATTAAAAACAGGAGCTCTACAGTGGACAACCTGTTCCCGTGCCGGTAAAAAACAACAGCAATTTAACTACAGCACCCTAAAAGACTGTGACTTATACTAACTGTACTGTGCTTTAAACCAGATATAGTATCATGTGATGTACATGTCTTAGGTACTGATATGAACATTTATTCAGTTTTATTTGCAGTTCTATTTATAGTCACAAACATTAGTTAAAAGTTTGTAGTTCATTTTAATACTTACTTTAATGCTTTCATTTCACATTTCCTTGCTGTAATTGAATTTAAGCAAAATCTGTGTTGGCGTGAAGGTTCCTCTGGGTTAGTAGTCATTTTGGGGGTGAGTGCTTTTCCAGTCTTTGTACTAGAGCAATGTTCTGCCTTTCCTTCCGCTTTGCCTCCTGTCCGCATTAATGATCGCCATTAGTCCTGATCGTTCGCTGTGAGTGTGACCTGCTTGCTCTGACCTGTCTGGCAGACGCCCTGCAAATTACATGAACTTTAACTAAGTGCAGCTGTCATACCAATATTCACGCACACACACGCACACACACGCACACACTCACTCGCGTACATACACACAGCTAAAAATGTAAGAAACCCCTTAAAAACTAACAACCAAATTAGTAGGCAAATGCATAAACAACAAAACAAAATTAATACCAACCTATACAAATGAGTACTACTACTAATATTTTAGTATATTATATAATTATTATTATTATTAGTAGTAGTAGTATTATTGACAACACAGCAGTAATAAAAAATACTAACACAATACAGGAAAAGCAACACATTCTTTAAAAATTTATAGTAAATAATAATAATAACAGCAACAATACATACAATACAATACAACAATACTACTACTACTACTAATATATTAGTTGAAAAAAGTAATTATAATAAATAAGTAAACAAATAATAAAAATAATTGCTTGCGTAGTGGTGTAATGGTCTGCACTGTGGCCTCGCACCTCCAGGGTCGAGGGTTCGATTTCCACCTCGCGTCTGTGTTCTCCCTGGGCTGGGTGGGTTTCCTACAGGTACTCCAGTTTTCTCCCACAGTCTAAAGGCAATTGTGGATTGGCATTCACAAACTGGCCATTTTGTGTGTGTCTGCGTACAGTACAGTGGTCACCTAATCGGAGCGTTCGTTTTACCGTCGCGGTGCTCGGCGACAGCATTTGGGTTTGTGCGTTTGCTGGCTTTTACCACTGAGTGGCGCTATATAACTACAGACTGACGCCTCATACCTTAGATCATTCTCTGCCGGATTAATGAGACGCGCTCCTTTAGAACTGCACGTAGTAGCCGATAAAATCAAGTGAAACACTGAAGTTGAACGAATTCATAATCACAGTACTAAAATTACAGTACAAATGTAGAATTCAAATTAAATCAAATATTATTAGGATAAAATTTAAGCACAATAAATGTTAACACAGTGAACCTTTAGATTTTATCATGTGTAATTAGAAAAGAAATGTGTAGGGTTTTGTGTCATCTTATTTCTTGTTCTTTTTAAATCTTTTTAAATTAACTGAAATAAATGACCGTATTTTTGTCATTCCCCACTTAAGGGGGTGGGAGAATTTTCAAGCCCCACTTGTCAACAAAATTATAACGAAATCGGCCAAGTTTACTATTTATTGAAATATAAATTTGTAACACTCAGATTTATTTTTAGAGTTAATTACACTAAAACGGGTATATAAATCTTTAAACGGGCTGATTACACTCACTTCCGGTATTGCGCAACCTTCGCGTAGCAAGGAAAGACGGTGACAACAACAACTTCCAAAACCAAACCAAAGTGTATTATTTACAAAAGACAAACAAACAAATGAAGTGCAACGAAAAAATTATATATACAAAATATAAACAAATATATACAATGTCAGTGGTGTATGCGAGACTGTGAGTGCGTATGTATGAAAGTCCAAGTCCGTGTTATTGTAAGATCGGGATGGTATACAGGAGAGACGGTTCGTTCTCACCAGGAAATGATGGTAAATCCGGGAGAACGAAGAAACGGTATGAGAAGGGTACTGAATGGCAATCCGGCAAGGTAATCCACAAAACGTCCAAACAGGCTCTCTCTCTCTCAAAACTGCAGCGCGCTGACTCATCTCTCCGTATCGAACGTCATGCCGGTTCCGGCTTTATACCGGCACACGTGACCTGATAGGTCATCGGGGTTCTCTAGCGGCACAGCTGCGCATGCGCACATGAGCTTAACCCCGGAACCAAAGCACCGTTGCCATGGGGACGAAAATAACCGATAGGGGTCAGTTTGTTGGTGCAGGTGAGCAACATTAGCTCCTTCTGGGTTCCCCTGCTGTTTAACTGCCCCTTTATGTGGCTGCGCTACAAATTTCTAAACCAATAAGATCAAATAACACCAAGTTGAAAACAGATAAAATACACGTGCAATTATTATAACAGGCTTACTTCGTCACTTATCTACAGCTTTCTTTCATAGAAGTCGAGTGGCTTATTAACGTGACTGGGGCACGTTGTCTCTAAGTGTCCGAGCGGTGCAGCGGTTAAGGTGTCGCCCTTTCATGCGGGAGATCTGGGTTCGATCGGATGAGGCTGTTTTAAAATTGTTTTATTTTAATTATAGCAAAATTAAAATAAAACAAAATAAAATGTTTTATTTGAATTTTGCTCAGCATACTATAGAAAAAACAGCAAACTTGCATGCTACCAGCTTGGATTCTTTACATTTGGGGGCGGGACGACTCGGTCTGCTGTGTGTGTGTGTGTGTGTGTGTGTGAGAGAGAGAGGTCTTACATACTGATGAAAAGTGGTGGATTATTCAGTGAAACGAGGCTCAGCTGAAAGATGTTAGGCACATCAGTCACTTAACCCCAAATAAAAGGTATTTCTGAGTGTTATGATATAGTTGTAAAATAACAGATGTACAAACGGTGCGCACTGAATATTAAACCTATACCAGGCACAATGATTTTTTTGTTTGTTTGCTGTTTTTTCTATAGAATGCTGAGCAAAATAAATAAAAAAAAATTAAATTAAATATAATAATAAATAACTATATAATGATTGAATAACGATGAATGAAAATGTCACTTTGCGCCACCTGGCGGCCATTTTATGAATGACTTTGAAATGCAACTGATTTATTTTGGCCGCTGTCGCCTTTAAACGGCGGTGAGCGCGACGGTAATAACCATTCCGATTGGGTAACCACTGTATGTGTATACGCCGTACAGGATAAACGTTATAGAAGTTGAATTAATGTTCATTTACTTTTTTATTATTATTATTATTATTATTATTCATAATGTATATTCTCAGTACTGATACGTCATCATTGCCTGTGTAGGATTTGTTGGATACTTTGGTTCATAGGAGAATGCTGGATTATTAAACTGGGAACATGTCCTAGAGCTTCACCTTTAATTCACACAGTCATTACTCAGAAAGCAGCATAATTACTTCCATGTAAGTAGGAAAATTCCAAAGTTCACCTTATTAGTGTTGTGATTACAGAGCAGAGCTCAGGATCAGACCCCAAGCTAATGAAGCGCTCCAATCAGCTTCTCCCACACAGGCAATAAGCAAAATGACACACCTGAAGCTTTGGGTGCTATGGTATCTAATGGAATTAGACGTCCCGCATATTTTCCATGCTGATTTTTCAATCTCAGGTTATAACAGTAAGACCGGTGAGCTCAGAGACTCATGAAATCCGGTGACGATTCCAGGAGCTGCTTTTTAATTTAAAATTTTATTTATTATATATTTATTTAGTTGCACGAGATTAAAACATGGTTTTGCTTAGAAATAATAATAAAGTTTGTTTTATTTGTTTATTTCTCCACAATGTCCATTTTTTTTTAGAAACCTAAGGAACTGAAAGTATCACATTTGAGGAAGTATTGTATTTGTTTGCCAGACATTTATACCATGCAAGCAATAATAGCTGAGTAGTGAAATGAGATGGGAATCTGTCACAATTTTGTGTATTTATATGGTCGTGTTCAAAAGTAAGTACCACTTCTTTTCATTTTTGTGTAAAATATAATACAAATCATCTGATCTCAGACAAACAAGAACATACATTTATTTAACAAAAATGAAGCCAAATCCAAATAAAAATTTTCAATTGGCCAACACTAAGTACTAACACTAACTGCTTCTACAGGATGTAAGAGGGTAAGTAGCAGCCAGATGCTGCTAATCATCAGCCCTTGATTAACTGATCAATCAGCAGGTGTGCAGATCTCTATAAAAGCAGAAGTTTTGGCAGTTTGCTGGTCTGGAGCATTTAGGTGTGTATTAACACAATGCCAAGAGGGAAAGACATAAGCAATGGTCTTAGAGAAGCAGTTTGTTGATGTTGCACATCAATCTGAAAAGGATGATAAAACCCTTGGAAGGGGGATAATTTTGGAAGTGTGATAATAATGTGAGGCCATCTGTTTGACAGCTAAAGCATGGTCGAAATTGGTTCATGCAAGAGGACAATGATCCGAGGCCCCTTTCGTTGGTAGCTCCTACAGTTCTAGGCAATTAAGACATAAACTAGACTGAAAATAGTTATAAGAACCATAAAGAAACGCATGGCCAGATCCGCTATTCAGATGTTCGTTTTTATAAATGTTTTATTACATCTTTTAATTATGAAAAGGACAATGAGTATGCAATACGTCGTACAGGATCATGTAGGAAAGTGGATCATTTGACATTTGTGGTTTCATGGGAATTTATTTCCGTTTTTAACATTGTATGATCCCATAAAATACACGCTGTAGCAGGAAAGCTCCAATAAGGAACAGAATGATTACGGCCTAATGGGCATTAGGAGTCAGGAGTGTTGTAATGTCATGTTCCGGGGAGGATTTTAAGCCCTGATCTTCCATTTGTCATGCATATGGGTTAGAAATTAGCATAAATGTCATTAGTGCCATGAAATGTGCATCACATATTGGATCAAACATTGAAATGTAAAAATAATATTCGTTGTATTAGTCTAATAAATGATCCGATTATATAAATATATATATATATCATTCAAATCACAGGTTTATATTAATGTACACAATCGAATACTTTACTTAGTATGAGTCATTCAAAAGTAATTAATGAAAAAATATATACAAGGGATGTTCACGTCAAACCGAGACTGATGAAGTGTCACGTGAATGAAGGTGTGACACTGATCGACACTTACAGAAGACTTAAAGCACAGCACAGTGATGAGACTCTGAATCGTGCAAATGTTTTAAATTAGGCCGTATGTCTATGAATGCTGATTCCTGAAGAGGTGGCTCAGATCCCACTGCAGTCATTCCCGTGGAGATGTAATGAGCTGAATGCTCTCAGGAAGGTCGGATTTGATCACTAAAGGCGTTTTGTTTGTGCAGGACAATGTGCAACCTCATACTGCACATATCACCACTTGCACATTACAAGTCCTCAGCTTCAGTTATGGTCACATCCCCCATACAGCTGGGAGTTATGGTTATGGTCACATCCCCCATACAGTTAAGCCATTTCCACTTGTTTGGGCCATTAAAGGAGCTCCTGAGTGGCCATGTGCTTTAGAGGTGAAGCAGGCAGTCTCCGGCGTACTGAGAAATCTTTCTACCTTGATGGTGTCCAAGCACTAGTGCAACGCTGGGATGAGTGCATTAGTGTAGCAGGGGATTATATAGAGGAATAAAGGGAGTTTTTATTCTCATAACCGTATATTCTGTTATTCTTCATAGGCAAAAGTCCTTTGATTTGAACATCCCTCATAGAATGATTGATGTTGGGAAGTTTAAATATAATATTTTGAGTCAGAATTTGTGCTTTAAGGTTTAATTGTAACAAAAAAGCTGCTATTTTGTCCGTTATTTCAAGACAGAAAAAAAAATCTTCTATTTAACCTGAACAATAAATAATATAGCTACATCAGAAGATCTAATCACAATTACATAATGTGTCTGAATTACATAATTCAGGAAGATAAAAGACTTTTTTTAGGTATGGTTCACCCAACATCTTGTAAAATCTAGCTTATTTACCTCAAAGGATGCTGGGAGACTTCTATATCAATGTCAATATTACCAAGGTACTAAAAAACTCAGATATGAGAAATCAGATATATTACATTCCAAAAACTGGAAAGAGATTAAACTAATAAAAGGAATTGAACTGTAAAAATTGCATGAAGAAGCTCGTCTTAGTGAAAAATCGATACGTATTGAATATTGTCTGTGTCACCACAAATAAAAGTGTGTTTTAATTTAAAAAAATAAAGACAAGTACAAAAGTGAGCTGGCATGCTAGCGACTTGATAGGGTTTGCCCCCCCCCCACTCCTCCTCTTCTCTCTCTCTCTCTCTCTCTCTCTCTCACACACACACACAAACACATTCATTGTAATTACGCCAGAGCCAATATGAGCCTGGCCCTGAGACTTATTGCCGTCGCTTCAAATGTCAGCAGCTCATTGCAGCCTGCTCTAATTAGACTGCAGTAAATGCTGGAGTGACTTTTTCCCCCCCCAACCGCTGCCATCGATCTCTACTCGCTTCCTCACTTTTGTCATTTCACACAGTCTCGGAGTGACAATCAGCGTCCATCAGAGATGACAGCTCGGTCTTTTTAGCCGTCCGGCCGTCGATTCCGCATTAAATCTGTCACGCTGAGTTCAAAGTCACAACTGATGTGAACTGAAGTGAAATGAATTGACAGAATAAGGCGAGCTCTTTACTTCCATTTTATAAGTGCATTGTGGAAGCCAGGTTAGGTCAAAGGTTAAAGGAACTTGTCTGGGTAAAATTATAGTGTATCTGTTTATGCAAGAGCGGACATGCAACAACATAAACTAATCATGGCCTGATGATATCTATTGACATTATCTGAGTCTGTGCTGAATGGCTACCACTAAGGGGCAGGATTACACAGCATATCAGTCTTTTGAAATATAGCCTCGGCCGCTCAGAACATGAAGAGAAAAATGGGAAAAAAAATGTTTTTTGTGTTACGCAAGTGGCCCCCAGGTCTTAGGCTGTGATGCTGTTTGACATAGCAAGCAAGTGTAAATGATTGTTGACAGTCTGGCGTCAACACTGCGGGGCTTCTTACAGAAGTCAGATACGATCAAACAATTTTGTATACAGCTGTTTAGAGGCTTCAGGACTCCAGTTTCTCTACTGTAATATTTAAACAGGGGTTATTATGTGAATCAAATACAAGCTGGGGGCAGTTTGTTAGGGGTCGATAGGCAGAAGAAAAAAAGAGCAAAGCCATTGAAGGTTTACTCAGTGTTCAGAGCGAGTGTGTGTGTGTGTGTGTGTGTGTGGATGTCATTTGGTGCTCTGATGTGGATCTGCAGACGTTTTCTCCTGTCTCAGTTTGGCATAATTGTATATTTTCATATGAAAATCAGGTTAGTGTTATATAATGACTGAATGGAGAAAAAAAAAGAATAAAGAAAAAAACAAGGAAATATACTTATATGATAAAAAAAGATTAATTAGTTACTTAATTTATCATTTACCTTTAGAACATGTTAATTTCCTCAATGTTAGCTGCTCATAAAGCTGGTTCTTTCTTTAGCGATTTTATATAAAAGATGTCACTCGTTGAATGCTCAGTTCTACTGTAAATGGTTAATTGTTGATATGCTTGAACGTTCTGTTTAGAGACCTGTTAGAGGGATCTAAAGTCTATATTTTGTAACTGTTGGTTTTCCACTACAGGAAAGTCTTCCTTCTTTCATGACTTTCATTATCATGCTACTTTACTTACAGAGAGGAAATAAAGAAAGAAGAATGACGGTTTATAGCTGCTGTAATGTACAAGTGAACTCTTCTTGCATGTAGGAACAAACTCCTCTTGTATAAGTGAAATGAAAACACTTACTGTAACTGGAAAATAAGCTTCTTGGTGGAAATGGCGACTCCACTTTGTGTTAGGTCGTACAAACCTTGTTGTTGGTTATTTTCCCATAATAGCACACCTCATTGTATTTCTCTTTTCAGATATAGTCAATGAACTAGCAGTTTGACAACAAAATGAGAAATCTCCATAGAAGCAAGACATATTGCAAGCTGTTAGAAAGTATTTTGTACACTGTTCTCCAAATCACAGGTTCAAACTGCCAAACGTTTCCATCAGGATTGTTTTGGTTTTATATGTGCAAAGTGGTTCTGACTACTGTTTGACCATCTTTTCTGATAAACCTGACCATCTGTGTTGTGATTGGTTACATTTAGGCATTTGGCAGATGCTCCTATCCAGAACGACTTACATTTTCTTGTTAGACAGCTGAGCAGTTAAGGGCCTTGCTCAAGGGCACAACAGTGGTAACTTGGTGATCGTGGGGTTTGAACCAGGGACCTTCCGAACCTCTAGCTTGCCCAAGCTATGTCATTTCATATGACATGGTGTGCCGATCAATGCCCCTTCATAAACCAAAGACTCATTGGATGAAAGTAAAGACTGGTGGAAGAGAGTTTTTTTTTTTTTCAGATTTTATTGATTAGGAACGGAAGAGAAATGTTCCTCCTGGAAACTTGTCTTGTCACCTAATTTGGCAACCATTGAAGCAACTACATTAGGCAAGCATGTTCAGATAGAATATATTTATTTCGAGACATGAATAATATTTACATACTGAATAGATTAGCAAAGGTTTAAACAGCTTCTTATCATGGTACAGGGATGTGCTGTATGAAATCCAACAAACTGCATATACACTATATGGATAAAAGCATTTGGCCAAACCTGTAATGGCATTGTCTCCAAATACATATACTACAATCTGGAGTTGGTCGCCTTTTGCAGCAGTGGAAGCCTGGACTGCGAGTAACTTGGTCTGCGAGCGCTTTGCAAGACGAGCAAAATGTTTTAATAAATTTTAACTTAATAAACGAGCAATGTGCATTATGCAGTGCGCATGCGTCACTTGTACAGTCAATATCTGAGCGAGTACTGTTTACTATAACATTGTAACAGACACACTCTAATGGAAAGTTAGTCCTTGCTTTGTATCTGGGGCACAGTCATGTTGGAATGGAAAACGTGCTTTCCCAACAAAGTTGGAAGCATATAATTGTCCAAGATGTCTTGTTATGCTGAAGCATTAAGATGTCCCTTCACTGGGATAAGGGGCTAGATTGATTGAAACGCCTGAATTTAAAAAAATAATAAATAAATAAATAAATTAATTAATACGCTGGTCAACACAAAGGTTTCTTTTTGTGAGTATTACGTCCATAAATAATGTTGTGCATCAGGTTTCATTTGCTTCAATAGTATATGTTTCAGTGAACAATACCTAATGCATGGATTTGGATAGTATTAGAGTATTTAAAAAAAACTTTAATCTTTGAAGGTTTGAATTGTCTCCCTTGGGGATGTGAACACAACTGACGTATGAGAACTGTTTGACGTCATTGCACATCATTCGACATTTAGCAGTCCTGCCTTAATCTCATTAGTGAATATGGCTACGCAAACTTCACGTGTCTCACACTGGCATGGTGTTAATACATCCCTGACATGAAGCAATAAAATTATGGCAAATACAAATGACATGGGCAGTGTTCTAATATTATTTGAGTCAGTCCGGGGAGCTCTACGTACATATCACGCCGTAAATGTATCATTTACAGTCTCAGTCCTGAGAGGGATGAAAGAATATATACAGAGCTCACTTCAGCTCACCTCTCGATCACACTCACAGGACATGACTGTACTGCAGATGTAAAGCTAAAGTTAAAAGCACAGCTGTATGTCTGCGTCTCTAAATATGCATTCTTGAGCTGATAGTGTCACAGCTAGGGACTGGAGGTGCTCAGTCAAACATACATTTATGTTTGTTCTCCCTAAAAAGATATCCGGATGTAGGACTGAGGTGTGTTTAATGTGGCGGAATGCTAAACTGTGCACTATGGTGGCCCTCCAGGACTGGACTCTAACACTCTTGTCACAGTGGATGGAGTTTATAGAGCATTAGCTGTCCTTATATTTGCCAGCTCAGGGTAATTAATGGGGATTAAATTGGGTGGAATAAATTGTCGGGGAGAAAGGAAGGGTTTAACTGGTGGCATTTGAGCTCGTGGACTTTAATTGTGGCAATATTTCGGAGTAGTTTGACTGTTTGGTGGGTGTTTGATGGTTTTCTTGGTTGAATCGTAGCTCCGAGATAAGGAATTTGATGAAACATATGGCAACTTTTTGATTTATAATTTTTAACTTTCAGAAAAAGTTAAAGCCTAAAAAAAGCTGATCAGCTTTAATATAATCAGTGATACCATTATTTTAGGTTGAAGTCCACGTACATGTCTCCCCGTTCTTCCGTAATACAAAAAAATCTAATATTGTAAGGTTGAGTATATTACGGCAGGTCATCTTTAAAGGTTCAGTTTTCATAGTCTACTTGCCTTTATTTGTAAGTAAGTAAGCCATGCTGTGTTGCACTTTTGTTTGCAAAAGTTTGTGCGGCTTGTAGGTGCATCATGGTCGTTTCTGTGTCTTCTGCCTACTCTGTCTACTGTATACACAGTAAACTATCACATTGATTGGCTCTGTTGAGTGACATGTACAGTATATCCACGCCCACCTTGAGAAAAAAAAATTATGCTGCAGGTTCAATGGCAAATAGCGAATGACAAAATTTTTTTTATTCCATTTTGTCCAGCCAGAATTTGTATGTAAATGCAACCATGGGGGGGCGCAATCCAGTGTCTTCTTGTGCCAGTCCCAAGTCTGGATAAATGCAGAGGGTTGTGTCAGGAAGGGCATCCGACGTAAAACATTTGCCAAATCAATGATGCGAATCAGAAATATCATTTCCATACCGGATCGGTGGTGGCCCGGGTTAACAACGACCGCCACTGGTGCTGTTGACTTACAGGGTGCCGGTGGAAATTGGGCTACTGTTGGTCGAAAAAGGAGAGGAGGAAGGCGTGTTCGAAAGCAGAGAGAGAAGAGGAAAGGCAAGAGTTTAGGAGTCAAAGTAGGGACCTCCCAGATAGCAAGGTGACATTGATTCAATGTTGAAATTTCATCAGAATCATCATTTTGGTTGAGGTTGATTTTTCAATGCTAAATAATGTTGAATCAATGTTGATAATTCAATGCTTTTCTGTATTGAAAAGACAAACATTGAATCAATGTTGATTTTTGGTTGTGGAACCCATCCTCATTCAACAATGTAAGGCAAATTAAATTAACTAAGTGCATTTCTATAAAAATGTGTATGCATGTGTGTATGTGTTTAAAACAGGTTAAAAAATTGACTACAAGAGATTTGCCATGGTGCTTAAAAAAATAAATATATATATATATATATATAGTTATTGAGGAAAAAAAATAATTTGACGGTAAGTTTTGTGTATTTACCTTGCTGTCTAGTTTACTCACTTGAGAGCTTAATTCCTGTTTGCCGTTCAAAAGTACTCAATTTTCGGCTCGCATTTAACATCGGAGGGTGTTTTTACACTGTCGCCATGTCATTATAATACACTCTACAGGCATGAGAATTCAATATGTTGTAGTCTGGAAGTTCCTGCCACTCACGGTGAAAGAATTTTGGCGATGCGACCTACGGTATTCTGTTGGGAAGCATTTGTTTGAGACCTTAGTTCCTGTTTCCCGTTGTCTGTGTCTGACCCAGAGCAGTGTGCGTGCCCCACATGGAAAGAACCTATATGAGGATATATGAGCATATATGAAACCTATATGCAGTATATATGCGCATATAACCGCACCTATATGGGGCCAGGGGTAGCTCAGTGGTTAAGGCATTGGACTAAGGTTCAAACCCCACAACCACCAAGTTGCCACTGTTGGGCCCTTGAGCAAGGCCCTTAACCCTCAACTGCTCAGATGTATAATGAGATAAAAATGTAAGTCGCTCTGGATAAGAGCGTCTGCCAAATGCCTAAATGTAAATGTAAATATGAGGATATATGCGCATATATGAAACCTATATGCAGTATATATGCACATATATGATAATATATATGCTGCATATATGCGTATATATGCTGCATATATGCGTATATATGCCACATGTAGGCAACATTGAGGTGCATATATGTGCATATACAGGCCATATAGGTCTCCTGTATTGCTTCTTTATATCCACATATAAGCCCTACTGTATATGTACATACAAGATATGTCTCCTATGGCAGGATCTGGTCATTTTAGCTCATATCTCACTTTGGCAACTGTCATACATGATGCCTAGCTCATATTTTCTATTATCAAGACAATAACTAAGAACTAACAAAAAAAATGCAAAAAACTAATCCTAATTGGCCACATACTGTATATGAGGATATATGCACATATATGAAACCTCAGTCTCCGTGAAAATCTTTTTGAAACACGTCACTAAAATTAACTGAAATGAGAAATATATCTATATAAAGCTTAAAATGTCTACTTTTAAATGATGCAAGTCACATTGAAAACAAATATTCTCAGTTTATGTAATCCGTATGAAACCAAGGAGAGGCACAGAATTTCTGTCACACTTATATGCTAATAATCAGAGGCAGGACACGCCCACACGCCAATCACACTGAAATCAGTCAGGGTAATTTACATACTAGACCACGCCCCCGGACACCGGCATGAAAAACGCAGAGAGACAGGATTAAAAATACTCCGATTCAGTGAGTTTTCAGCACGTTTTGGAAGATGGCACGCGCTTACACATCCGAGGAAACTCTTCAGAATGTTCTGGAAAGTTTACATTTACCTCAGAAGAAGACTGTGTGACTCCGACGACGAACGGGAGCATTTTGAACAGAGAATAGACCCATGCTACACTGGGTAAGTTATTAAGTCTTATATAACTCGTATTCTGATAATATTAAACTAATATTAGTAAATATTTTCCTCACTACAGCTAGCTCTTGTCAGCTTGTGTGACACATTGGCTTTCAATGCCATTTATATAGTTTAGTTAAATCATGCTAGCATGCTGCCTCATGTAACACAAACATGATATTTCCCGGTGGCTAAGCTAATGCCTTATGGAGTTTACAGATGTTTATATTCACCTTGTTTTTGATAGCTTTAGATTATGGTTGCTAATGTGTATTTGGCTCCATTTTGGTTAGCTTATAACACTGCTATCGGTAATGTTATTTAGCACAAACAAGCTAGTTCCAGGTGGCTAAAATACAGCCTTATGTAGCTAAGTGATGCTTATGAATATTTCTTTGGTGTAAATGTATATAATCCCTTTTGTTTAGCGTGTATTTACAAATACCTGATAAGATGTAATTGTTTAGAATGTGTTCAATATGTGTGTAATGTCCAGTGGATGGTGTTTTTTAAAACTCAAATTGAATTATGGCTGCAGTGTGTAGTATTATCTATCACCATCATTGATGCTGTCATGTGACCTACAGAAGAGAGGTGTATATTTTTCATGTTGAGGTGTGGATACATTTTTGGTCATCTCTGTACTGTATATATTGTGCATCCATATTAATTGCACATCCATTTACTCTGAACAGTATAGGTTAACATTTTTTTATTTATTTGTTTTTAGGAATGTGTCTGCATCACCCTTGCCTTCACCAGCCCCTCACATCAGGACACGCAAGTTCCGTTCAGATGGACCTCTTGTATTTGTGAAGTGGATGGACACACGAGAAGTATCTACCTGTTCTACCATCCATTCTGCTTTACAGTAGACGCGGTGAAGATGAGGGTGAAATTACAAGGTACATGGACTACAAAGACATTTCCATGTCCTGTGACTGCGTACAACCAGCACATGGGGAGTTGATCACTCTGATCAGCTATTACAATACTATACTACACAGCACAAAACAATGAAGCCGTACAGAAATATTTCTCTACACTGCTTGGACATTGCTCCCACCAATGCTTACCCTGCATGTATGTTTTGTACAGTTTTTTTTTTTTTTTTTTATCTTGCACTGTTTTACTCTGAATGTCCGTCTTTTTTCAGTTTTTATTTTGTACTGTTCCTGTTGCAGTTTTACCCTGCATGTAAACAAATGTCCAGAATGTCCAGATTATCATTAATCTGCATTCATACATAAAATCCTATTAACTATTGGGAAGCTAAACATAAGAATCAGTATGAAACATGAAAAGTTTCTAAAAGTTGCCAATAAATTAATATTGTGATGTGAAATAATTTTTCAAATTGAAGTTATAAAGGGCTCTGGGGTGTTTTGCCAGGCAGAAGTGTGGAGAGCAGCCCGCCTTGCCACCTCTGCTACTGCCATGGTACGGAATCTGCTGCTGGGCACCTTCGACTTGGAGACTGGACCAAATTAAAAAGGTAGCCATTATTGGTGAGTAAATGCATAATGCGTTGAGAAGGGAAAACAAAACATTTAAGACTTTATAAGTTCACAACTTTAACCATAACCTACTTGTATCAATGTTTATTAGCCATCAATGGAGACTGCATAAGGTAGGGCACCCATTATTGTTACTGTATCTGCTTGGGACCTATAATACTAATTCATCACTTGCTCACTTCTTAATCCTACCTTTCCTCTTCTAAAGCCACATTATATTGCGCTGTAAGGTGTGTAGTCCTCTATTTTGTAGAACATATACTGTAGTGTTGCAAATAACCTCGTGGCACTAATTGTTGTCTGAAGTTTTAATAAATAATCATAATGCTGTCAAAAATAATGTCATAAATAGATTTTCTTTATCAATTAACTTCTATTAATTAAATAAAATTTTTAATGTAAATTTTTAAAGTTTAATGGAATGGCTGTGTGAAAGATGCTGAAGCTGACGTGCCAATGGTCTTTTATATTAATGTTGTTCGGAAGCCTGTGTAATGATGTAGTTTCGACATCTATCGACTGAACAGCGTTTTTTCGACTTGTTTTCATGTTATTGTTGTTCAGCAATGGCATGGACGTGATGTTTTGGCAAAAGAAGGGTGGGATGGTGGTTGATGGTGACTGAAAGCGGTGACTGAGTAGATTGGACGTCACAGCAGCTCGTGAAATGGCAGAGCTACTTTATGCAAGCTGTGTGCATTCTACTGTGGATTGACTGTTTTGAAACTTATATGGTAGTTACATAGCCCCTAGACCTCATTTACCATGAAAAAAGCCATGAAATTTCAGTTTTGACCATATGGGATCTTAAACAAGGACGTCATCTTTTTTTAATTATTGTTTGTTTGGCGAGGAATTATAGACCACAATGTCAGCATGATCTTGCGTTGTTTCCTTATCACTTCTTGTGTGCGTTTGGCTGTAGCTTGCACACCAGACAGAGTTGTTGGCGATTCTTCCTATTGTAAAGTCATGCAGTGTGTAATCTCCTGTCGCCAATTCATTGTGCAGTGTGAACACAGCAGCAACTAAATGCTACCACAGATAGTACAGTGTGAAAACAATGGTGATCCGATGACTTTGAAAATCATGCAGTGTGAGTTTGAGGAGAAGGTAAAAAGCAATGCAAAACAAATAATGTACAGTTTATGTTGTCATTACAGTACTTTGCTCTCAAACTAAATGCAATGTAATAATAGGCGTTATTTAATAATAACATTAACAGTGCAGCATGCATCTAACTCTGGGTAAAAAGCTTATAATAAAATCACCAAAATAAGTCTTCATGTTAAGAATAAATATGCAAACAGTACGGTATCTGAGCGTACGGATTGGAAATTTGTGCATACAGTTTGTTAATCCGTGGCCACAATTTGTTAAACTGAGGGAACAGTTTAAGTATTTGTGAGTGCGGGGGACAAATTGCAAAACCGTCGCCACGGATTGATTTTTTTTTTTTTTTTATTTATTTATTTTTTTGGTCCTACAGGTTTTTTTTTTTTTTTTTTTTTGGACATAAAAGACTACATTGTTACATTAAGTATATTTGTTTTCATAGCATTGAATATGTACATTGTAGGACAACATTTGCAGATTGTGAAATAACACATACAGGTCCTTCTCAAAAAATTAGCATATTGTGATAAAGTTCATTATTTTCTGTAATGTACTGATAAACATTAGACTTTCATATATTTTAGATTCATTACACACAAACTGAAATAGTTCAAGCCTTTTATTGTTTTAATATTGATGCTTGTGGCATACAGCTCATGGAAACCCAAAATCCCTATCTCAAAAAATTAGCATATCATGAAAAGGTTCTCTAAATGAGCTATTAACCTAATCATCTGAATCAACTAATTATCTATAAACACCTACAAAAGATTCCTGAGGCTTTTAAAAGCTCCTAGCCTGGTTCATTACTCAAAACCGCAATCATGGGTAAGACTGCCGACCTGACTGCTGTCCAGAAGGCCATCATTGACACCCTCAAGCAAGAGGGTAAGACACAAAGACATTTCTGAACGAATAGGCTGTTCCCAGAGTGCTGTATCAAGGCACCTCAGTGGGAAGTCTGTGGGAAGGAAAAAGTGTGGCAGAAAACGCTGCACAACGAGAAGAGGTGACCGGGCCCTGAGGAAGATTGTGGAGAAGGACCGATTCCAGACCTTGGGGGACCTGCGGAAGCAGTGGACTGAGTCTGGAGTAGAAACATCCAGAGCCACCGTGTACAGGCGTGTGCAGGAAATGGGCTACAGGTTGCAAATTTTGCATGTCATTCGGAAATCAAGGTGCCAGCGTCTGGAGGAAGACTGGGGAGAGGGAAATGCCAAAATGCCTGAAGTCCAGTGTCAAGTACCCACAGTCAGTGATGGTCTGGGGTGCCATGTCAGCTGCTGGTGTTGGTCCACTGTGTTTTATCAAGGGCAGGGTCAATGCAGCTAGCTATCAGGAGATTTTGGAGCACTTCATGCTTCCATCTGCTGAAAAGCTTTATGGAGATGAAGATTTCATTTTTCAGCACGACCTGGCACCTGCTCACAGTGCCAAAACCACTGGTAAATGGTTTACTGACCATGGTATTACTGTGCTCAATTGGCCTGCCAACTCTCCTGACCTGAACCCCATAGAGAATCTGTGGGATATTGTGAAGAGAAAGTTGAGAGACACAAGAATCTGTAAAAGGATTCCCGACCAAGTATTGAGTGCAGAACTGAACATAATTATATGAAGGTTGACTATTGTTGTATTAAAAACACTTCTTTTATTGGTCGGATGAAATATGCAAATTTTTTGAGATAGGGATTTTGGGTTTTCATGAGCTGTATGCCACAATCATCAACATTAAAACAATAAAAGGCTTGAACTACTTCAGTTGTGTGTAATGAATCTAAAATATATGAAAGTCTAATGTTTATCAGTACATTACAGAAAATAATGAACTTTATCACAATATGCAAATTTTTTGAGAAGGACCTGTATATTAAAAAAAATCTAATGTGTGCATTTTGTATCTATGGAAGATTGTAGGACATTTCAAAACATATGTTGCATATCTGTACATTTGTAAAAGTCACATTTCCAAAAATTTAGGACCCACCTTCTGTCATTCATAAACAACTACCACTCCAAGTTTTTAGAGCATTGTATAGTTCTAACCTTTTGTTTGTTTTTCATTCTTTAGATGCACTACTACAACAACAGCTGAAAGCTGAAGAAAAGGAGGCCACAGAGTTTCTTTGCTTCAACAGTTCAGAAATGGCTTCGTTATGCCCCAGAACGGCTGGGGGGGAATTGCTCGTGGTGGAAAACCATAAGTTCAGACTCATGTCTTATTATCTGTTTTGCTGAGTAAATACATTTCAACTTACGAATAATGTTTCAGTCATCTGTTGTGTTTCTGACTTGGTTGTTTCTATTTGCATTTGACTGAATTTTGCTGAGGCAGGCTGCCATTTTTATATTATGGTTTTCCAGTCTCTTCTCTTGGCAGTTAGATTCTGTTTTATGAATTCAGAATTAACAATCTCTTCTAATAGTTCTCTTCTAAAAAGTCATATTGTCATCCAGTTTATAATAATTTGTATGTAAGTTGTAGTGTGTTTTATTATATAGTTGTTTTATTGTAATTGTGATGTTACTTCCTGTTTAAATGGGTATGGAGCATAAATAAATAAATATGTTTACATGTAAACTGAAGGATGTTGAGTTACTGACTTTTTGTTTAAAAAAAAAAAAAAAAAAAAAAGCTTTTCAGCCCTACATGGTCTCTGATTTAAAGAAATAAATCAAAACGGACATGATTTACTGTCATAGAATCTTGCTGTTCATAAAGCAAGACTAAACTATAATTGCTTCAATGTTGATTCAATGTTGATTCAATGTAAAATAAGTGATTGAATTTACGTTGAACAAACATTGATTTTATGCCCATCTTGATCTATTTTTCATCATTGAAATAACATTATTTCAAGGTGCAAACCTGATGAAAAATCAACGTTTAACATTGAAATTTCAACATTGATTCAATGACAAGTTGGTTGATGCTTTAATGTTGATTCAACGATGATTCAATGTTGTTCTGCTATCTGGGCTTGAATGTTGGGACCATGGCAGGGAAGGGAAGAGAGTTGGTTGATATGATGGCCTGTTAGGGCGGGACGGTGTCCATCCCACTCGGGAAGGTGCTGCTCTCATTTCCTGTAGTATAGCTCATAGTCTCAGTAGAGGTCTAGTTAATCGGTGACAATCCAGAGCCCAGGCCAGGGAGCAGACAGACAGGCTAAACCAACCGTCTGCTAGCTGCATAGAGTCGTCACTCAGGGTTCACCATATTGAGACTGTGTCTGTTCCCCGATCTAAGCAAAAATGTAGAAAGACCCAGAAAGTCTGTTTCAATAATCTAATTAACATAAAGTCCACAAACTCCGATCATACTGAATGCGCAGCCGGCACCTCTGATCTGAAGCTAGGATTGTTAAATATTAGATCTCTCGCATCTAAAGCAGTTATTGTTAATGAAATTATCACAGATCAGGCGTTTGATATACTCTGTTTGACTGAAACATGGGTTAAACAGGACGAGTATGTAGCTCTAAATGAAGCTAGTCCTCCTGGATACAGCTACATACACCAGCCTCGGTTAACTGGTAGAGGAGGAGGCGTCGCAGTTATTCATAATGATAATCTGTCTATCGTACAAAAACACAGACACAAATTTAACTCATTTGAAATTCTCTATAGTAACATAAGTGTATTTAAGTATATTAAATCAGCTCAGTCGATTCCACTAATTATAATTTACAGACCTCCAGGGCCGTACTCTGAATTTCTTAGTGAATTTGCAGATTTTATCTCAGACCTGGTCATTTCTGTAGACAAAGTGTTAATTGCTGGAGATTTTAACATTCATTTTGAGAATCCAGAAGACCCTCTGAGAACAGCATTTATATCCATACTGGACTCCGTAGGTGTAAATCAGTGTGCAGTAGGACCCACTCATAAAGCAGGTCACACTTTAGATTTAGTAATATTCTTCGGATTAATTATAAGAAATGTATTCACAATTCCACTGTCTGAAATTATCTCAGATCACTATCTTGTCTCCATTCAAGTGTGTCACAGTGATAATGTACACACAGCACCGCGCTACCGTATTAAACGTACATTCACATCGACTACCACACAGAGTTTTATCGGTAATCTCCCAGAGTTACCAACTTCGATTAGGCCACCGTCTGACCCCACAGAACTTGATCAGGCGACTGAATATTTAGAGTCGACACTTCGTTGTACCTTAGATAATGTAGCTCCAGCTAAAAGAAAAATTATTAGAGATAAGAAACTCGCTCCCTGGTATAACGATCACACGCGCACTTTAAAACAGACTGCTCGGAAATTAGAGCGTAAATGGCGTCAAACTAAATTGTTGGTATTTCAAATAGCATGGAAAGAGAGCATCCTGAACTATAGGAAAGCTCTTAGTGTAGCTAGATCAACGTATCTCTCCACTCTTATAGAAGAAAATAAAAATAATCCTAGATTTTTATTTAATACCGTAGCCAAATTAACCAGAAATAAGACCACTACAGAAATCTCCACAACAACATCATGCAATAGTGAGGACTTCATGAACTTTTTTAATAATAAAATTGTAAATATCAGGCATAAAATTGAGGCTTTGAAACCAAACAATGTAATTGATACTGATGTTAACCTAGCCATGTCAGATTCAAACCTAGAATACTTTACTCCTCTTGAAGAGAATGAACTAATTTCACTCATCTCTTCTGCAAATTCATCAACCTGTATATTAGATCCTATACCGACACATTTTCTTAAACAGATAGTACCAGTAATAACAGAACCGATGTTGAGAATAATTAATTCCTCACTCAGCATTGGTTATGTTCCAAAATCTTTTAAAGTAGCAGTTATTAAACCAATAATTAAGAAACCTGACCTCGACCCCTGTCAGCTGTCCAATTACAGGCCAATATCAAACCTCCCCTTTATCTCTAAGATTCTGGAAAAGATAGTAGCGGAGCAGCTATGCTCATATCTACATAGAAATGGCATACATGAACTGTATCAGTCAGGATTTAGGCCTCATCACAGCACAGAAACAGCACTCGTTAAAGTAGTAAATGACCTCCTATTGGCCTCTGATCAGGGTTGTGTAACTATGCTTGTATTACTCGACCTCAGTGCAGCTTTTGACACTATTGATCATGCTATTCTTCTTCACAGATTAGAAAACTTAGTAGGAATTAAGGGTACAACCCTCTCCTGGCTCAGATCCTATTTGACCGATCGTTATCAGTATGTAGACTTAAATGGTGATTATTCTGCATGTTCTCTAGTGGAGTTTGGCGTTCCGCAGGGTTCAGTTTTAGGCCCACTGCTTTTTTCCCTTTACATGCTTCCTCTGGGCAACATAATCCGTAAGCATGGTATTAGTTTTCATTGTTATGCTGACGACACACAGCTATACGTCTCAACAAAACCTGATGAGAAAAACCATCTTACTAAAGTTGAGCAATGTGTTCAGGACATAAGAAATTGGATGCTAATTAACTTCCTTCTGCTTAATCCGGATAAGACAGAAGTTCTAGTCATAGGACCGCATACAGCTAGAAGTAAAATCTTAGATCACACCGTAACTTTAGATGGCCTTTCTGTTCCGTCAAATGCAACAGTAAAAGACCTCAGCGTGATTATAGATTCCAGCCTTTCATTTGAAGCTCATGTAGATAATATCACCAGGATAGCATTCTTTCACCTTAGAAATATCGCCAAAATAAGAAATATATTGTCGCTAAATGATGCAGAAAAACTAGTTCATGCTTTTATCACTTCTAGGTTGGACTATTGTAATGCCTTACTGTCTGGTTGTTCAGTTAGGTGCATAAACAAGCTTCAGCTAGTCCAGAATGCAGCAGCGAGAGTCCTCACTAGAACCAGAAGATATGAGCACATCACCCCTATCCTATCTTCACTGCATTGGCTCCCTGTGAAATTTCGCATTGATTTTAAAATACTACTCTTGACATATAAGGCATTAAATGGTCTCGCGCCGCAGTATCTGAGCGAACTGCTAGTGTCTTACGATCCGCCACGCCTACTTCGGTCAAAGGATGCAGGCTGCTTATCAGTACCGCGTATTATGAAAACTACAGCTGGGGGCAGAGCTTTTTCTTACAAAGCCCCAAAATTATGGAATAGTCTTCCAAATAGTGTTCGGGACTCAGACACAGTCTCAGTGTTTAAGTCTAGGCTAAAAACCTATTTATTTAACCAAGCATTTTATAAATAGATTTGCCATAAGGTAAAGGAGCAGATCTGGGGGACTCATGGACGTAGAGTATTATGGTGAACTGGTATGTTTAGATGCTGTCTTCCTCAGTCTCATTTGATCACTCAGGTTTGTTGACGGTGAGGTGATTGTTTGCTTTACATCTCAGGGAGCCCTCATGTTTGTGTTTCCTTCTGGCTCTCCCTTTTAGTCATGCTGTCATAGTTAGTCCTGCCGGAGTCCCTGCTTGCACTCTACAGTAAATATACATTCACATTAGACATTGTGACTGTGACCATACCTAATTGCAATCTCTCCTCCTCTTCTCTTCCGCCCCCTCTTTCTCTTTCCTCTCTCCCCCTGTCTCCCCCTTTCACTCTTTCTCTCTCTCTCTGTCGAGCTACACATGTGGTTCCTGAGCTGCCAGTGATCCAGACTCCCTCTTCCCTCCGGACCTGTCTGATCCATCCTGGTGCCCGGTTTCTGGTTGGAGGTCTCATCGCATGGATGCCCCGTGTGTCTCTTTAGGATGCGTCTGGTGTCTGGGGATGATTCTCTATACTTAGAAGATGGTTCTGGCCTCGACTGGTGTGGTCAGCTGTTTCTCTGAGGACTTGACAATTCGATAGTTCAGGACTGGAACTTTCTACAAGTCTATCTGAGTCTCGAATAACTACTGGACTCCATTTTAACATCAAGTATTATAACATCAATTAACATCAAATATTATAGCTGAACCTAACACTTAACACTGTATAAATGCAGATCATTTCCTACTATCTGTTTCACCCAGATGAGGATGGGTTCCCTGTCGAGTCTGGTTCCTCTCAAGGTTTCTTCCTATTACCGTCTCAGGGAGTTTTTCCTTGCCACTGTCGCCCTCGGGCTTGCTCGCCAGGGAATATCTGAACATTTTGATTCATACACATTCACATTCCATACAAACTTAAATAATTCTTTTGATTGTGTAAAGCTGTTTTGAGACAATGTCAATTGTTAAAAGCGCTATACAAATAAAACTGAATTGAATTGAATTGAATGATGCAGAGAAGGAAGGTGGATATACTGTGTGTCCAGGAGACCAGGTGGAAAGGTAGCAAAGCTAGAAGCTTAGGATCAGGGTTCAAATTGTTTGGAATGTCCTAGAGGTGAAGAGAGTATCAGATAGGGTGATAAGTCTGAAGCTGGAAATTGATGGTGTGATGTTCAATGTTGTTAGTGGTTATGCTCCACAGGTAGGATGTGTGTTAGAAGAGAAGGAGAAATTCTGGAGTGAGTTAGATTAAGTGATGCAGAGCATCCCCAGAGGTGAGAGAGTTGTGATTGGTGCAGACTTCAAAGGACATGTTGGGGAAGGGAACAGAGGGGATGAAAATGTGATGGGCAGGTTTGGTCTTCAGGACAGGAATGTAGAAGGACAGATGGTGGTGGACTTTGCAAAGAGGATGGAAATGGCAGTAGTAAATACTTTCTTCCAGAAGAGGCAGGAACATAGGGTGACATATAAGAGCGGAGGCAGAAGCACTCAGGTGGACTACATCTTGTGTCGACGTTGTAATCTGAAAGAGATTAGTGACTGCAAAGTGTTGGTAGGGGAGAGTGTAGCCAGACAACACAGAATGGTGGTGTGTAAAATAACCCTGGTGGTGAGGAAGGTGAAGAGGACAAAGGCAGAGCAGAGGACAAAGTGGTGGAAGCTGAGAGAGGAAGAATGTTGTGTAGTCTTTGGGGAGGAGTTGAGACAAGCTATCGGTGGTCAGGAGGTGCTTTCAGTTGACTGGACAACTACAGCCAATGTGATCAGGGAGACAGGTAAGAGGGTACTTGGTGTATCATCAGGTAATGGAAAAGGGGACAAGGAGACTTGGTGGTGGAATGAGGAACTCCAGGAGTGTATACAGGGAAAGAGGCTAGCTAAGAACAAGTGGGACACTGAGAGGACTGAAGAGAGTAGACAGGAGTACAGGGAGATGCACCGTAAGGTGAAGGTAGAAGTGGCAAAGGCCGAACAAAGAGCATATGAGGACTTGTATGCTAGGCTGGACAGCAAGGAGGGAGAGGTGGATCTGTACAGGTTGGCGAGGCAGAGAGATAGAGATGGAAATGTACTGACAGATGCCAGAAGAGTGATGGGAAGATGGAAGGAGTACTTTGAGGAGTTGATGAATGAGGAAAACGAAAGAGAACAAAGAGTAGAAGAGGTGACTGTTGTGGAGCAGGAAGTAGCAAATATTAGTAAAAGTGAGGTGAGAAGGGCGTTGAAGAGGATGAAGAGTGGAAAGGCTGTTGGTCCTGATGACATACCTGTGGAGGTATGGAAGTGCTTAGGAGAGGTGGCAGTAGAGTTTCTGACTAGTTTGTTTAACGCGATCTTGGAGAGTGAGAGGATTCCAGAGGAATGGAGGAGAAGTGTATTGGTGCCGATTTTTAAGAACAAGGGAGATGTGCAGAGCTGTGGCAATTACAGAGGTATAAAGCTAATGAGCCATACAATGAAGAGTAGTGGAAGCTAGGTTAAGGGCAGAGGTGAGAATTTGTGAGCAGCAATATGGTTTTATGCCTAGAAAGAATACATCAGATGCAGTATTTGGTTTGAGGATGCTGGTGGAGAAGTAAAGAAGGAAGGAAAGCGTACGACATTGTGCCGAGAGAGGAGCTGTGGTGTTGTATGAAGAAGTCTGGACTGGCAGAGAAGTATGTTAGAGTGGTGCAGGACATGTATGAGAGCTGTAAGACAGTGGTGAGATGTGCTGTAGGTGTGACAGAAGAGTTCAAGGTGGAGGTGGGTCTGCATCAAGGATCGACTCTAAGCCCCTTTTTGTTTGCTCTAGTGATGGACAGGATGACAGATGAAGTTACACAGGAGTCTCCATGGTCTATGATGTTTGCAGATGACATTGTGCTTTGTAGCGAGAGCAGGGAACAGGTGGAGGAAAATTTGGAGAGGTGGAGGTACGCTCTGGAAAGCAGAGGAATGAAGGTTAGCCGCAGCAAGACGGAATACATGTGTGTGAATGAGAGGGATCCAAGAGGAACAGTGAGGCTACAGGGAGCAGAGGTAAAGAAGGTGCAGGATTTTAAGTACTTAGGGTCAACAGTCGAGAGCAATGGAGAGTGTTCAAAGGAGGTGAAGAGACGAGAACAGGCAGGTTGGAATGGGTGGAGAAAAGTGTCAGGTGTGTTGTGCGATAAAAGAGTATCAGCGAGACTGAAAGGAAAGGTGTACAGGACAGTGGTGAGACCAGCAATGCTCTACGGCTTAGAGACAGTGGCATTGAAGAAAAGACAGGAGGCAGAGATAGAGGTAGCAGAGCTAAAGATGTTGAGGTTCTCTTTGGGAGTGACAAGGATGGATAGGATCAAGAATCAGTTCATCAGAGGGACAACCCATGTGAGATGTTTTGGAGATAAAGTCAGAGAGGCCAGATTGAGGTGGTTTGGACATGTTCAGAGGAGAGAGTGTGAATATATCGGTAGAAGGATGCTGAGGTTGGAACTGCCAGGCAGGAGGTCTAGAGGAAGACCAAAGAGGAGATTTATGGATGCAGTGAGAGAGGACATGAAGTTAGTTGGTGTGAGAGAAGAGGATGCAGAGGATAGGGTTAGATGGAGGCAGATGATTCGCTGTGGCGAAACCTGAAAGGGAACAGCCGAAAGACAAAGAAGAAGAAGTCCAGCCAGAATTTGTCACAGTTTCACACAAAACTAGTTGGACAGAATTTAATGAAACTTTGCCAGCCTTTTGGTATTTGCCTGAAGTTAAACCTGCACTATAAATTAAATAAAAATATTGCGTAGAAGTGAAGTTATGAGCAGTTATATTCCACAATACATCACAGCAGCTATTTTTTTTTGGGACCAATATAGTGCGTTTTACCTCGAGGTGGGTGTGGCTACATGTCACAGACACAACCATAATGCACCTAGAAGCCACCACAATCCTCACAAACAGACATACTGTACGAACAGGAAATGTTCTGACACTGGTTTTAGATCCTCCAATATATGAAATGTAAAGATATCACTGAAAGAGTGAATTCTGACCAATGTACAGACAAAACCTTTCTTTTATTTATATAGATATATGAACAAATGTACAGCAAAATGAGATAAAAGCTATTTTCTGTTTTTGGCAAATTTATTGTCCGCAGGCACTCATGTAGCGAAATGTTTCTGTTGAAAATCACAATATACTCTTAAATTTTTTTTTTTTTTTTTTTTACGAAATCTAGACCCATGATTCACTTCTTCTTCTTCTTCTTTGTCTTTCGCCTGTTCCCTTTCAGGGGTCGCCACAGCCAATCATCTGTCTCCATCTAAACCTATTTGTAAAACTAATATTTGCAAAAGAAAATAAACCAGAGAGATGACACTGCAACACTCAGAAGGCGTGCGATCACTTTGTGCTGTTGCATTTGGCTCCACCTTCAAGGCTCAGTGCTCAATGTACTTTTTAGGATGTTATTTAACCCATCCCCAGCCCAAAGAGATAGAGGACTATGTTCATGCTGCATCTGCAGAGATTAGTCTCTGAAATTAGCACTAAGTTATTATATACATTATCTCGCTTTATATCAGATTATGCAAAGGGGTTGCTTCTAAAGGCTCAAGGGAACTTAGCTGACAGGTTTCCAGACCTTCCAGATGATTTCTTAACCTTCCTGCTACCTATCTTGACCTGTCCGTGTGTGCGATGGCGTTACTGACACAGTGAACTCCCTGATCTGCATCCCTGCGTCATTGTGTTTCATGCACTCTGTTCGAAGACTCTAAGAACCATATAAATGCATTCATTCTCATATGCATGCGCACACACTCACACAGTCATCTAGATTTAGTCTGTGTGCACATGCTTTTTTTTTGCTGTTGTTCTGGTTCAAGTAATTCAAGTTGCTTTCTCAGACCTGCCTGTCATACTTCATAGTCCACGCAGCTCTTAAGGCAAGACTCTGTTTCCTATTCTACTTGTGTGTGTGTACGTGTTTGTGTGTGCGTGTGTGTGTACACATGTACGTATGAGAGGAAAAAGGAACTGAAAAGGAGACAGATAGAAACAGAATCCTCTTTTAGAAACATGTCGATTGTCTTGGTTAGTGACGGAACAAGACAAACCCTTCCTTTATTTCAAGCTGTGTCTCTGTCTGTCCTTCCACACTCTATGCTTTCTTCTTTTAATATATCAGCCTAAGTGGGATTGAAATTGAGGGTAGGGTTATGAAAAAAGTCGAAGTATACTCAAAGCAGTGAGAAATGATTATGAAGACCCAACAGAAACGTTGGTTGTACTTTAGTACATTCGGGTCACATTTAAGGCATAAATTTAAAGTGTAACTGTAAGTGAAAAATATATGATTTATTTAATTTCATCCTAAGCTACTTTAATCATTATAATTTAATCGTCAACATATTATCAGCATTCATAACTGCTTTTGAAAGAGGTAACATTCTCATTTGTTTAAAACTCTTTTCTTAATTGCTTGTGAAATTGAAATCGATCTGAGCATAGATTTTAATGCCTACAAAGCATTTATTTGCAATGCCTCATTTAATACAAAAACCTGTCTCCTGGGTCGGGCAAGTTTATTGCAAATTGTAACAATGGAGCCATAAATACTGTAGACTGCGTATTCTGTTTGCTGATTGAGTATCTGATTATAACGGATTTTTAATAATAAAAAAAAAAACTTTGTCAGTGGATCACATTATACACCTGATCGGTAAACATTACTGTATGTCTGGCATTGTGTCCGTTCCTCTTGGGCAGCCAGGGCAGCTCAGACCCCTCGAGGCATGACTCGACAACACCTCTGATGGTGTGCTGTGGTGTCTGGCACCAGCAAGTTGGCGGTGGATCCTTTGGAAGCTGTGGATTGCGGGGTGGGTCTTCCATTTGTGCCCAGTCAAATTGGATCTGAAGAGTTTGGACACTGGGTCGGTAGCCTCAGGCCGCCAGCATGCTAGGCTCCATGCATGGTGGGCTGTGATGCACTAGGTGTTCTGGTTCCTTTCTACTGTATCCAACATTGACTTCTTTTTTATTTTAATTTTTTTTTAGCAATTTATAAATGCTATGGTTGATCAGGGTATATAAAATTCTCTTATATTAAAATTCTCTAATATTTAAATATTCAGTTACTTATGGTTTGCACTAAACTGGAGGCTACAGTTAGTAAGAAATGTCTTTTTGACAATAGGAGTCAGTTTACATCTGGTGAGCGTTACATTTAGCTAACTCCTTAGACTACTAACAATTGAATATGATCATAGTGAGGGTTAGGGTTAGTATATTAATACATCAACACAAGTGAACTGTTTCCTTCAGATCCATAGAAAATCAAAGATAAAGTATTAACTAGGTATAATGTTTTTATTATGAATTTTTTTAGCCAATAATCAAACCTGCTTGATAGCTTTTTTTCCCATGTTGTGTACGAAGTACTGTGAGCTAAAACCAATGTCTAGCCTACAAAAGGAAACACATAAGAAAATACGTCAAAACTATTCTTATATGGTGTAGAAAACATTTTGTCTTCCACTTGCAAGTAAATATCTAAATTTGAGATTTTCTCCCATGTCTTTATATGCTTTGTGGTGTAACATGATTGGCCAATATAAGATTACTTGTTAAACTTACAGTATTTGAACTGTTATATAGTATAAAATTACTTATGCAGTAATGTAACCTTATGCAGGTGACTTGATATAACCATGCTTACAGGATTGCACCCCCTCTTACACCTAACTCTATATTCGACATGGTGAGTGGCTCCATTCAAGTCTAATCTAAAATTATTGTCTGTGTCAGATAAATGTTACAATGTTTCCTTTTGATGTTCCTTGTATTGTGTGAATCCTTCCTTCTCTCTCCTGGCCCCTGGGGAATTCCCATAGACGCTTTCACCTCTAGGTCAACAGGTCCTTTCTGGCCTCAGGGTGTGTATTGTCTTGCACCTGGACCACAAACAGTTTCAGATCTTTTTTTTTTTTTTTTTTTTACTTTCACGGATTTCTGGTTGTGGGTTATGATTAAGATTTTCATTTCCAGCCATTCTGTTTCATGCACGTTGTGTTGGCTTTTATTTAATCAGGTTGCAGTTGAAATTTTTTTATGTTAAAAAAAAGCTTTTATTTTTCTTGCCCTTTGAACCCTATTGGTGTTGCATATAATAATAGAGGAGAAATGTTCAGTTGAGGGACCTTTCTGTGTTTTTTTCCCTGGTTGCATGCACTTTGGCTGCCACGTGTCAGCTGAGTTTTTTTATTTTTTTTTTTTCATTTCAGTGATTTTTATTTCATTTTTTATGCATTGTTGTTTGAGTTGGTTTCGTGGTTTGTTGCTTTTTCGTCAATTGGAATCCTGGTTGTTGATTGTGCTGAACCAGTATTGCTTTCCCCCAGGCCTTGATTTACCATGCGTAATATGTGTCCTCCCATATTTGTGCCTAATATAAAACCCTCAGTAAAACTTAGGGCAGGCAGGAATAGTGTAGGGCAGTAAAACAATGAGGACGACCTCACCTGCCACTTCTCATAGACTTAATTATTAGCTCAAGGCTATGGAGTGACAGAGCTGTCACCCTAAGCTGTAATACTTACGTAGCATGCACATATGTGAATGACAGTTAATATCTGCATGCTGTTTAGCATAACCCAGAAATCCTGGCAGCAGCCAAGACGTGTTTCAGGATTCCTTCCCAGATCCGGGTTTCTGTTTCTGTCTGTTAGGATGTGTCAGGCGCGTGTAAAGCCAACACAATGCACTACCTCATATAAGCTCCCACGTGCTCCCTTTCTCTCCCTCGCTCAGTTCAATTGAATAAATGTTGTTTACGACAACTATATACAACTTGCAATGCATCACAAGAGTGAGAACCGTTATTAGCAATTCAAATTAGTTAGGCATATCAAAGAACGTTCACGTCAGGGAGCGGAGAAGAATACGACCAACTTTGTGTGTGTGTGTGTGTGTGTGTGAGAGAGAGAATTTGTCAGTGACTTAAATTTCTTAACATTAATTTTTACTACAGTCTGTCCTCATGAGGGAGCCACAAATTCTCAAATATTTTGTCAGTGTCACCTTTTTACTTAATAATATTACTGCTAATAATGAATATAAAAAAAAACATAATTTTTTAAAATTTGATTTATTATTTTAACTCAAGATCACATATCAAAAACATCAATTAGGCTACACCGTGTGCAAACTGAACAATTTCATGACCTTATGTCCACAGATAAGTCGTAACAATAAATCACTGTGAGACCATGATAAATAAAGACAATAATAATAATAATAATAATAATAATAATAATAATAAGGTCTGCTGGATCAAGTGCTATTTGTTAAGCTGTTGAATTTTATCAATCCGTACTTTCTATCCATTATTATTTTTAAACGCAATTACATGTGTTGGTCTAGAAGACGTTAGAAAAAAATCTCAGTTGCCTTTACCCAAGAAGCATCTAAAGAGATAGGATAAGATAAGATGAGATAAAATAGGATAAGATAGGATAAGATAAGATAAATCTTTATTAATTCAGAAGGAAATTCTGCAATTCTGCAGTGTACATAACCTGAATGGAGCACCTGGAAGGTACTGGATTCCTGCTCCCTTTAGCCACTGCACATCACCTCCACTTTTTTCTTATCATATTTGTACCTGCTTTGTGTTTGCTTCTGATTGGTTGGTGGATTTATGCTCCTGGTTTTGAGTTGATGCTTGCCTTGCATTGGTTGCCGTGTTCTTCTTAGTGTTCTTCATGATCTTAGTGTTCCCATTATTTGTTTTGCATCACAATAAAGGGAAGATGAGATGCACTTTAATCCTCACTGGAGCAAAAACAGAATATTGTATATAATTTGAGTAATACAGACAATAATGGATAAACAATTTGATATTTTACACAAGTGAATTAAAAGAGTGCCACAATCGGATATGCCTTTGCTGTACATTATACTGTAGGTGAGGAAAAAGATGCCATAACTGGATAACAAAATGTATGACATAACTGGATGATAGCCTTTATTTATTTCCTAAAATCCCATGACTATTGCTGTATGTTACATCTGTTAATAACCTGCACTATAGTGAGTCAAGCCTTGCAATAAAATAGGAATTAAAGCTGTGATGAAGCTCTAGAAAGCTTCTCATCCCCCATCCCCTGTCCCTATTTGTCATTTTAATGAAGGATTGAGGGCAACGTTGAACGAAACTTAACCCTGCATGGTTTTCAACCCTCCATGTTCAACCCCTGGAGAAGAAAGATTAACTTGGATACATTTTGTTTAAGCAGGTCAATATAATTCATGTGGTCTACAACAAGCTTGGATTAGAAATTAAAAATATCACTCAGAAATGTCGATTATTTTAAATTATACATTTAAATTAAGTATATACTATTTTGCTTTTTAGAATTAGCCATCCGGACATGAATATGAACATGCTACTACGCCTAAGCAGCATGCTACACAATATGAATGTCAAAATAAACCTCACCCAAGCTCAGAGCAATATGGTGCAACACGTTTCCTCATCTGTTCCTTGGCTTCTCCTCGCTTTAACCCTCATCTCCAAATGTTAGAGGCTGATACAGTAGGCAGGATATTTGAAGGCAGCGGATGCAAACCCTGACCAAATACCCACCTAGCCACCAAATGTGGAGGTGTAGTAGCTTATTATTTTGGATATTACAATACATTGCAGTACACAAACTGTCTGTGCTGTTGGCTGAATAATTATTTAAGTTGGAAACCAGACTGAAGGTACAGTATTACGTTCCATTAAACACTTTTTCCAAACAAACATTTTGAAGTTTGTTAACTGAGCGATGTCACGCAGCGTGAGCTTTATTAATTTATTTTTTTACTTATATTTATAACCGACAACACAATTTCTGTTTCTGATGGCACAAATATAATATATAGTACATCACAGTGAATCATTGAAATAAAACAATATATAATATTTACAAAATCTATTTTTTAGGTGATGACACTGTCAATTGTTTTATTTAATATGGATTTAATGTTATTTACTTTGTAATGTTATTTTATTTTATTGTTTTTATCTTGAATTGGACAGTGACAGTGAAGAGAAAGGTGCTTATATAAATAAACTCTATTATTATTATTATTATTATTATTATTATTATTATTCAATTTTAAAAGTATTAGATTCATTAAATGAAAAGTTAAATATTTCATTTTTGTTTTAATTTCAGTGATTACAGATAAAAGCTCATGAAAATCACAATCCCAGTATATCAAAAATGTATTTATTTTTAAAGAAAAAAAATCACCTCTAAGACAGCTGCTTTGACTTAGGGTTTGACTGTGTGTGGTGGCTCTTGCTGCACTGACTTCGCCTCACTCTACTCCTTGTGCAGCTCTCTCAAGTTCTTGAATGTGCTTTGCTTTACAGTCTTTTTAAAGCTTTTCTCAAGACTTGAAATCTTTCAAATGAAGTGGAATCACAATTCACTTTTTGAATCTAATTACAAATGTTTTTTTTTTTTGCTTTTGGCCTTTTCATTTATTATTATTTTTTTTATAAGGATCCAGGAAAGATGAACAGAGGAAATGATGGGACACTTTTATGTTTTAACATACCAAGAAATACTTGAGTTTGAGTTTGTGGAAGTTCGCTATTAGCCAAATGTGTATAGGGTCCTGTGAAATGTAAATTGTGTCTTCAATATGAAAGGCTTGTAGACTTTCTTTCCTAAATAAGAACTTTGGCAGGAACTACTGATGCAGCAGTGCAACAAATTTTCTATTTGTTATGTGCACTGAAAAATGGTTTGTACAAAGGATACGCAAATGTCCTATCATACAGAGAAGGGCAATGTGGTGGAGATTGGCAGAACAGGTGATAATGATGTATTCCAACCATGGTAAAAGTAGGACCTTTATCAATTAATATCTCTAATTTGGCTTTTAGCCAGGTGACTCAGTGGTAGGGTTAGTGCCGTGCAGAAGGCATGAATTCGATTCCCCAACCCCAGCCCCTGGATGCAGTGCATATCCCAAGCCTGGATAAAATGAGAGGGTTGTGTCAGGATTCCATCTGGCATAAAACCTGTTGTGGGTGTGCATCGGATGGTCTGATGGTTATGAAATTCATTTGTTTCATAATCTTTTGTGGCTTTATTTGTGCATATGGAGAGGCTCAAATCAGGCATTCCCAACATTTGCTACAAAGGAACCTACAACAAATTGGAACTAAGAAGGAAATAAAATTTGTGCACAAGTTTGGCAACATTACACCAGTATATTATAAGAAGTTTTTAAAATTAGCCTGTATAAATGTATTTAGTACAAAGTACTTTTATTCCACTGGGCATAAATTATTTTTTTATATGATGCCCATACACTCATAGACTGCTCTTGCGCACATCTTGTAAAACAACAACGGCAAAGAAATAGTGAAATTATGCTTCTATCACATTACAGTCACACAGTTAAGTTTGCAATTTTTTAATTGTGTATGATTGATTTGTTTCATTACGATGTGCAATAACACCATGCAGAGAAATGTCTTCTCTAAGCGGGCAATAAAATAATGACGTTACCAATTCAGACCCACAAACGTTAACAAAGCAGTATACAAGTCGACTGAGTAGATCCATACACAACGCACAAGTTGAACAATAAATCATGCTGGTGTAGTGGCTTCATGCTGACAGATGGTCATCAATATTGATTGGAGCTCAAGGGAAACCAAGAAGAGTCCCGTCTTTGCTCTGCAAGCTACAGAAACAAGAACAAGTGTTTAATAGGACAGTGAAATAGGAAATGTGACACAGTTGGGTTTTTATCTGCGAGCAAAAATAAAGTTTAATTAAATGTAAAGATATTTATTTTGTTACCCTTTTCCACAATGTGTCTCCCCATGGACCTAATATTCCTGGAATAGGATTGTGTTGCACCACAGCCTTAAAGGGATGATTTGGCTTTTTCAAGTCTGTCTTACAGTAAATCACAATTAAATTGCAAATACTGTACATCACAGAAGGCCCACAACCCTCGTTCCATGCAAAAATGTATTCAAAAGTTCAGCTGAGAGTCATATGAAGCTGAGTTAAATCAAATTGTGCTTTGAAAATTTTACTTCTTTCTCTTCCTGGAACTAGCCACATTTATTTTGTCATCCAGCAAATGCACACTTGTATCCCAACATGTCATGAATGTTCAGGGTTAGATGTGCTCTTTGGATAGGAGGGGTCTTATAGTCTTTCTCCCTTTTTAGTCTCAGTGACATCTGCCAGATAAGCGTATCATTAATATAATGAATGCCGAAAACAGTGGTTAGTGCTGTCCTCCATTTGTATTATTCAATACTTGAATAGGCACTTGACTGGATTCACAAGTCTCGAAGGAAGGAAGAAATGGAAAACAGAAATGTAAATGAATTGCAATTAACCGTTGTCCCATCTAGACTATATTCTTTTCTCTAGAAACTCTGGAGAATTTCTTCTCAAAGATTTTTCGCAAAGATAAAGCAGATCCTAAAGCCGAATGATTGATGAATGAATGAACAAAGAAATGCATTACACTGACTTCCCATTTAGGCTGTAGTCCCACACTTCTCCCATTGTTGAATGAATAGTCAGACATGTGTGTCCCTGCCTTGAGCAGGCATTCGGAGAATAGAAGCTAGCTCTAATTTAACTCTGTTCAGGATTAATTGGTTACTGAAACATGAGCAAATGTATGAGCGATACAGTAGCATCAAACATAACTGGACAAACTGGTATGATGAAACCACTTAGCACGTTCTCTAACAGTGTTTTAAAGATAGGCTCCCTCTGCGACTTACCAGGAAGGATGAAGTGGTTACTAGAAATCAATGAATGAACAAACCAACAACAATGAACAAATAAACATTCTGTGCATTTTCTGTTCACGCGTATAACCTTAGTGATGTAATTGGTCATTTGAAGTTTGTGTATTATTTGCTGAACGGCCACTTGTACAAGCTGAGATGTTGGTTCTTAGTTTAGGTTTGCAGATGATGAATTGAGAACTTAGTTGGGGTCATGAATTATTTTGTGGCACTTATCTCAATAAAGGACAGTCACAAGATTCACCTGGCTCAGAATAGAATGTTCATCTATCTTGTACAAAGGTATTGGCTGACAATACAGGATTTTGACAAATTATGCAACCTAAAAGATTATGGGCATACATGCCCACTCCTGGATAGAAGCGTTCATGTGACCCAAATGCCTCGAGTGCTATGATGAATGAAACTGTCTAGAGATCATGCAGCTATTTTGCTACAAAAGACAATAAAAGCTATGATCCATAACCATGTCCTCACAGGACACAGAATGTTCTCATGGTCATTCCCTTAACAACTTTGCTGAAGCTTGCTGAAGTTCCCATGTGGCCAGCGTGAACAATTTTACATGAGACTCAAGTGACTTACGGAACATATAGATGTTCACCTAGAGTGCAGTCAGGAGCATGGCAACCACAGCCTCCACCATCAAAGATTTATTTTTCCTTTTTCTCGCTCATATATTGGGCTCTATTGCGCTTGGGTAGTAGCTTTGCTGAGGTACCAAGCACCTCAGTCAATTCCCACGGGAGTGATTGTAAGTTAATTATGTTCGGCTTGTACATTAGTTATCTTTTATTTACTTTGCTACTGTACATAAGTACTGCTAGTACTGTTTTTTTTTACCCATGTACAAGTTATATTTTCACCCGTTCAAACTCTCTCTCATGCACACAAATGTAATTATATTTTGACTCACTCAAATTCTCTCTCTCATGCTTGCTTTGTGCCACAATGTGAGTTGCCAGATCATACCAACAAAATCCTCCACATCATTCACTATTGTACAGTACATGCATATATTTGTTTTAATAAAATGTGCAAAAAGTTGAATGTCCATATTATCAAAAAAGTAAAAAGAAAAAAAGGACAACAATATACTTTACCCAATTGACTATTGATATTTAGTTAAACATTGGGCATCTATAGTGTTTTTTTTTTATACAGTGGCAAGAATATCCCTGCTCTTTAAGTTGCACAAATAATAAACATAAAGCAAATATATATTTTGCTTTTTTGCTGATCATGTCTTTAGGGTTGAAGTATTGTCTCTGTTTAACTTCATATTTATAATAGCATGTTTGTGTATGGTTGGTAAATGTGTACTGAGGAAAACTTCTACTGTAATTTATGGCATGCTAGTGATGTCTGGAGCAGAATCTGCTTTCTACACTAAAATGGCATGACCTGTATTACTTTTGTATTTAACACAGCATACATACAGTGGAAACACTTTATGTGATAATATCCTGTTGCATCAGGGTGACAAGTATTTAATACTTCTATTATTTTTACTTTACTCAAGTAGAAAGGTCAATGGAGTACTTTTAATTTAGTAAATCATTACATAAGTAAATTATTTGGGTACAGTACTTCTTCCACCACTTTTTAGTCATTTTCTTTATGGACATAGTCTCTAACGTAACAGCTTATGGGCAAAACTTATTCCTTTCGGTTTTTAGACATGGGAAGGTTTTACCATGGAGGGAACTGTAGGTTTTTGGTTACATTTTAATTTTATTCAACTAAAGGGAGAAAATAAATGCTGGGAAGGCAATGAACATAAGTTTTAAGAGCAACAAGTTTTATAGAAGTTTCACACAATAGTCATAAAATATGTTCATTGTTTGTTCACATAAATCAAAAGTGTATTATAAGTAATGGGTTTAAAATGATAACATTGATGGTATTATGAATCAAGTGAGTGTTATTTGGTTAGATGAAGCAAAACTGATATATTCTTTAGATTCATTAACTAAAAGCAGCGGTCTTGGACCTAGGCCTTGAGAAACACCAATGCTTTCTTTCCTTTTTCATGATTTTCATTATTACAGCTTCAATTTGGAGTAGTTCTGCGCTAGAATTTATGAGATATATATATATATATATATATATATATATATATATATATATATATATATATATATATATATATATATATATATTTTTTTTTTACATTTACCTTGAAAATAATCTCAGAGCTTTTGGGGTGTTACAGTTTTTGTGGCTATAAAGATCCTCCTCATTATCATCATTATCATCATGGCCATCTTAATAATGAATGTCTGCAAAGGAATAAAATTTTCAAATGGATACTGTAATGTCAAGTATTATTATTAAGTTGTACAGGCTGTTGAAATTGCCAGGGTGTGCTTTGCATCAGTGATAGAGATACTGAAGGGGAAACTTGTTTGACTAACCATCTGTTAATATTCAACTCCTCATAGGAATCATAGGACTCTTCCAGAGTATTCTGTCACGTTATAAACATGACAAGGTAAAGGAAATAATGTGCTAAATTGAGCAATAGTGATATACTGTACTGTAAGATATACTGTTTCCCATTACATATATGTTCTTTCTTTTTAAGGAAAGTGCTCATCTTTATACTAGAGCTAAGGACATGTTGTTGGCTAGAGCTCTGAGTGTGCAATAAAACCAAACTCCCAGCCCAGGTAAGCTGTAAACACACCAATTACTCTTTACTGTACTAACGCTGCATTATGGCGTTTTACATTTAATTTGAAAGTTTTATCACACACTTATTCCTCTTTAAGGATAGAAGAAACCAAAACTACTTGTTGTTTTTTTTTTAAAACTAGCTCTATTAGTGGTGCAGTGAGAGCAAGTTAATTTGCTTAGACGTTTATAGTTTAAACATGTGCAAGAGTGCAAATCGAACAGATGTGCAGTGTAGAATTTCTCCTTGCTGAAGAGCCACACACCACAGACAAGCTCTTTGAACACCTTGCTGCCCACCTGCTTTTTTATTTATTTATTTACTTTTAAATAAGGAGATTTTTGGAAAAATCTCTAAAGGACATGACTTTTATGAGACTTTAGCATTGTTCGTGCAGTCCGATTCTGCCCAGACCTCATGATGCATTCATACCCTTACTAGAAGATAGTGTGTCCTGGCCCATTAGGTATTTTTAAGAGGCTCAGCAGCCATTTGAATAGGACACTGTCAATCCTGGATGTTTCCTATTCAGAAGCTTCAGGGCCAGACGACTGGCCCAGGGGAAAACATTGTCCAGATGCCGAAGGTTTTTTCCAGCCAAAGTGAACACTTTGCTCTCGTTTCCAAAGTGCGCGGCTGCTTCAGACTTGTGCCAAACAACAGGACAGACCCCCACATATGCGCGCGCGTGCACACACACACACACACACACACACACACACACACACACACACACACACACACACACACAGAGTACATGCACCAACCGTTATTAGACTTCACTCATTAGATATTCTTTTCAGAGGGGCTGGCCAAAGAATGGAAGAGAACTAGGATATAGAATTTCCCAGTTCCTAGACTTTCTTGGATTTTTTATATAGTCTTGAGGAATAGTTCTCCAGGCTTCCTGAAATACTTTTTTTGGCTCTCATTTTTGACAAGTTTTTAACTCTCTCATTTTCAGTCCAGTTGTGCTCATTTTTCACCCAGGCTCTTCTGGAGCTAGTCCGAAGCCGATGGCCCAATTTCGGCCCAGCTCTTTGTTTTCACCAGCCCTCAAACAGAAAAAAGGGTTCCATGGCGGCACTAACACTTTGCTGGGCTAGAACAAACCACCACTTATGCCAGGGGCTGATGGAGGGATTATCATGACCAACTAAAAAGTTTGTGACCGCCATCTTTAAAAAATGGACTCAATATGCAACAGGCAGCTCAAATGCTTTTTTTTTTTTTAGCATTGCCCCTAACATTGCTGCTAGCATTGCCCCTAACATTTCTGCTAGCATTGCCCCCTAACATTGTTGCTACAGTAG
Organism: Channallabes apus; assembly: GCA_030522415.1. Taxonomy (NCBI): domain Eukaryota; kingdom Metazoa; phylum Chordata; class Actinopteri; order Siluriformes; family Clariidae; genus Channallabes; species Channallabes apus. The sequence continues at coordinate 26,035,747 of CM060125.1, read as the reverse complement.
CATTGCCCCTAACATTTCTACTAGCATTTCCCCTAACATTTCTGCTAGCATTGCCCCCTAACATTGTTGCTACAGTAGCATTGCCCCTAACATTTCTGCTAGCATTTCCCCTAACATTTCTGCTAGCATTGCCCCCTAACATTGTTGCTACAGTAGCATTGCCCCTAACATTTCTGCTAGCATTGCCCCCTAACATTGTTGCTAGCATTGCCCCCTAACATTGTTGCTACAGTAGCATTGCCCCTAACATTTCTGCTAGCATTGCCCCCTAAAATTGTTGCTAGCATTGCCCCCTAACATTGTTGCTACAGTAGCATTTCCCCTAACATTTCTGCTAGCATTGCCCCCTAACATTGTTGCTACAGTAGCATTGCCCCTAACATTTCTGCTAGCATTTCCCCTAACATTGCTGCTAGCATTGCCCCTAACATTTCTGCTAGCATTTCCCCTAACATTTCTGCTAGCATTTCCCCTAACATTGTTGCTACAGTAGCATTGCCCCTAACATTTCTGCTAGCATTGCCCCCCTAACATTGCTGGGAAAGTACAGTAGACACAGACGTATATAGTAATGTAATGACGTGACTCTCTAGCCCATGGAAAAACGTAGTCAGATCTTAGGAGATTTGCTATTGAATATTAGATATTGCACCTGGTTCACTTTGGTGGAAAGGGGGATTCCCTGTACCTGACCAGATTCAGAGTATCTGTTTTTGTAGGTTAAGCCACACAATCACCTATGAATTAAAAACAAACATTAATTCCTGATCTAAGTACATAAAATAAATAAATAATGAAAAATTATTCAATTAATAATTTAAATAGCTAAATATTTAAATATTAAATATTTAAATACCTTTGTTTATTAATTTATTGTTAACAAATGAGTGATCTTTTGAGAAGATAAGACATGTCCTATAAAACTCCAACAATCAAATTAATTGATTTCTTTCCTTTCCTCTTTTTTTTTTAAATAGAGAAGAAAATCCTTTCAAGTACTATTCAGATATTGCTGTGTTTAACCTAAATCAACTCAGCATAACAAATGAGTAGCTCCAATCCCATTGTCCATATATTTATTTTAAATAAATAATAATTTTTACACTACATTTGATTTTTCTAAAATATACATTCAAGTCAGGCGATCATTGGGACAACCAAAGTTCTAAGGACCCCTCATTCACTCCCCCCCCCCCCCCCCCATGTTTGTTCTAGAACCTGCTCAACTACTCAGTTTCATGTACTGTAAGTTTGATTCCTTTTTTTTTATTTATTTCAAAGCTCTGATATTGATACAGCTTTAGTCACAACCATAAACTGCCAAAATAGTTTCTTCTAAATAACAGTACTTAAAAAAGAAAAAGAAAAAAAGGTGAAAACAAGAAATTCAAGACCAGCTTGGATTTTGGAAATAATTTGTCTGACAAGGTTGACAAATAGCTCCACATCATGCTCTGTTTTTGCTACTTTTATTATTATTATTATTATTATTATTATTATTATTTTTTTTTTTTTTAATGATATTTGACCATTTAAATTATTTTGCTTTCACATGCATATCTAAGCTAATAATGCTAAACAGTCTGCCAGTCAAGTTCTGATAGGTTTTTTTGTAGCCAACGCTTCTAAATTATTTGTAAATTATTTGTATTATGAATTCTCACTTTGTTTGCTTGGTGATTATGAAATATATGTATATTATAAATGCTACACTGAGAAATTACATGATATGTCCTAAATTAATAAAGATTTTTTAGTTTCCATAACTTTAATTAGCTCATAACCAATATATTTTTACTTCTGTAAAGCTGCTTTGGGACAATGTCTACTGCTAAAAGAACTATCCAAAGCATTTTTAATTGAATAAGCCAAAAAGGTTTTCCACAAATCTGTGAACAACAGAGAAGTTCAAGCAAACCAAAACATTTACTTAAAAGTGTTTCTTCGTAATTTTTTGATGATCGATGATGTTAATTTGTTAATGCTATGAATAGGTGTACAAGAAAGGGCAATTTATTTTCATTTAACCTTCTGCTTATTCTTGATTAAGTTCAAATGACTTTTTCAATCCATATGTCTCATTTCAAAACATCATATGATGTCCAAGACACCAGAATCAGGTTCAAACTTTTAAGTATTTTTTTCTTTCTTTCTCTTACACCTGGTAAGATATTCAAACTGCTAACTTTGCTGTTCGACAATGTATGTTCACTTTGCGTAAATAAGCACGTTATTTTTTCCCCTCAAATTTATAACCATTTGTCACAGTTCACAAGAAAGTCTAAGGGAATATCGATCCATCCTGGTGAAATACCTATGAAGCAGACAAGGTAAGTTCCACTATGTATTTGTTTTTCCATACATAACAAGGGGAAATCTAATGACTTTTTCAGCCCTACCAAGCTGAATGCTTGTGTGATCATGGATCTTGGTCAAAGACCTGCTACTGCCATGCCAATTAATCTCCTCTATGGAGTTTAAAAAGGGAAACTACTGTAGAAGCAGTCCAGATCACTACAGTATGTAGCATTGCTGCTCTGGTTGTGCTCTCTCATTCTGCTCTCATAAAATATTGAGGAAAGCCAGCCAGAACATGTTATTGAATGTGGCTAGGGTGGCATGGCATTGGAGGATATAAGTGACTGATGGTAGCAGACGCTATCACGTCCTCTCTGACCAATTCAGTTCCTTCACCTTCTTCTCCTTTTGTATAAGATAAAATTTTACTTCATTAACAATGGTGTGTGTCTCTGGCATAAATTTTAAAGACTCTCTACTGCTAAATAACTACTATAAAACACATTTATAATAAAAAAGTAAGCCATCATATAGTCTGTACTAGAGAATCTACAGCTTTTGTACATAATTCTACTGAAATACTTTGTACGATATGAAAAAAGACATACTTGAACCCATTAAAAGCACTGGTTTTTGATTCTATTCAGTTTTATTTAAAAAGGAATACAAGAGGCTTGTTGCATCCTCAAGCTGTTCCATCAAAAAGCTTGTTCAATTACTGAATGCTGTAATGTAATGGCCTGAATTGTACCTTGATCCTCAATCTCTTTCATGATGATTTCCATCTCTTGCTCTCCAGAGAATAATCGTCTTCTGTCCCCATTAGGGGGTCATCCCTCAATTCTGTAAAAACAAATGTGTCATAGGACTTACAAAATAGATTTACAAAATCAGAGCATACAGTATTATTCCAGATTAGTTAAATATATGTAGGGCTGCAACAACTCTTCGATAAAATCGATAATGAAATTCATTGTCAACGAATGCCGCTATCGATTAGTTGGGCTGCTCACATTACTGAGGAACGCGACCACAAGATGCACAAATACACAAAGACACACACAGATACACAGCCGCTCGCGCAATGGCGGTTACAGAAGCGTCTGCAGGACAAAGCGTGCACCCAAGTCCTCTAAGTTATGAGAGCAATTTACATTAAACGGCTCTAAGAAGATGGTAAATTCCATCGTAACCTGCACGCTATACAAGACCGAGCTTTCATGGCATGGCAGTACCACATTCATGCACGAACACTTAAAAGGAAAACATGTTGGTGTTACGGAGGGCGAAACATCAGCAGAGTAACAACTGTATCTCTTCATCGTGTAAAAGTTGTATAGTTTACGTGCTTTTGTTTAAACTGTTTGCTAACTTCTGGACAGTCGCGCTAGATCTGTTCACATGCTACTCGCTAGTATCACATTGCGCAATCACCTCATGAGCAACAGTGATTACTGTAGTTAAATGGCGCTACTTTAGATCAGCTTAAATTACACAGTGCGAATAACAGTAAAATATTACATTTAGTGATTGTTGTGGTTTTCAGCGAATGCAAATAACAGTACATTTGTGACTATTAGCATTTTGCATTTCTACAGCTTTTTTTTATAGTCCACTACAAAGTTAACTTGTTAACTAGCAAATCTGTTTTCAAAAATGTACTGTTACTTATACATATACCATTTTATTATACAAAATTACCTTATCTTAGCTGTTTATATCTTAACAACTGAATGTCAGTGTATTTATGTATATATGTATTGTGTGTATGTATGTGTATATATATATATATATATATATATATATATACATACATACATACATACATACATATATATATATATATATATATATATATATATATATATATATATATATATATATATATATATATATATACACACACACATGGAATAAGACATAAATAACAGTCAACTTGCCATCTGCAATTATTGTTAAAAACAAAACAAATGTTGGTATGGTTTTATATATAATTATAAGCAAAACATCAAATGAAAGAAGTGTTTAGCTTTTATCCGATTAATCATAAATAACCCCCCAACTAATCGATTATCAAAATAATCATTAGTTGCAGCCCTAAATATATGTAATAGCATATGGTGATACCAAACAGTTCAAATGGTATTTTCATTCAGTCCAATAGAGGAAATATTTACAGTGGATGTACAGTATGAGCTGTAATAGTACAGAGTGAAGCGGTACAACCCCCCCACCCCCACTCTTTGAGTTTTCATTTCAGAATTGATTAATACTTTTTAAAATTGTAAATGTTAAATGGTTTAAAATTAATGAATTTCTTAAAAAAAAAAATCCAAAGGTTTGCAGAAAATACAAACAGCTTTCATTTTGCTAAAAAATACTTTTAATTTGCAAGATTATTGCTTCTTCTTGTTCTTTAGAGTTTTGAGTGTGGATCAGAAAATTGACAGCAAGAATGTATTATCTCTGTGGGCATTTAAACAATGCAGGCTAAATAGTATTTCAGCATTTATTAGACACATTTTTGTTTCTTTAAGTAGTTTTTGTTAATCCAAGGCAATCAAGTATAGTGCTCTTAAAACTAATCAAAACTCATAATGCCCAAGTGCATCTCTCATACGCTTCACATGGACATGGAGAACCAGAGTGGCACGAATCAGAAACTATTTGTCACCTCGCCCTTTCTCTTCCTCTTCCTCTTCTACAATCTTTTGCATTTCAAAACACGTGGGCAGAGCCATGGCCTTTTCATCTATCCATTCGGAAGTTCAGATTGGAGTGTGACAAATTTTGACGCTTAGGGTTTCCACCTGAGTAAGTGTGTGTTAATGGTGTTCGAGCTGTGATCACTTGAGTTAATGATATTGAACACTTTGTAAATGAGGACGTGGAGCAGCATGTATGAAACGATTTGCGTGTGGACATTGCATGTTTCACAAGACGTTTTGGGAAATGGGTCTGTTCTTTACTAGATGACATCATGGGTTGTGAAGTTTGGTTTTGTAAAATAATCTTAGTGTTTGTAAATTATTCGACCAGGTTCGATTTCCATCTCTGTGTTGCCTCCAGGTACTCCGGTTTCCTCCCACAGTCTAAAGAAATGCAGATTAGTCAAAATGGCATTCCCAAATTGCCCGTAGTCTGTGAATGAGCGCATGTTTATGTGTGTGTGCCCTGTGATGGATTGGCACTCTGTCTCCTTGGATAGGCTCAGGCCCCCCACGACCCTGTGTACAGGATAAAGTGATATAGTCGATGAATGAAGTGATATACAAATGGTACCATAACAATGGTAAATGTCCTGTTATTTTGTCACTTGTTGTGAATGTATAGTAAATTAGATCCAGAAAGATAACTAATAGGGGTTTAAGATGAGAGTAAGAACATTTACATGCATGCAAGCAGAGCAGTAAATTTCTCTAACCACAGGCATATCATTAGTGATCTCCATAGTAAGATCTGAACATGTTATGGAACAGGTTTTTATTAATGCCCAGATTTTATTTCATTTCATAAAGTGTGACAAATAACAGTCTTAAAAGAGGGCTAAAATTCGTACCTTGTAAAACCGAATTAGCAATAAAGTGCACTACCTGGCTTATTTTATACTTTAGTATAGAAGCGACGAGACACCTGTGTACCACAAAACCTTTCTCCTATTCTTTTTCTTCCCTCTCTTTCATAAATATTCAGGGAGGCAGACTGCATGGGTGGGCATGACATCCATTATTAACCCTGACTCGTCCCCTTACACCACTCGAGCACATCCACGTTGACAACCCCGACCTCCCGCCACTGTTGTGTTAGCAGCATCTCCGAGCTTCCTTTTTTTAGGCTCGCTGCTTGTTCTCTCGCTCCCTAAATGAGTGGACCAGTGACTGTAACATCCTGCCATGAATGTAATTCACGAAGTCAGTGCTAGTTTGCTGAAAGGGACAAAAGGGAGAGAGATTGGGTAAAGGGAGAAAGGTGGGTGGTAAGGCTGCATCCAGAACATAAATCACATGGCATGCTCGAACAGTTGGATGTCGAAAGCAATTCCAGTGCTCAGTTCAGTGGCTGAGATGTTCCCAGGACTTGCTAACATCTAAACGGTTTTAGCTTCTTTACTTTCCGTGTTTTATCTCCATTTCTAGTGTGTCGAAAGTTGTTCTTATCAGACTAACATAATTGAAAGCTGTTATATTATCACATGGTATACATTGTTGTGACAGAAAATGTTCTCTTGGAAATCTGGATTGAATGCCAGAAAATAAGTTGCTTCTGCTGATTAGTTTACTTTTTTCCCCCCAATTGATCAAAATCTGAATTTGCTTGTACCTGCACACATTTATTTTATTGACCGACTTAAAGCTATTTTTAATAGATGCCTTTATGAAAACAACTATGAAACAGCTATTTTTTCCCCTAACTACTGAGTTTCAAAATAAAGGTGGTGCAAAGGTGGTTTGATAGTTCCAAAAGCGATACAACTCAACTACAGATCCTGAAGCTGTAAGTGCTACTATTTTTTAGTTTTTTTTTTGTTAAGCATGTTTGTTGAATTTAGTCATGCGGTGAGACTAATCAAATTCAAATTAAAATTTTATTTGTCACATACACAGTCGTACACAGTATAATATGCAGTGAAATGCTTACACGACCGCCAGTGACCTTAAAAATAAAATAAAAGCTTGTACGTAAAATAAATAATCAATAAAAAGGAAATACTAAAGAAATTAATTTAACTAGTAAAATTAACCGTACAATAAGGGCATAATAAAATATTGCAAAATATAGGGTAGATAGAGTATGTATGTATATAGAATTTAAAGTGTCAGTGGTTGTGCAAATATGCATGAAAGTGACTAATGAAAGTGACTAATGAAAGTGACATGTGCAATTGTCCAGATGTATAAATATTTAGTGCAAGTGTGTATAAATGTGTCCATGATTGTCCAGTCAGTGTTGCGAGCTTAAAAAGATGTTATTAGTCCTGTGTGGAGGTGTGATTGAGAGACCTTATCGCCTGCGGGAAGAAGCTCCTCCTCAGCCTCTCTGTGTTGGCCTTTAGGGAGCGGAATCGCTTCCCAGACCGCAAAAAAGAGAACAGTCCATTACTGGGGTGACTGAGGTCCTTCATGATCTTCCTGGCCTTAGTCCAGCACCGCTTGCTGTAGATCGAGTGCAGGTCAGGGAGCTCAGTGCGGATGACGCGCTCGGCTGATCGCACCACCCTCTGTAGAGCTCGTCTGTCCTGCATGGTGCTGTTCCCGAACCAGGTCGTGATGTTTCCCGTCAGGATGCTCTCTATGGTGCAGGAGTAGAAGTTCCTGAGCACCTTGGAGGGCAGTCTAAAGTCTCTCAAGCGTCTGAGGTGGTAGAGACGCTGCCGGGCTTTTTTCACCACGGTGCTGATGTGACAGGACCATGACAGGTCCTGCGTGATGTGAACACCGAGGTATCTGAAGCTGTCCACTCTCTCCACTGGGCTCCTGTTGATGATGGGGGGTCTGGTAGTTCCTCTCCTGCTTTGTACTAAAGTCCACTGTCAGCTCCTTTGTCTTACTGACGTTCAGGAGGAGATTGTTCCTCTGGCACCAGTTCTCCAGATTTCCAATCTCCTCTAGGTAGTCCGACTCATCATTGTTGGTGATCAGTCCGACCACGACGGTGTCGTCAGCAAACTTGATGATGGAGGTGGAGTTGGTAGTGGCCACGCAGTCGTGGGTGTACAAAGAGTACAGCAGGGGGCTCAGAACACAACCCTGGGGGGCTCCAGTGCTGAGAGTGAGTGTAGCTGAGACATGTCCGCCCATCCTTACTGCCTGTGGTCTGTCAGTCAGAAAATTGGAGATCCACTGACATATAGATGAGCTGAGTCCCAGGTGCTCCAGCTTGGTGGTGAGTGTGGAGGGAATTATGGTATTAAAAGCAGAGCTGTAGTCGATGAAGAGCATTTTAACATAATTCCCTTTCCTAGTGTCCAGGTGAGTGAGTGATGTGTGGAGGAGATGAGAGATTGCATCGTCTGTTGAGCGGTTCTGACGGTATGCAAACTGTAGTGGGTCCAGTGTGTCGGGTAGTGAAGAAATGAAGTCTCTGATAAGGCGTTCAAAGCACTTCATCACTCCTGAGGTGAGGGCTACAGGGCGATAGTCATTGAGGGAAGCAGGATGTGGTTTCTTCGGGACAGGAACAATGATGGACTCTTTGAAGCATGTGGGGATCACCGACTGAGATAAGGAGATGTTGAATATCTCAGTGAACACAGGTGCTAGCTGGTCTGCGCAGGATCTGAGGATACGACCTGAGATGCCGTCTGGTCCTGCTGCTTTCCTGGTGTTCACTCTCTTGAAGGCTCTCCTCACGTCGTGCTCGGAGATGATGAGCGCGTTCCCGGTGCTGGCAGTGTCTTCCTGTCTGCAGCCGTTAGCGCCGCTAGCATTAGCGCCGTTAGCATTAGCGCCGTTAGCATTAGCATCGCTAGCGTCTTTAGCTGCAGCCTCAAAGCGAGCATAGAAGGTGTTGAGCTCGTCTGCCAGAGTCGCGTCCGCGTTTGTCATACCGGATGTTGGTGCTTTATAGTCCGTTATTGTCCTTAGTCCCTGCCACAGGCTCCTAGAGTCACTCTGTTGAAGCTGTGACTCGAGTTTTCTCCCGTAGCGCTGCTTCGCCTCTTTCACCGCTTTCCGCACGTTATATGCCACAGCCTTGTATGGTTCCATGTCCCCCGATGCAAGTCCCGTGTTGTAGGCAGCGGTGCGAGATCTCAGAGCGTCGCGGATGGTTTTATCCACCCACGGCTTCTGGTTGGGAAACGTTCTGATAGTCTTTTTCTCCACCGTATCGTCTACTAGCTTCCCAATAAATCCCACAACCGCTTCCGTAAACACGCTGACGTCATCATCGGAGCTGTTTCTGAACATGTCCCAGTCTGCGTCATCGAGTGCGTCCTGTAACGCGGCCACCGATTGGTCCGTCCAGCGCGCGACCTCCCTCTGAACCGGAACTTCCTGTTTCAGCCTTTGTTTATATTTTGGCATGAGGAAGATGGCGGCGTGGTCGGATTTACCAAATGCTGGACGAGATTGTGCCTTGTAACCGTCTTTGACCATGGTATAACAGTGGTCCAGTGTCCTTTCGCCCCTGGTGGGGCAGGTGATGTGCTGATAAAAGTTCGGCGCTGCGCGTTTGAGGTTGGCACTATTAAAGTCCCCCGCCACAATGAGCGCAGCGTCCCGGTGTTGTGTCTGGTGCTGTGTGAGTGCCTCATGCAGCTCGCATAAGGCAGTTTCAGTGTCTGCTTGTGGTGGAATGTAAACGGCACTGATTATGACCGATGTGAACTCCCGTGGAAGATAAAACGGACGACACATGATGGACAGTAGTTCCAGATTTGGTGTGCAGGAGCGTGTAAGAGGAACAACGCTCTCGCTGTTGCACCAGCTGTTGTTCACCATGTTCGGCACATGCCGCCTCCTCTTGACTTCCCCGAGTCCCGCGTCCTGTCCATGCGGTGAACCGAGAAGAACTCGGCTGGTTGTATGGCGTGGTCTGGCACCGCTGGGTTCAGCCATGTCTCGGTGAAGCAGAGAAGGTTGCAGTCCCGAATGTCTCTCTGGAACTTTATCCTGGCCCTGAGGTCATTGAGTTTGTTCTCCAGTGACTGGACGTTGGCGAGCAGGATGCTAGGCAGAGGTGTGCGGTGTGCACGGGTTCTCAGCCGGTTCCTCATGCCAGCTCGTTTCCCTCGAGGCCTCCGCTTCGCGTCGCGTCCATTGTTCTCCCTCAGGATCTCACTCGGCCAGCTCGGATCCGGAGTTAAAAACGTCGAATTGTGAGTACATTGTATACCAATAGAAACAAGAGTGCCTCTATCATACCTGATGTACTCAATGGTGATGATTTTGCCGATTTTAAAACACTGAAAACTAACTTAAAGAACAAAAACAAACAAAAGGTGGTCGGAGCAGTCGTGATGGCAGCCGACCTCACCGGTGCCATCTTGAAAAATTAATGGTGCTAAGGATAGCGTGTACTGCGTGCTAAAGCAGGGTAAATCTTTAGGATAGTAATTTTGAAGAGTAATAATAAATCTTTTAAGCTAATTTCATGGACTTTTAGTAGAAACAGATTCAGAGACTTATACAGTATGTATAGAAATGAGTATTATTTCTAGTGCTGTCAATCGATACATTTTTTTAAAACTAGTTAATAACAGTCTAAGTCTGTGATTAATCACAATTATTATAAAAAAAATTATAAATGTTAACGTAAAATCTCTGTAATAGTACTGGCACTGCATGCTGTGGCTGAGAGGTGAGGCAACGGAGCTCGTACCTGCAACCTTGGATCCGAATAACAACAACCTACAGTAGAGCCTTAGCTGCCTGAGCCACCACTCTCACATCATACAGTTAATGTATTCATGTAAAAGTAGTTCTCCTTGAAGGTAGGTCAGGTACACAACTTTGATTTTATCCAAAGCTTCCATCTAGAAGCTTTTTATAATGATACTGTTCGCTGTTCAACACACCTGGTGATGTTTCCTCAGTCATCATATTATCCTCGTTAAACGTGCCATTATGCCACACAGCTGGATAACTGTGCAGATTATGGGAAGTCATTAGGGTCAAACTTGTCGTACGATTAATTCGTGTTTAAAAAATGACTAATGCATTAAAATTTCTAGGTTCATCATACACATTAATAAAGACAGCACTACAGTAGTTATTTCCAAAGTATATCCTCAGTTTTAACCTGTTAAGCAATTTTAAGTTTTCAAAAAAGGCTAATTAAATAAGCTACATTGGCTCTTGGTACAGTAGTTGCATTTTGACTTGTACACCGCTCAACATAATTATTTTTTTCCCCTCAGTCATTTCCGATTACTGTATTCTGGCAAGATAGAAAAATTTACTTCTGCAAAGGGGCATTAGGGCACGCTTTATTTGTCTTATCTTCAGACACTAAAACCACATGTTTGAAAAATAAGTGAAAAAGAGAGAAAGTCAAATGTGCCGCTCATTTCAACCATATACAAAAGTGACTAAGATGCAGTTTGTAAGCATTTCTGACAGCCTTTTAAAAAAAAAAAACATAAAAATAAAATCTGTCACATTAGTGTAGAAATTGGAAGTGAGTCAGGCTGGTAATGTGAACATCTGTGAACTTAGTCACATTGTATTTTAGTCGAACAGTACTCTATGTTGAATACCGTGTCATGGAAACATTTACATTTTTTAATAAAAAAAAAAAACATAATTTCACATTAGATATTGCAGACCTTGCAACGTAACTGATATTTCAGCTTTTTAAGTCCCTACTTGGTAGAAGTGAGACAGTAGATAAGAGATTGTTGTTCTCATATGCCTCAACATCTGTATATTTATGCAGTAATGCAACATGAATGGCTTTAACTTATGTATTTGCAAAGCTTTGGAACTCCTTCAAGTCTTTCCAAATAAGCAACGTTCTAGAACATCTTTCTCTGCCTTGGTGACTCTAGGGACAGATCTGTGCAGACTGGGAATGCCTGATTGTTGAAGCCTGAGACACTGCTGTCTTGCTTTTCACAAACTGAGACTATGAGCAGTAGGAGGGAGGGAGTGAGGGAAGGACAGAGGGAGAGCTGTAATGAACTCGGGCTTTCGGCGATCTCATTAAAGCCTGAGCTAACCAGCCTCCCTGGAGATGCAGATTATACAACTTTAGATGTTTCAAGATTTGCAACAGGCAGAAGTGGTGGAGTTTAGAAGAAACGACAGATTCAAAGCTGAAAGAGGGTGACAACGAATGAGTTAGAATGAGTAGACAAGATTAAACAGAGTGCATGGCAGACAATACATAGCATGCTGACGACATCAATATTTTAACACGGTTTTAACAGCCTGTGTAAATTCAGCCTAAAACTGAACAGCCTATTCACCTCTTACTTAAATGCAGTTTTTTATGCAAGTTTTTTGCATTACTTTCTGTCTAATGGTTGTCATCATGTTATTTTGTTTGTCAGTACAATGCAAAAAATATACACTTCATACTGTAAATGAGAGAATTTATTAATTCATGACATTGTCCCTAGGTGGTCAAAGACGGAAGTCTGGACATTTTTGAGGAACCCCTTATACATTTCTATTCAAGAAAAAAGTGTCACCCTCATAGAGGTCAATAATGTGAGCGAGTCACTGTGAAGGTTCACTTAAGCAGCTGCACTTAAGCTCCCTGTACATGTAACTTTCACTGTGCAGTGTTTAGGTTCAGATTTACATTCCTCACTCCATATACTTGCTAGTTTCACTGCATTATCAGAATAATGCATATTGTACTCCAGTAATCTGATTGGATGGGAGGCATTCTATGAGTGATGATGATAGTCCATAATAGCACTGTGATGTTTAACTATATGCATCCGTCTGTATCACAGGGGGGTGTTCTTCGTACGTCGCTTGAAACATCCGGGATGAATTGACACATCTAAGATGAGATCATCGTGCTAATTACGCTCTGGCTAAATCGGTTCTTCGAGCACACCTGTTGTTGATGATTAGTATGGCCGGATTGAGTTGTCTAGGATTATTGCGCGTTCATGCGTTGGTTTAAAAGGCGATATGCATCGACAGTAGAAACACTGATCACAAGCCCTTTGATTGGTTGACGAAATGACAAAAGAACAAGCTCCACGTGTTATGCGCTGAAATGCTCCCCTGCCATGGATCCCCACCACACACACACATAATCGCTATCAAACATTATATTAGAACATAATATGCACATATGTCTTACAAATTACATGAGGCAATAAAATAAGAAATATGAAAATAAATATGTTGTATATGGAAAAATAGAAATTAATATTTTTTTCAAAAACATGTATACTTTTATATGTATACTTTATAATAAAATTAGTTTTGTCCAATTTTTCATTAGAATTTTTTTTATTATATATATGCAAATATGCAAATATATATATATATAATTGCTATCAAATATTATATTAGAACATAAATTCATAGGTTTTTTATTATTATAATAAACTCTAGGCACGAGACAGCCCTCAAGACCATATATATATGCAAGATACTTTTCTTTCCCCACGTGAGTCAGTCCACGTCAGCGCTCTTTAACCAATCAGATGTGACCTCACCATTTCAACCAATCATAACCCGGCAGGAGCGCAGCCTTAATCCTGTTTACATGAAATAAACCTGCTACCGAGCAGGTTCAAGCTTACGGACATGTTCAGGGATTAAAGTTCTCCGTCGTTACGACGGATTTTCGTCAATCACACTGTTCCGCCTGTCCGTAATGTTTAAAATTCACTTTTCATAATTTTAATGCTGTGTATATATAGGCTTACATGGGTGTTAAATTAAGGAAAGACAGTGTATTCAGCCTGCTGAGGAGGATGTGATCAAAGCCTGGAGTGGAGCGACTGCACGTTCCTCTCTCCACTCTAAGCGTTTTGTTATCACTCCGGTATGGATCCACTCCGGGTTTTGGTTTAGTTTTGAAGAACTACATGTCAGGCTGAGGTATAACTATATTTAAGATCGCATGGACACACTTAATGCAGGAAGGCTCCGATGTTTCGGAGATTGATAAAAGTGTAAATAAATAAATGGAGATGGGCTTGGCTTAGCGAAATTGGGGAGAATGGCAAGCCTTTTAGTTCGTGGACTAAAAAAATCAAACATCCAGGTAGGTGTCTCTGCACAGTATGCCACAGGAAACTTCAATATGGCAATAATGGCAAAACAAAGTGCTAGTTCGCCATCAGTCAGCAGCTCGTCACAATGCTGCGGTTCGTGCTCTAACAGTACACATGCTCCCTGTCTGCTGCGACAAGAACCACAACGGAGATTCACACATCTGTGGCCGACCGTGTGCGCGATGTAAAAGTGCGCCTATGTTCTTTCGGAGAGGGGAGGGGGGGGGGGTGCGGAGAGGGGAGGGGATGACGGGGGGGGGGCGGGGGGTGCAGAGTACAGTTCATCTCTCCCAAATGAAGCGGACAAGAAGGGGGCTAAATGATGTCTACCTGACTTTCTTACTAATAACGCACATTTCATTCAAAATATTATAAACACAGCAATAATTTGCACTTTTTTCATTTATTTAATTGTGTGAAATGGCAAATAAAAATAGATAATAAAAGCGATTATGATGTGGAGGTGAACTGGTTTAGTCTTGACTTCTGGTCGTGAGTGACAGCGTTGGGGGAAATCTGCTGATTGTCGAATCGTCGATTATAAAGTATAAACACAGCGATGGAGAGAAAAAGGCCAAAGCTGTCAGGGGTCCAATTTAGAAACAAAAGAAAAGAAGATGAGGAGAAACGTATAAAAGATAAAGGTATATACTGTAACAATGTTCTCTCTGTATGATTAAGGTATTCATGTCATCATATTAATTAGTGGTATAACATTAACTCTTAGGTTTGTTAGCCTTCTTGCTTATGATGCTTGCTATGCTTACCTTGCTAAAACACACACACACACCCACACACACACACAATAAAAGCCTAATTTACAAACCATCACAGAAATTCTAATGGTTTCTATTAAATACCACAAAATGTAACAACAAAATGATGCTTTGCAGCAAGACTGTTGCAAGTACAGTTATTTATTTCCATTGTTTATTATATTAATGTGGGCTATAGCCAATATATTTACAATATATTTACAGTATACTGTAAATAGCCAGTTTAATTTACATATGTGTAGATAGTTTAAAAGACATTTTCCATTTGCTATAACTCTGTTACGTGACAAAGCATATAATTTGAGGCAGTAAATTAACCAAGGAGCTAATTGTTCCTCCCTTAGAGTAGATTATATTAGATTAATAAAGTGTCTAATGACTGCCATCAAAAACCATGAGCCTCTTTGAGCTTCTCACTTTTATGCACGATAAGGATCTATCTGAGATCTACCCCAACTTTTGGACTGCTCTCAGGATTGCACTTACATTGCCAGTGACTGTAGCTCAAGCAGAGAGGAGCTTTTCCAAACTCAGGTTAATCAAGACATACCTGAGGTCAACCATGTCTCAGGAACGGCTCACTGGCCTCGCTGTCATAAGCAGAAATCATGCAATAGGGGAGCATAGCTCATATGATGTCATTTAGGGCTGCACGATATATCGAAAAAATATCGTTATCGCGATAATGGCATGCGCGATAAACATATCGCAAGGAGTTGCGATAAATACTTTATTTGCCAAGCATTTGTGTCCAAATTTGACCAATCAGATGGGCCCTTACTATGTTTATACCCGCTTATATCTTTATATATATATATATATATATATATATATATATATATATATATATATATATATATATATATATATATATATAATTTATATCTTTATACTTCATTCTGTCGTGAACTAAGCCCGGATGATCAGAAGACTTAGCGATTAGCCGTTAGCCGCGATTAGCTGTTAGCCGCGATTAGCCGTTAGCCCTTTATAGACGGTAAACCCAACGCCGGGAGGGAGTCTCGCCCAGGGCGCACTTCAGTGTAGAACTGCCACTGGTCACAGTCTCACAACCACTAGTTAATTTAATGCAATCAGTTGTCAAAGACAAGAGTGCACTTTCAAGATTGTCTATGTCTAATGCACATGCCTACTACTTGCACACATGGCATTGCTGCTTACTGGAAATCCGATTTGTCATCCAAGCTGAAAACGAAGATGTTTTCTTTAAGATACATAAAACATGCACTGAAAACGCACTTTTTGGAATTTAATGGTGGTGCTATTACTTTTTTCTGTTAATTATTAAGAGTTTCACAAAACATTGTTTGGTGTTATAAGATAAATAAAAACATGCACTGAAAAGATATGTGGTAGATGGTTGATTATTTGTCAAGGTATATTTTTTTTCAAAGATTACAAATAGCTTTTAAAATATGCAAACTGGCAATATTAAAGCGGTTTAATCTCCCCTAAAGCTATTGGTCTCGACTATTTAAATAAAGTGTTTGTTAAAGGAATATGGCTTGGCCTGAAAAAAGTTCAGTCAGAAGATTTTTTTTCACTTTAATCCCTGCATGTTGCTATGACAACAAGTGCGAGAAGCGCATCGAAGAACGAAACAATCTAAGATCAGGACAAATCCACAACAATCAAATCCAGCTAACTGAGTTAGCGACGTACGAAGAACACCCCCCAGGTCTTCAGCCGAAAGACCAACAACAACACCACCACTAACTGTCAGTCACCAGCATGGGTGAAAGTTTGATCCTCAGTACTGAGGAAAGAGCAGCTGCCTGCCAAAACCCACATTCAAAACCAGTCATGGAAGCACTTTCAACGGAAAAAAACCCACATCAGATAACATTAGTCTGTTCACAGCTAATGCAAGGTACAACACAAGGCTGAATTCCAAATAGCAAATAGCTCTACTTGGTGTGTGGAACGTGGGATTGTACAACCTTCATAGCATACTAGCTTTTCCATTTAACACTATTTGGGATTTCATCCCAGTACTTAGAACCACCTCCATGGTTTATTCTCCTCACCTTTTGGCTGCATAGTTGTTGTTGTTGGTCTTTTGGATGATCTGCACAACAACTTGGCACTGGTTTTACACTGGAAGCCCTACCTAATGAAACCTTTCCATTTTATCCGGGCTTGGGACCAGCACTGCATCCAGTGGCTGGGGTTTGGGCATACAGTAGGGTGGGAATTGTACCTGGGCCTTCCACATGGCAGGTGAGAAACCTACCACTGAGCCACCAAATTCATTTTGGCTACATAGCACCAATACGAATGTAAAACTATTTTAACTCCTTTTGATTACATTGTCCATGTAATTAAACCATAACTGTCCACTGCCAGCTCTGCCATTAGCGGTTGGTCAGTTCTGTTGGTTGAGAAAGGATGTGAGACACTCAAGATTGAGCTCAGGTGAATCCTGTATCCTCTGATCATCCTTGAGATGTTTCTACAACTTGATTGGAGTCCATCTGTGATAAATTTAGTTGATTTACAAACGCACACACATGTCTATATGAGGTCCCACAGTTAACATTCTATGTCAGAGCACAAACCAAGCTATGAAGTCCAAGGAATCGCTTGTACAGAAAAAAAAACTTCCTGCAACAAAATCCTCAAATTAGCCCTTGTGGTTTTATCTTTAAATGTAGTTTGCTTTCTTTTGTTCCCATGGTTCTCCTTGTAATGGTCTATTATGTCATGCGTATATTGCCTAAGGTGCTATAACTGTGACTGTGTCTGCCTGATCAATATGAGAGGCTGAAGTGAAATTTGATGAGCTCCCAATATCAGCAACACAAGATGATTTGGGCACAATATCCGCTTCTCTGAAGAATGAAAGAAACAGATAAAGAAAAAGTTAAGCTCTTAAGAAGCTGTTACTCTATTGATTGTGTCTCTAACCTGTGCACTCTCTAAAGTGTTTGTTCATTGTTTTTTTTTCTCTAGGGGGTTAAACTGCAAGAAAAAAAAAAACCAAGAAAGCCATTAAGGAGGGCCCCTGGAGAGAGTTACACTGCATGTGACATCTTGATTGTGAGATCAACATCAACATGAGTCGTCTTTAATCATATACCACATAGCATAGTAATAGGTTAGGAATATTGCACCCAAACCATGCTGCTTTAAAAAAAAAAAGATCAACTACGCTATGTTGTCTAATGTGAAGCTGTTAGCAAAAGTTTATTCTGTAGCAGATAGCAGCATGCATCTTTATTCCTTTCCTTTTATTTTTGTGCAATTTATTTTTATGTAAAGAAAAAAAATCCTGTCAATTACATGCAACAATAGCAGAGCTAACAGACCGACACACAAATAAATGGCTAAATAACTCAACATGAATTATACAGTACCACTACTGTTTGTGTAGAAAATAAATCAGCCTTAACTGTGTCATCTACTTCTACTGATATTTTGCACAACCCACTTCCCTGCATCCTGCCTAATCTTGCAAATAATTTGCCATAATACTACCACTGCTGTACTACTACTAATAATAATAAGAAGAAGAACAGTAAAGTGATGTGAATAATTACCAACAAGTGCTGGTCTGAGTGTTGCATCACAGCACATACAGTAGTAGGTAGTGGCTTTCAAATAGAAATCTCATGGCTTTGACCGTATAAATTTCAGTAGGCCTGAGTGAGTTGGCAAGCACTTAACATGAGGCAGATTCAGTACGCTCCTGTGTTGTATACTGTAGTAGATGAAGTAAGAGGAGATGCCAGTCAGGATAGGCATTGATAAAAGCATGAGTACATAAAGTACAGCACCATATATGCTTAATTATATTCATTCCAAATGTCATAACTAATTCTGAAATAATGAAAAATACATTCAGCTAGGATTTTAAAAAATAATCTTTTTTTTTTTTTTAAGAAGTTTTCTATTTAAATTTTTGCCACCATAATGGCAATTATTAATTATCACCCCCCCCCCCCAATCCCTTAATTTTCACAGGCTTGAAAATAATTCAAAATCTTACCAATGAACAGAAGGATAACGATACTCGAATGTAAATCATTCGACCTCAGTGACAGCCTACTGTATCAACCACCAAATGCTTATTTCGTCCTTGAGCTGCTTTGCCCGGCCTTTGGTATACAGGATCCATGGGATAACTGAAGATGATTCCACTTAATAACCATGAAAATCACTTGAATTGCATAATAGAAAAGTTTGACTATGCTGCCTTATAACAGCAATTGCTCGAATTGTTCAGGGACTGAAAATGCCATGAACGGTTTTGTATCCAAGTCTCTATCAGTAAATGGTTGGTGAAGTGGGCAATGTCGACTTTATATCTACAAAAATGCATTTCCTGTATAACAATTGCTTCTTTGAGTTATAGCAGGGATTGATTTATGGTCACACTATGACCATAAATCGAATGAGGATGGGTTCTCTTTTGAGTCTGGTTCCTCTCAAGGTTTCTTCCTCATGAGTTTTTCCTTGCCCAATTAGGGACAAACATTTTTTACATTTTTAATTTCTTTAAAACTGTTTACAGTAGCTACAGTGTCCATTGTAAAAAATTTGCTGCTTGTTTGAGTTTTGTCTTCACAACGGAAAATCATGCTCAGTTGGATTAAGATCAGGTGACTGACCCTGCTGTTTAAGAACTACGTTTTGTGTCAGTGTCCATTTGTACTGTGCATTAAACTGAATCTGAATAGAAAGTATACAGTAGCGCTGCATGCTTCATAATCCTTCCTGTTACTTCAAGTCACTACCTCCTCACATCAGTATGTACCAGTGAACCAGTTCCAACATGTTTGACAAATAATGCTGTGTTGCTTTGGGTCATTTGCTCTTCCTTTCCTTCTCTATACTCTTATTTTCCGATCATTCTGGCACAAGGCAAACTTTGACAGGATTTTTAAGATGCTTCCTAGCCATGTCTGTTCTGACCTTTCTGTTCTTGATGAGTGTTATTCCTTCTGTGTGTGGATTCAGAAAGGCGATCTTGAGTGTAGCTAATTATTATGCCTACCACAAGTGTTTGTGACTTGGCTAAACACTTGGAATCAATTCCAGTGTTTTTACTTTCTTTATTGTCATGAAATAGCCGAGAAACGTCAGACTCATTAGCAGTCAGTTGTACGTTTGGAGATGTTATGTAATTTCTGAACAGTTCATTTTATATTTTTGTCATAACCTGGTAAAAAAAAATCTTGGTTTCTTTATTTCAAATCCATTGTGTTTGTTCAGATGCAAAATTCCAAAAACTGTCACCGTCAGTATTTTCCAGCTTTTTTTTTTTTTCTATTGAATGTTTTTTGTAAAATAAAAAAAAATACTCTGAGGCTGCTCTCACCTTTAACCAAATCCAGCCAACACTGGCTCCGCTACAGAGTGAATAAGTCTACAGAAGATGACTTCGCCACCGCTCTTTACATCAGATTCTCCCACCTTAGACACCTTGAGCTACGTCAGAACATTTTCCACAGACTTTAGCTCTATCTACGACATCATTGTTCTAGGCAGCCTGGTCAGCCAAAATGACCAACTTATAACTTCATATAAATCAAGGACTTCCTAAAACATGAAAATTGCTTACAGGTAGTTTGACTACACGCCACCCCTGCTACACCCCCATGGGACCCCATATGCCGGTGCTTCCAGCCACCCTGCAGCACCAAGCACAGACTTGCATTGAATTCCTTAGTTTGACTTGCTGCCCTCTGGCAAACACTCCAGGTTAATCATATCACTGACGAAATGATTTAAGAATAGTTTCTACCAACTGTTTGGAACAATTTTCACTGGGTAGGTAGGTACTGAACGTTACCTTTACAAACCCAAATGCACTTTAGTACACACTTTCTCAACTGCCCTACCTGCTTTCTTATATGTTTAGTGTATACTGCTGTCTGATCACATTGTTCAATGTTTGTACTGTACTTTCTTTCTCTGTTGTTGATTTATTCTACTTTTATACACTTCATTTTGTTGCACACTGTGCTTCCTATATTTCTATTTTATAAAACTGGCTGATCACATTATATACAGAATATTTATTAATTTATTTTCCTTCTACAGTATTTTTTACATTTGAGTCTATTTTTAATGCACCATCAGGAAAAGTACTACTTAATTTTGTTGTACCCTGTGCAATGACAATAAATATCTTTTTATCGATGTTCGATGGAATATCTTCAAGTGCAATACTGAACCTGCTTTTCATATTTTTATTATATAGAAATTATTTGTGATAATCATTTTATTGTACCGTACGTAATTATTCTGTCTGTCTGTCTGTCTGTCTATTTCGGCTGCCTATCCACTCATGATAGCAAAAACATGGAGCAGTGAAGGAAGTCATATCTGGGGATTGATTGATCTACAACACTAGCAAGATAACATTGTCTAACCTGAAAATAATGTCTAAAGTACATGTTCATAATCTACCCTGCTTACAGTAGCTAAGCGGCTCAAATGAACTAATCCAGCATGATTTCTGACAGAACGATTATGCTAATAAATGTTCCTGCTAACGCTAGCTAATCAGCTAAAATTACTTGACCTGTCTGCACCTCTGAGAGGAGGTCTGTCTGTGCCCCCTAACCTCTATGCCTTTATGTTAATTTCAGCAGCACCAGATGTTTTTCCAGAGATCAACTAATTACTGTATACCCAAGGAATCGTAATGCCATTAAGAACAAAGCCAGACCTTTCTAACCAAATGAAAAGGCATACAATTGTGAAACATAGACATATTGTATATTTGACTGTAACATCTTTTTTCCATCTTATGGATCATTTTACGTAAAAGTATTACATTAGTTAAAAATTTCACAACTATCAGATGTTCTAAACTATAGTGTTTTTGTTTGTTTGTTTGTTTGTTTGTAATGCTATACGCCAAGCTAAATAACTTTTTTCTTATGTAATAAAGTATTTTAGTATAAAGTAGTTTATAAAGGCCACCATTAATTTGTTGTATATTGGAATCTCTGTGTTACTTCCACCCATGTGGTCATCAAGTACCATGGTTTTGGTTTTCTGAAATATGGATCATATTTATTTTTTTCCCCTCACCTTTTTTTTTATTAAATTTTTTTATGTTGGTGTACACTACAAAAAAAAAACACATTAAATGTATTGATTCTTACTTTGTTTCCTACATTTTCCTCACAACATGGAGTCATAACTTGGTTTCAGGATAAATTAAAAATCTTTTCAGTTTCTTAATGTGGAAAAAAATATATCCATTTATATACAAAGATAAGATAACATGCAACATGTTGTATTACTGCGATTCTCCAGCAGTGGAAAACTTACTGATAATGACACTTTGATTTTTCAACATTGGTAGGAAAGACACACATCCCATGAATAATTGAAGTGGTGAACATTTTTACAGGTGGGCTCAATGAGTTACGCCTCTCAGTGGCTGGACGGCTCCCCAGAAAAGCTTACTAAGGGATTTAACCTTACATATATATATATATATATATATATATATATATATATGTACTTACACTATCCACACTTTTTACATACAGTACACACTATCAAACACTACAAGTAAATATAGGTTTATGTATCTTTTTGTAAACCTTTCGAACTGTAATGTCTGTGTCATATGTGGTAATTTCAGCTAGTTATTAGCACCTGATAACTATTGAACTTTATTAATATTTTCTAATAATAAGTTTAATGAAAGATTAATGTACAACATGAAGGTCTTACAAAGCATTGATGTACATCCAGTGTCTGGGAATTGAACCCGGGCCTTCCGCATGGGAGGTAAAACACCTAGCCACCAGTGCCCAGTGTAGGCTTTCCTGTGGGTATCTTAAAATAAAAAAACATTTTTATATGGAGGATGTGTAATGTGAAATAAAGGATGAACCACCTTAAAAAACATATAAAGTGACTATGATGTCCCAGAAAGCAAGTAACCTGATAACTGACAAAAAAAATTAACTACCTTAAAAAACATAGTGACTGCATATAGTGTAAATATAGCATATAATTGATGTATAGTATATATTGCATGTGTTGTGTAATGTAAATGTAGTATACAGTCGCCGGGATCTGGAGCCTATGCCAGGAAGCTTAGGGCACGAGGCAGGGTACTGGACAGGGTGCCATTCCATTGCAGGACGCACACACACATTATGGGCAATTTTGGGAACGACAATTAGCCTAACCTGCATATCTTTGGATTGTGGGAGGAAACTGGAGTACCCGGAGGAAACCCACCAAGCATGGGGAGTGAGTAGTATAGTGTGTGGATGGATATATATATAAAAGGTTATGGTGTAAATATACACAAAATTACTGCTGGGGTGTTGTCCAAAGCAGCATAACCCCACCTTTCACTTCTCCAGGAGCCCCAGGTGGGACAGACCAGCTTTTCTTTCTCTTTCTTTCTTTCTGCTGGATTTAGTGCCCCACCTGTTCCAGCACCTTCAACTCATCCTCAGGCAGTCTCGATCCTGTGTGCCTCGCAGTGACAGGCCAGACCTCACCCTCAGACCACTGAGCCACCGGTGCTTTCAGACAACAAGTCTTTTTTTGGGGGGTTTATCTTTTACTTTATATTACCCATATAAATAAGTGTCTTTCTAAAGAAAAGAGCAAGCTTTGAACCCAGATCATCTAAGCAGGAGACCAGCTCACTTACTCGATGAGCTATCCTGGAGTTAAGACAAGGCTTTGCTTTAAGAGCTCTTGTCTTTTACTTTTATGTTACAGTATGTTGGAAAAGACTTGGTCAAGAAGAAAAAAACTCTAACCACTCTTGAGTCAAACTGTGGTACAATGGATGTGTTCCTATTAGGTTACAATTCAAGAGTCTCTGGTTCAATCCTTACACAAGGTTAGGCTAGGCTAGGGTTTGTGTATGTGCTATGATTCTCTCTCACCTCACAAACCAATGTCTACAATACTAGGCAGTGTGTCAAACCACTGCCACCCTAATGACGATAAAGTGCTTACTGATGTCATGGGTTTATCCATTGCCTCACAGTTCCTACATTAATATATGCTTACACATTGGTCTCTTACAGTATGTATGCTAAAGCTTAAATCACATTCAGGAAATGAGTAATTAGTTTATCGCACTGCAACTGTCGAATTCAGTTAATTAAATATTTAGATTTAGATCAAATCTCACTGCTGGTTCCAGATGTGCTTAAAAACGTATAGAGAAAAAAGCAAGAGAGTGAGAGGATGTGTTTAGATATTATTCCAGAATTCTTCTCTCCTACAGTCTGTTCTGCTTCTGTCTGTTTTTCATCCCCCTTCTTACCCAATCTGTCCCTCTGGCTTCACGTGCAGTAGGCTCCACTATTTGCTCCATCTGGTGTATGGGTGCTGTTTCAATCAGTGCCGATAATTATGTTCATAATGCTTGACCTAGTGCTTGTTCAAAGCTAGGAAATAACTGTTGTCAAATTTGCCACAAGAACATTGAATCAGGGTATGTAGAGTAAGCCTTTTTGGCCTGAGCTTACAGTAAGTCAGTCCACTGTTAGCCCACGGATGGTGAAAAGCCTTTAAACCTTTAAATAAAGGTCCTGAATGATAGATTGTCATAACCAAGCACAATTCGTGACATTTGCGACTGATGCAAAATTCTACTTGATTTATAGGTAGTAAATAAATCAAGTAGAATTTTGCATGACTGTGTAAAATGTGCACAAATCGCTCTGTGGGTTCATTAAAGAGTGCACTGGAAAGTCATGCTTGCATGCTTATTCATAGCACATTGTACCCTTAAGCATCTGTAAAGGATGCGACAGCTCGGTGTGAGAAGTGTAAGGCATTTTGAAGTAGCAACAGGAAGTAGTGGAGGAGTCGGAGTGAAAAAAAAATTAACCCTCCTCTCTCTGAGCTCTAAATGTCGCCCAAACTCCAATGAGTCTGTCAAAGGTCCTGTCAAACCCTAAATTAAAGAACATTAAGACACAACCTCTCTCATTCTTTCTCATTGCTGTCGCCTGATTGATTTTAAGCTACTGGATATTCATTGCTCTTTATGGCCTCCTTTTCAAGTTTTTGCCTCATCAATTTTTAAGTGGCAATTACATTTTCAATAGCCATCATACTCACACTCAAAACAGAATTCCAGTTTGTGTTTCCCAGCTTAGCAGTGAACCTTGTGGAGAATTCTATACTGTACATGGTCATCGATGGATTCCAAGGATGATATCAGAAAGACATGCATGTTGAAGCATGAGTAATGTCTGCTATTTTTATATCCATCCTGAAGTGTCATCAATGTTCATACCGAGCACAAGACTGCGCTCATTCATCCAGTCAGTGTACTGTTTTAAAATAAAAGCAGTACTATAGCTTATAGATGTTGCCTGACAGTTAATCTGCCTAATGATATAGAAAATAAAGCAAAAAAAACGAACACGTTTAGTGAAGCCAAATGTAAAGTCTAAGTGTTTAGAAGTATTTTTTTTTTAATTCAGAGAAAACGTACTTTATTATGCAAATTCTTGACCCATGGGCTTTAATACCAACCTGAATTTCACTGAAATTCAGTTCTACATTCCATATTTCTACTTATAATTATACATATCTATATAGTTATCCAGCACTGGTTTCCTTTGGGAGGGAAAAATCTGGACAACATTGTACTCCTAATATAAATGAAATAATTCACTATAATACTGTGTATGTTACAAAGCAAGACTTTTTTTTTTTTTTAAACAAAGTTAAAGTGTGTTACCTACAAATCAAGCTAACCACTGTAATTGTTACATATATTGCATCACTATTAGTGCCAGATGTATCTACTATAACATGCTATTACCATGAAACATTGATCTCATTTAGCATATAAAAGGATTAACAGCGCAGTAAAGTGCTTCCCGAGTTCTCTCCAGACGAAAATATGCAGTGACAGTGCCCATAGACATTGATTAGTTTGACCATCAAGCACAGTGGGCATCCGTGCCATCCTGTAGCTCCTGATTTTTGGCACCGGTGTTGTGTTCCTCGCAGCGAGAGTGGCATGGTTGGGCGCCGTCGTGCTACGCCATGCCTGTCTCCACGACAATGGGAGACCTGGATAATTGGGCCAGTGTCAACACAGGTTGAGGATTGCACTCATATTGCAGAGCCCATTTTAGATATGCATCCATAATCCATATCCATGCTGTCGCAGTTACCTGCTATGACAAAATGTGAAATAGTTAACAAGATGATGTTAGACTTATTTCCAAAATGGTGCATTTAATGTTTTTTATGAGAGGAAATATTTAAATGTCATACATTTAAAAATAACTATGAATTATACAGTACATACAACGTCACACTTTCAAATTAATTGACACATTAGCAAAGTATCTTTTCAGGTAATATTTCATGGCTAGAATATTCATTAACACTTATATTAATAACATTAAATTACTTTGTAAAGCTACATGATCACTAAATGTCATGTAAATGTCATACGCAAAATAAACATTTACTGTATGCCATCATAATGCCATTTTGTAAACCTATATAGGCCACCGCAGTGGACATGCTTTTTCCGCACACAGCTTTTTCACGGGTTTTATGACACAATCCTCCATGTTACCTGGACCTGGGACCAGCACTGCATCCAGTAGCTGCAGTAGTTAGAGTTGTGTTAAACGTTATGGAACAATTGTGAAACAAGTTCCTACAGTACTACTGCATCGCATACCTCATGTGTAAATGTGTATAACTACTGTATGCATGCCCACTACCTCTATTCTCTTTTCACAAACAAATTGTATAGTTTCTGATCTGGAGATGGAGCTAAAGCAGTGAATGTAAAATTCACATTGAATATGTTTAAAATCTGCTATGTTTCAAAGTGGAAAGCTGCTAAACTGCAAAATCACTACAACTTTAAGATTGTATTTGTAAAGCAAGCTACGTTTGACATTTAAAATAACCTTTTTGTAAAGTTGTCGATGACTTAATTTGTTTACATCAATTGCAATTTCTGACATCATTCAGTTCCTGCCACCACCGTCGATGTAAACAGACACTCCTACTTCAACATAAAATATGGTCGCCGACCTGGAGAATTTTCATAGTTGGAGATGGTTTACATTTGTGGTTAACATTTTTTGTCCAAGTCCAAGACATTACCATACTAAAATACACTTTTCCCCCAGGAACTCCGTGCACTACCCATCAGTTTCTACTGCCTTTACATTTCTCTGATGCACCGTGGACACAGGCATTAATGTATTCTAGGAAGTGCTAGGCCTACATCATCCAGATAAACACTAATATGAGCTGATGACAGCCACCCAGAGGACGAGGGACCATCGCTATTTAGTTGCCGGCGTGCGCATCTGGGAAATTGCATCTTGGAAAAAGCATCATGCAGCCACGCGCCTTCTAATGGCCACCTGAAAACAGAGCTGCCTCTTAAGGGCGCTGTAGATGATGGGCCATCCATAAAAGACCCTGTCATCCCAACACAGACCTCATTCACATCTCAGCTCATTCCCATTATCTGCAGGCCAATGATGCACCTCGCGACCCGATTACAAGGGGCGCAGGTGTTTGCTGCAATGTCAAATCTGTTATCTTAGAACTGAGAATTAATGACCGGCATCTCTCAATGCTTTATAAATGGCAAGTTCAGGTTGCACTACTGTATGACTTCAAAGAACAATAAAAATAAAATTACATCAATTAAAATCCCATTTTAAGGTCTTGAATCTTATTGATCTCTATATATCTACATCTACACACACACACTAGAGAGAGAGGGATTTTAATAGCAGTTAATAAGGATATGAAATGTAGGCACAATGGACAAAATTATCTTTGCCACAAACGTATTTTCTCTGCTGTGTTTTCCTCAATAGTTTTTTCTCGCCTCTCTCACTCATGTCTGCCACTGCTTTGACCTTTCCTTGTGATGTGAGCTTATGCTACGTCTCTCTCTCTCTTCTTCCCAAGGAGGGCTGGATAGTAAACTCCACTTCATCCCAACACCCTATTGTTGGTTATCTTTTTTTTTTTTTAATGACTGAATCATGTACAGGTCTGCTTGCACTGCAGTGGTCATAGAGTCTATATTACTCATATATGAAGTCAGGTCAGTGAAAATGACACCCGGTAATTGCTTATTTTTTTTTTTTTTGTCTGCTCTTGTGAAGCTGCATCGCTATCTTTCCTTCGTCCCTTGAGGAAAATACATTTTCTGTTCATAAATCTGAATTATGTTTATTAATGTTTTTTCAATATTTAATTTTTTTTTAAAGAAAGCACATCACACAAACCTGGGTCATCTTATTCATTATTATTACATTTAGTTCTTAATTTGTTCCCAAATTGATAGTTTCTGCTATGGCTTTTTTCTTTTGTGAGTGTGTTTTGGTTTCAAAATAATGATTAAAAACCTTTAAAGGGTTTTTTTTGTTTTGTTTGTTAGGTTTAAGACTTTTGGGGGAAAACAAAGACTACAAAAAAAAGAATATAGCAAAATCATGCTTGGTATTATAACATACTTTCCATGGATAAGTAAAATATGAGCTCATATTTAATAGGATAAATAGTATTATGAGATACATGAAATGGACAAGGAACGTTCAAGTCAAATTGGGACTGGTGAATTCCTTTGAAGAAATCTGTAAAAGTGATGGACAGAAGACTTTGAGCACAGTACTGTACAGTGATGAGATTCTTAGCTGCAGTAAAACATTTTACAGAGGACTGTTTGCCTGTGAATGACAGCGAGTTGTTCAAGTAAACGTTTAGTTACATTATGTGATGCTCTCAGGGGGAAAAAAACAGATTTGATCACCAAAGGCGTTCTGTTTCTGCACAACCTTTACCTGCCGTCTTTCAGTGTAATCACTAACCATTGGCCAGATTTAAACATTAAAAAAATCTAAGAATAAAAAAAAGGACATTTTATAGCTTCACTTTTTTAACATGAATTATTTATTTTTTTTAAGTAATGGATAATTTTAACTGCTTTAACTTTAATCATAAACATTGTTAACGTTAAACATTAAACAGCAGCAGACTCCATTTTTAGAGTAATGAACTTCCACAATCTTGTATTCCTGTTAAAAAAAAAAAAAAAAAAAACACTCAGGAAATGGTCTCCATTTTAGGAGAAAAAAAATATCCCGAATTTTCCCCATGTAATGCTTTGTTGCTTTATTTATTTTTGAAAGTCTTTATTTTGCTGGTCCTTGTGATGCCACTCATGTCCTGGACATCATCCTTCAGTGCTTATAAAAAGCCTTCTTGGAATAAGTCATGGTATTTTTTAGGGCATAGTCTGTGGGTATCCTTTAAATAAATGAATAAAATAAATAACAAAGACAAGAAAAATAGATCAGCCACCATGGCAGGAGTAAGAGGTCCTCTTGTGGTGGCTCCAGTCGTCTGGTTAGACTGATTAAGGACCTTCTCTCTTCATCTCCTTTCATTGACTTTATTTTTGTTTTCTTTCACTCTGCTTTTATTAAAATGAATATGCCATTTTAATAAAGGCAGAAAAAAAGACAACGACGGCATATCAATAAGGCCTGGACATTTTTAATTTAAAGTGTGTTCCAGTTATCCAAATGAGCCATTTGCATAGGAGTCATGAAAGTGAGACACTCGTGTATTCTGCCTCATGCTCTAATAATACTGGATAGTTGGATAGTAAAGATGCTAGAGAAATAAAACAAAAGGGAGAGGGACGAGGGCGAACGAGCTCTGTCTGCTTGAATCTAATTGG
The DNA here is from genome assembly GCA_030522415.1 of Channallabes apus. Taxonomy (NCBI): domain Eukaryota; kingdom Metazoa; phylum Chordata; class Actinopteri; order Siluriformes; family Clariidae; genus Channallabes; species Channallabes apus. Next base: position 26,006,265 of record CM060125.1, on the reverse strand, counting down.
CACTTGCAGAAATCATGTTATTTGTCTCACCCTGTTAACAAGCTTTTCATGACAGCCAGCTGTACTACAGGCAGGAGATATTGATAGGAGAGAACAGAGTCTGATCGATAGGAAGGGATTGAAGCATGGACGTCGCCTCGTGCTCGTCCTTCTCTGCCTACATTTGTATTCGTTGGCAACATAGAGGGCCATGAGTAGGGCTTTCAAAACCTAAGCACGGACAATCTAAAACGCTCGTATGAAAGATCAGATGAAGCATCGGATACACTAATGCAGAAACAAGCAGCTGGAACGTGGACGTGCCGACTCATGCCAACATTCTACAGATAAAACAGGTGGAGGTGCCAGGGAAATAGCCTCTTATCCCAGACAGATGCAACGGTTGTGGAATTGCATATCGCACTTCTCTCCACAGCCCTGTGTGCCAATCAGCAACACCAGTTTGTAAACACACTGTACATCTCAATCTTAGATCATTCTGCAGTTCGAGTTCGTACATGTAGTGTATGAAAATAAGTGTTAACGTAATTATTACAATGTAGCACGCCTTCATTTAAAAATAGAGAAACGAATAACCGCAATATGGTGAAAAATATCCAAAAGCGCAACCAAACCTTGGCGTGAAGTTCAACAGAGATGTGGTTAAATGAGGCATAAAAGGTGAGCAATTAGTAACAAAAACAGTGGGAAAACAACCAGATCTGAATTGGAATCTGAATTGATATATGGATTAAATTATGACCAATGCAGAGTGCACTGTTGGAGTAGCAGATGAGTCCATGGTCATCTCATCTTTTAAACAAAAATGTTATACAGTATTATAAGTATTGGTCATTATTACGGTGTATTAAATCAGCAACTCCGAAAAGTGAGACCATGATCTAGATGCATACAATATGAGAGTCAGTATTCTCAATTTAATCGGCTAGGTCTACGTTCAATGCAACTAGATAGATAGATAAAGTTATAGGTGGTGTTGAATCTGCACTTTTAATAGCCAAAAATGTGTAATATTGTGGTTGGAACTTCTTGTTTAACTGATGATTAATGTGAATATAGCTAGGATTAAAGAAAACAACAGAATACAAAAAAGAAAAAAGAAATTGTTTCTTCAGTCAGTATTTTCTATCCATTTTTTTTTTCTTAAAAGGAAAGCACTTGCATGTAGAGCTAAAAAAAATTCTTGTTTTTTTACAAACGGAAAACCAAGGCTTAATCATTTCAGACAAATAAACCCAACATGAAACTACTTTATAGTAGCTGTAATGTCGAAAACGTATCTGTATCAGTGCACATAATCTTTAAAACATCATACAGCAAATCACATGAGAATTAGAGGCAAAAACATGTCAGTGCAGAATTCCTTCACAATGTTCACTTAACTGAAGCCTAATATTTAAGCAATATCCTCATAGTATATGCTGTTCATATAACAGGCTGTGCGTACAAATCCTTCTAAAAGTACGCCAGGCCGTTGAGATATCAGGGGATGACAATTCCATACTTGGCCACAAGAGGTCACAGTGCCATGACGTCCATGTCATTTGTCACGCTCTTTATTTGGCAGGCACCTGTTCACAAGCACCACTCGTCTTTTCTCATATTGGAGCTCTTCTGATTTCCTTGCAAATGGACACTTTCAGTACTTTAGGCTCATCTGCAATGAATATACACACAATCCTTAAAAATCACCGCTAGTTATAAATACTGTATATGCCATTCTTGAACAAGCTGGTGTCCTATTCAGGACGTGCGCCTGGTTAATCCCCAGTGTTCCCAGGACAGACTTCAGATCCACTCTTATTCTGACCAGGATAAATCACTTAAACACTTACATATTCATTTAAAATATCAGTTGTAGACTTTTTCCCCTTATAATACATCATCATATGTGTCACTGATCTGAGCCTGAACATGAGCAAGCAAAAGAGGTAAAATTCTCTTGAATGAGGAGCAGTAGGTGCAAGAAAAGGCATGAATATTTCATAGATGTCAGCTCTTATTTAGGAACAGATTACAGAAGGGGAAGGGCGGAGGGATGGAGCAAATCAATCAGCGAGAAGATCAGAATCAGAATAGTGAGAGGATGAATTATAAACGACTAGACGTTAAAAAAAAGGGTGTGTCCTTTAGTCCACCTCCGGCTTTGATTCTTCTACCTGCTCTGGATTGTTAACTAGCAGCTTCTCATGCGCTGTGTTTTGGCCTGCGTGTGTAAGAGCAAGCGATTTTGACTAGAAGTGTCTTTCCGTCCTTTTAACCCTGACAAACCGCTTTTGTTTGCTTAAATTCCACTTATCTTGAAGTGGTACTCTGTAGTATCCCCCCCCCTCTCTCGTCTCCCCAGATGGGATTATTTACTACAGGTTCCCGCCGAAACTCTCAGCTCACCCGCGGACAGACTGCAGCCACGCAGCAATCAAAGCGAGATCATTCTTCCCTCTTGACCCTTAGGGACCGTGTGTGTGTGTGTTTGAGTGTGTATGAGAAAGAGAGAGTGATATGAAGCAAAACACTGCTTTGTCTAAGAGTTGGTTGCGATGCAACACTTGTCATAACCCTGCTGCTGATATAGTAGCTGGATAGTGAGTCAGCAAGCGAGGCCAGAGTGTTTGAGACGAGGTCTCTGTGTAACACATCAGAGTCAGAGGTACGTAGTAAAATGGAAATGCAGCTTTTACAGTATGTAGGCCGTTTCATACAGTCACATAAAGGGGATCAAAAAACGCAGACACGATCATCAACATACTGTAAGCCTATATAAATGGTTATATGGTATATCCAATGTATTTATTAATTAATTACATATTGCTGAGATATAAGATTAATGTATAAAATACTTCAGTTATGTCAAATATTTTTAGAAAGGTTAATGCTAAGAAAAAAAAAATCCCAGTGATGCAAAGGATATGACTCGAGCCATTAGCTAGTCCAAAGAGTTAAACAAAGTGAACAGTAAGTTTAAAAAGAAGAAGAAAAAAAAAAAAAACGAGTAAATGTGACACCACGTTGGACTTTTCCTCGAGTATGCACCGGATTCTGGAGCTGCAGTTTCAGTACGTGATCTTATGCTCTTTGATCATAACTTCGCCTCGTTACTCTGCATCACCTTGGGTTTGCCGTCACATTCATTAGCATCCAGGGCAATATGCTGAGCAACACAAACAAATGTTTTATTCATTATTAACAAGCCAGTGTTTTGGAATTCGTCATAAAAAATTAATGAATCAAAACACCCTCTGTACTGTAAATATAAATAACCAACGAGAACGTGCTGGAGGTGTTACACCACTGCGGCTTCTTATTGCAAACGATCTGTTGAAGAGTCAATGAAATGAAATAAAGTTACATTTTTTTGGTCCAAGTGAGGTGGAGTCATTTTAAACAGTATCTTTATTGTAGTTGATCATTGCTAGTTTAATATGTCCAAACTTTTATTGAAATCAAATTAGCCTATATAAAGTAGCCCAAAGGTGTCCGCCTCACTCAACATCATGGTGCTACACAATGGCAAAAGTATGTGGACATATGACCACCACTCTCATATGTGGGTCTTTTCTAACCTAAGCACACAACTGTCTTCGCTGTCTTCGTTTTATTTCGCGGTTCTTTCATGTGGCAATTCATGTATCACAGCACTGACTTCACAAATTTTCTTTTAAATACATTTTTGATCAAAATACTTTTGCATTTGAGGTGACAATTTTAAAAGCTAATTTTTTGCAAAATTTATTTAGAGTTGTAACAAAATCTGAAAAAAATAAGTGATATTCAATGTAATATTCATAAAAATTAATACAGAATCGCAATACAAATCAAATCAGCATCGTGATATTGTCTCAGGTGATTGCCATTCTAACTAACCATCCAAATATCTATCCATCTGGTTCCAAACTTGTTCTAGCATGACAATACACACAAAGCAGAGCCAGTAAGGACATGGTTTCCCCCAGTTGTGGCGATTTTGAGTCTTGACCTCAAGATCTTTAGGGTAAACCAGAATACCGACCAAGTCCTGGTCACTTGCCTGACCTCAATAAAGCTCTTGAGGCTGAACGAACAAATCCCGACAGCCATGCACCACATTCTTTCGAAAGAGGTGCAACCAGCAAAATCAGGAAGCAACTCTTAATGCTAATAGTTTTGGAATGCGGAAAAAATATGGATATAGTACGTATATACTACTGTATATTACTGCCAAAAATCTGCATAATTTTGGCCATATAGTGTAAACATGTGATAAACAATATCAGTATATACCAGTAGCAATTCCACATTTACATAATGTGGTCTCCATAGTGAGGAGTACCATTTTCAAATGTTTAAGGATTTGTTTTCGCCACCACCCCTATTGTTATTTGCTTATTAGGTGATCGTGGACAGCTATTTTGTACCGTCTGTCTACACCAGGTCAGGCCTCTAAAGCTCATCTTTTTTCAGCTTCTGGTGTCCATGTTGCTAATGTAGATATATCTTGTTCTCAGTGCACTCATTTGTATACTGTCTCATTTCAAGGCATGTCACATACACAGTACAAGAATTCAATATGTACAGGACTGAATAAATACAGTGACTGGTATCTTGCCATACGCTGAAAGTTTAAGAGAATAAACAGCTACAGGAAAGTAACATTCATTGGGCATGTGTGTGTTTAAGGTTCCAGAACCACTTAGCTGATGGTATAAGGGAACAGTTGTGGTGTCCCTGTTGATACCCCATGCTCTCATGTAAGCTGGTGCACACTGGAGGTAATCAATGACAGGAAATTGAGTGGTGATTCAGAACGTATTTCAAGGCCTTCAGGTCAGAGACTGAGCAGCCTACCTTTAATTTTCACAGAAATAGAAATGACTGCTTTGGTCGTCTTGTTGCTTAGGGCCCAGGCTCATATCAGACTACCACACTGTGGACCTCCGGACTCGATCAACTTGGACTCTAGCAGCTTAATGAGGGTGTTGGAGTCGAGCAATCGTTCATGTAGGGAGAAAAGTATAACAGATTAAGGTCTAGTGTTTAGAAAGTCCAAAATCCAATTAAACACAGAGGTGCTGATGCCAGGGCCATTGAGCTTTGTGATCAAACTGGAGGAAACGGCAGTATTAAGCACTGTAGTAAAATCAATGACTTGCATTCTGATATTTGCGGGGTTGTCCGGGTGGGTCAGGATGCCATGAGGTGCATTCAGATGAGATCCTCCGTCGACCTGTTTGTGCAGTACGCAAACCGATGCAGATCTGCGGTGGATGGACAAAATTTGATGTGAGTCATGATCGCTTCAATACAGTGCAACAGGACAAAGTCAATACTTTAATCAGCGGGCCAGCAAAAGTCCTGAGGACATGGGGGGTCATGAGTTAGAGGAGCAGTTGGTCAGTTGGGAGCTCTGCTTTGATGGCTGGTCTGTAGTCATCATACCTGACACAAGCAGACACAAGGTATTGTTTGTGTTTCCAAGTTTTTAGTTTGTGAGGTCATCAATGCTCTTTCAGTTGTTTCAGAACGTGCTGCTCTATTTACAGTGGGTTTGAATTAAGACACCTCTTTAGGTTGGTACTAGATGAGCTAAAGCGGATACAGAAAGAATGACTGTCAGGGCACAAAATGCATAATCATAAGGTTAGCCTGCGAGAGGAATTTTGTTACTTTATTACGGTATTATTTAATTTTGCCCATTTGTCCCTGCAGAAAGAAGCATCACACTTCACAGTCCAGGCATCTGTTGGAACACTGGATTATGAGGATCAATGTAAAATCCAAGTAATGCGATTCCTTACTTGCAGCTTTTAATATCCTCTAATCAGCTTTAAACAAAATCCGATCATTTTTGTGGCAGTTTTTTTTTTTATAAGAGCCATAAAATCCTCACGTGTTCTCAAACAGGCATTAGTTTTTTACAATTGATTAATGCCCTAAAAGAGAAAATCAAACCTAAACCATTTCTTTCTTCCTCTTACACAGAAATGTACAAATATCAGCTACAGTATAATATAAGCAAAAAAAAGTAAGAAAAGGGAGCTGGGTATATACATATATATTTTTGTCATAAAAAACAAGTCATTGTGTTCAGGTTCTTGATTTTAAGAATCAACGTAGTTGAAAAAAGCATTAATTGAAATGTTTTTACAGTTGACTCGACTTGCTGTTTATAGCCATGTGGGTCTTGTTAAAATTTAACAGCAGCTCTGTTTTCTTGTTGTGCTTATTTCGATGGTTCGGTTTACACAGTGGGATTTGGGAGCATTAGGGTATCTACAGTAAAGCCACTTGGGAAGAATGAAGAAAAAAAAGTTCAGTAATGAATCAAGCAGGACACACATGGATTTATTGTGCTATTCTGGCTTGAGTTAGGGCTTTATGGGCCTGTCTATTGCCAACAGGGGTTTATTTGTAGTGTTTTCCACCCACTTGCAGTCTATCCCCCCCCACATTTCCTATCTTGACCTAATCCTTCTAACCTTCAAGCCTTTTTTGTTAACCATTACAGTCTTGAGTTTCTTATTTACCAACAATTTAACCCTTAACTACCCTTATTGCATTATTTATGAAAAAAAAATGCTAGCAAATAAAATTAACTACATTTCATTAAAGACTAATCTCCCATAGGAATCAAGTACAACTGAAAGACCATTTTAAATTAACCTGTGAGCTGGAAAAGCAAACAGTTTTTTTTGGAAGAGCCCATTATTAATTCAGAACTGTTTACAAAGACGCCTCACCAACTAAAAGTGCATGTGGCACTGGGAAATGCATGCAACTGCATAGAACTCAAAATTCAAAGCATACATATATGAAATACATTACCTTTTATTTTCTTCTCGGGTTATGTGGAGCGTCCACTGCACAAGTCCCTGTATGAGCTGTTACTATAGAAACAAAAACTATACATTAATATAAATTAATGCTTTCAATCGATTAAAAGCTTTAATCTGTCTCATCACAGTCATTGTCTGTGATTAGTTATAATTGATCACAATGAAAAAGACGCTTTACTTGTATTATAAATTTGCAATGTTGAAATAAAGTAATACACAACTAATTAGTTTAATGAAACAGATGATGCAGTTGCATAATAGCTCAAACATTAACATTTAAAAAATGATAAATTAAAATCTATCAAATGGGACCAGCTCTACATGCAGTGGCTGGGTATTATGGGGTGGGCTCGAACCCGGATCCTCAGCTCTAAAAATCAACAACCTACACCATAAATGTAGCTTGAGCACACAACTCTGGTTTTATTCAAACTTTAATAAAATTTTATTATCTGCATTAAATGTGCCATTAATCACACAGCCTGGTAACCGCACATGGATTATGGGAAGCCACTAGGGTCATATAAATCATGTGACTAATATATGTTAAACAAAAAACAAAATAGCAATGCATTAAATTTCTAGATTATTCACATACTGTACTATACGTTAATATTGACAGTCTGTGTAAATCTGATGTTCATTTTACACTCAAAACTGCAGTCCAATCTTGCCTAAACAAAAATATTCCGCATGCTGTGACCGTGATCAGATTTGCACATTGTCCAGTCATCCATCAGTAAATGGTAATGATGTTGGGTAAAAATTTGTATGCAAGCACAGATATGTATTATTTACATGTACAAGTGTAGCAGTATACACTCTTACTCAAGTGTGCTGAAAATGTTTGGTGTGAATCATCAGACAGAACAAAGAAATTTGCAACTAAACATGACTGTCCTTGAAAATACCTCATTCATAACTTCCTCATTCACTCCTGCTTGTATAGCCCTGGTCATTGTTCTTACAGTACTTTCATTCTCATCCCAATCGTAGCAACCCTACTATCTCCTGTGGGACCTACTGTATAAGGCCAACTGTGATGGATAACAGCAGCTAAGAGAACACAGTGACCTGAAACCAGAATCTACATGTTACAGTAACCCTTGATACAAAAGGATGAAAGATATTTATAGCAATCTCTCTCACTGCCTAGTGTGGACATTTTGAGCAGGCACGTAAACTTGGTATCGACAGAGACTATACAACCTGTTTTAATAACTCCAAACCAGAACTTACTACCATGTCAGCTCAACACAATACATATCTAGAGATGTTACAATTTATCACTTGGCTAATGCACATTGTGCGCAGCCAGCTATTTGGTAATGAGGCCCTTGGGGAAGTTTTAAGCAACTGATAAACATTGTAACATGTTTCAGCTATAACTGTAAATTCATTAGCAGCACAGGTTTTCACTTCTATTAAACCTTTCCTCTGTTTCCTCCATTCTAGAAAAACCAAGCATGGTCATCGGAATGTAAGTAGAGTTAGGGGCCAGGGGTAGCTCAGTGGTTAAGGCATTGGACTACGGTTCGGAAGATCCCGGGTTCAAACCCCACAACCACCAAGTTGCCACTGTTGGGCCCTTGAGCAAGGCCCTTAACCCTCAACTGCTCAGATGTGTAATGAGATAAAAATGTAAGTCGCTCTGGATAAGAGCGTCTGCCAAATGCCTAAATGTAAATGTAATGGAGTTTCCATATACCAAAAATCGTGATGCACTGCTTATTGAACTGTTCATTTCATATCAGCACTCTGGACTTTAATTATATTCAAATCAATAAAATTTTATTTGTATAATAGTTAAAAAAAAAATAATAAATTCACACAAAAACCTAACAGCACTGTATAAATCTGTAGCCCGGTGAAAGTGAGCCAGCCCAGGACATGGTCATGTCTTCATTTTATTGCTTTAAAAGTGCATCACCAGTTCTCTTCACTTGGTTCAGCATGAGAGGCTATACAGCTGAGCCTCAGCTTCTAGCGCAAAAAGATGCAGCGTGAAAACTAAAATTGCTAGTACCAAAGACCAATAAAAACAAGTGCAAAATAATGTGTACAAAACTGTGGTGGCTCTTTCTGATTAAACAAAAGAAGCCACATATTCATTGCCAACAATCTTACATTCACAGTCTTTGTACAAAATATGGCAGCACGGTGGCTTAGTGGTTATCTGTGCTTGTCGGGTTTCCTCCACGTACTCCGGTTTCCTCCCTCAGTCCAAAGACTTGCAGATTAAGCTACAGTAATTGTCATTCCCAAATTGCCCATAGTGTGAGAATGAGCATTTGTATGTGTGTATAATGCAATGGATTGACACCCTGTTCAGAGTGTACCCCGCCTCATGCCTCAAGTCTCCTGGTATAGGCTCCACGAATGCAGAAATTTGACAAAATAATGACTGTTGAGTGAATCCGCTTCTATGACACAATACAGACTTGTCACGGATCGTGCTCAAAACATTTGTTCCATCATATCCAACATAACGTTGGCCACTAACATCCAACAGTACGACTTAAATGTTTCTAACAATATTTTGGTGCAGAATGGACATTTTATAGCATGTCCACCTTTACAAAACAGTCAAAACCTGCACGAAACATACAGTAACATGCTTCGAACAAGAAAACATCAACACGTAACATTAAACATTGAGATGAACCAGGGAACCTACCTTCATCCTGGTGACATCGGATAGTGCAATTTAATGTAATTATTTCCTTTCTAGTTATTCATGGAAGGCTAGTAAGAAAATAGCTGTGTGTTGCGTGTATATTTTGTACGTCATGTCTGGATCTGTGTGTTTATCTGCCGAGGTTATGCGGAGCTGGTCAGGGCGACCTTTGGTAAACCTCACTGAACTGTTTCATGTTTCTGCTTGCACATTTTTCCACTTTGCTGATTTCTTCCCCTTATTCATCTCTATTTCCCAGTCCTCTGCGCTCTCTCCAGTGGCCTATTGTTTGCCTTCATAATCCTGTCATATCTAAGGCCAAGCTGATCAACCACTCATGCATGTAATAGAACAAATGATATGCAGTCTAGTAGCCTTGTCAACAACCACGAAGGTCATTTTTAAACTTACTTACAGTACATGTCTTGGTAGTATTCATAACATACAGGACTGTGCTGATGGAAATATGTCAGACCCATTGAAGTTCCCCACATTTTACTCATCTTCAAATCCTTTTTGCATTGTGCTATTGTGTGTAGACAGAGAAGACTTTTATAGTAACTAGAGATGTTCCGATACCATTTTTCCCCTCCCGATACCGATTTCGATACTTGGGCTCAGGGTATCGGCCGATACCGAGTACTGATCCGATACCTGGGTGTGTATCTGTACAGTGTATGTATCTCATTTCTTTTTTTAAGTAAAATACTACTAGCCCTGTGTAACGGGTTCGACCCTAAGTGCACGGGCGACACAATGAAACATGGACACGATACATTTCCGATACCAGTATCGGAACAACCCTAATAGTAACTCTTGCAGGGGTGCCATGGGACCTGGGGGGTAGGGGGTCCAAATCACCCCTAAAATCACTATGGGAGATGAAATGTGTTGGCATGGTCAGAGTAAGTATATTTTAGTCTTTCAAGGGGCCCACAATTTTTTGCTACGACAATTCTTTGGAACCTTCATTACAAGTCTGACCAAGATCGCAGGACAGTCAGAGCTGAAAAGACCACTGATTGTTATTCCATTTGAGAATGATGGAGGCTACTGTGCTTTTGAGCATTTTCAATACTGCTGCAGAAAGTTTCTTGTGCCCTTTTCCAGATACAGTACATGACTTGACAGGCCTACATATAATTCTTTCAACCTCATGGCTTTGTTTTCACTCAGACATACACATACTTACAGTACAGTATATAGACAGGTGTGGGCCTTTCGTATTTATGTCCATTGAATTTAATTATTCACAGGTGGACTCCAATCAAGGTGTAGAAGCATCTTGTGGTAAGTGATTGATAGGTGTAGGATGAAACACATTGGAAAGTGATTTAAAATATGGTATCCGTGTGGTAAAGACTTGCTCCAAATGAGCAGTCAAAATTATCTGAAATCCGGTTATGTTAAATCTCCTGTTGGTCTCATCAGCACTTTTCGTTCAAGGTTACCATCTCGCCAGTTATTGGAATAGATACCCCACTTGTGGCTCTCTTGTACAAAAGAAGAGAAGCGTGCAATGATCATTTTTTTTGTGGTCTGATGGTGTACCTGAGGGTGTAACTCACGGAAGACCATAAACAGAAGCATTTGGATATCTGCAAACAAAATGTAGACCAATTTCTCAAACATTTTCTGTCATTCCCCACTTAAGTGGGTGGGCGAATTTTCAAGCCCCACTTATCAATAAAATGATAACGAACTCGGCCAAGTTTACTAGTTATTGAAATATCAATTTCAAAGCCAATAATTTGCAATTGCATTTGAATATTGTCCGCGATATCGCTCCATAAATAAGATCAAATAACACCAAGTTCAAAACATATAACAATTGCACGTGTATTTGATAACAGGTGTACTTCATCACTTATCTAGAGCTTTCTTTCAAAGAAGTCGAGTGGCTTATTAACATGACTGTAGTGTGATGTCTCCAAGTGTCTTCCTAATTTGTTGGATCTCATGCTGTCTGCTGCCAGCAGTTTAAGACACCAAATACACATGGGTCTCTCCTCTGCCCCCACCATTTCCACCATGAATCCAAGCACAACATAGGCTTCATCATGTTTTCCTTTCGGCTGGCTTTTTGGTTGATTAGGCTGATCGTGCTGAATCGCCTGCTTTTTTGTGGTCCAGGTAACAAATGTATCCATTGACGTTATTATGCCCACTACATACAGTACGCTACTGACCCGGTTTGTGTCCGCGGGAAAGTTAGTTTGATATTCACATCTCCGAATTCAATGGATGCGTAAATAAACCCGCAAATAAGATACCCACATATATTTCGTCTCTGCATTGTCTTTAAGCTACATCCACCTTAAATTATACATGTTTAAAAGCTTAAACATAATTATTCGCTACGGCGCAACTAATGATTTAGGGATCATCACAAAATGCTGCACACCAACAAAAAGCGTAGAACGATATTGATCTTCCCTTCTGTTCAGCGCCTGAAGGATCAAAAAGCAACTTTGTTGCCGCACTGGAAACTAGAAATGCCAGACTAGTACTGCCTGATAAAATATGAATTTTTAACAAAAATAGAGAAACATCAGCATTAGGGCTGCAACAACTAATCGATAAAATCGATAATTATCGATAATGAAATTCGTTGTCAACGAATGCCGTTATCGATTAGTTGGGCTGCTCACGTTATTGAGGCGCGCGACCACAAGATGCACAAATACAGATACACAGCCGCTCGCGCAATGGAGGTTACAGAAGCGTCTGCAGGAAAAAGCGTGCGCGCCCTAAGTCCTCCAAGGTATGGGAGCAATTTACATTAAACACCTCTTATCGGGCATTAAAATCGCGCGTTTTCTGCCGTTCGTAGTGTCCGGTGAGCGCGGATGAAGTGCCGAGGGTTTTCTACACATAGGAGTCAGTGAGTGTCGGGCTTTGGTGATGTGCGTTTGTCCGCCTGCGCGGTTATACAGGGTTAAAAAAAAAACGTTGCATGCAGCTTTTTCTTTGTGTTCAAATCCCAACGAACGCGAGGAAAACACTTCTAGTGCGTTTTCTTCACGTTCATTTTACACTTCGGAGGACCGGATATATCCCATCATCCTACACGCTATACAGAGGGAAATGCGGGAAAAGGGCAAAATAAACAGAGTGAACCCAGTAGCGGCGAGTTTTTTTCTCTCCCCACGTCGCCGTATTACGAGAATGTCTACTATAGCAAAATGGTCTAATATATTTATTTAATTATTTTTTTTATTGAGACAAAAAAAAAAAAAAAAAAAGGATAAAATACACGAGAGGATCAAAATAATGTATAAACCGTGTATATATATGGAATGGAACATCCTCAATTGCCAACCAAAGTTAAAAAGTTGATCGAGCTGGAAAAATGATGCTTAGAGTTTTCAAGGGCCAGTATTGGAGCATTATCAGGAACAAAGGTAACTAAAAACATTTTTAATGAGAGAATATGAAAGCTTGTTTACAGATGGACAAAGTGCACTTAAACAAGATGTCAAAAAAATATATTTGTCTTTTCTAAAAGTTAATTAAAATAAATTCTACATTTCAGACTAACCCATATAACTCATATAATTCAGCATTTCCTAGCTACTTATTAGCGAGGTAAGTTACAATATGCCTTATTGTAGCAGATAAACCTCTAAGGCTCAACAACATACTAGTCATAACTGTATTAATTCTAAAAGAAGCAGATTATATAATTATACATTTCTTGGTTTAAGAAGTATACATTAGTAGATTTCCACTCTCTCTATTTCTGGGAAATATTCAGAAAATAAGAACTGCTTTAACAAAAAGAGGAGACAACAAGGTAATGTCCCTCAAAAAACAGTGTATTTGAGAAATATCTTAAATGGGAGCTAATGATATTGAATTAGCTCTCTCTCTCTCAGTGAAAGCTTCAGAACAAATGCTTTTACAAGGGATGGATTCTCGTATAATAGAACTAGTAAAATCATTTAGAGTGTCAAAAATAAATAAATGCATTTCAATAAAATGTAAGGTACAAACATTTCCCTAAATTGGTAGTTTAATTAATAATTACACACTCATATCAGAACTCTGGTCCCCTGGAAGTGTCTTAATCCGCTTCAATCCGATGTGTGATGCATTATTTATGCCTTCATTAATTAGGAGCCCTATGGACTAGAGGTAGGGCAGACTGATGAGCAGCACCAGGGACCCGGTGAAGTTGTCATCACTTAAATGACATGACGGCCGTCATGCGGATCCTGCGAGATGAGAGAGCGTGTGAAGCCGGCAGAGTCGAAATAGACGAGTCTCCGATGTCAGCTAAACGTCCAACAAGTCAATCAGTGTGCAAAAACTTTAAAGCAGCCCTCAAGAGATGAAAGATCACGGCACATTCATGTCTAGATTCCTCATCTGAACTACAAAAGTGTTTAATGATGTATCAAGCTGTATTCTGAGCTCAATGTGTTCACAGAGAAGAGCTAATAATGGCATGTGAAATAGGAATGCTGCTATTTCAAATGGACAAAAGAAAGGAAGAAACTCAAACCATCCAAAGATTATGCAGCATGTTCCAGATAGCTACTACTAGAGTGTTATACATGTGGCATTGTTTGTATACTGGAGAAAATCCTTTTGTTTCCCCATTTGGTTGGAAAGTAACGAGGCTTATGGGTATTACAGTAATGCATTCTGCTGCCAACCTAGACCATCTCTGAAATCTCTGCTGTACCACATAACCTCAGCACTTTCTTGCTTTTTCGAAAACACATGCTGTGATAATTGTTGGGTTGTATGCCTTTCTGATCGGCTGGGTGGTGACAGGGATTCTAGGTGCCCATTAGGTGTCATGGCAACATTAGGAGCTTAATTTCAGTGTAGTGCGTGAAACATTAGGAGTACAAATGCACGAGTGGCTAAGAAACACGTGCTCAATACTTTTTAAAACGAGGTAGTGATTACATACCGACATTCTATTCTTAGTAATCACTATCACAGTGAATCCTAAGTCGATCCCAGGAAGCTTTCTGTATATAATCTTCAATTCCTTTCCTATAGTACAACAGAATGTAACGAGAAGGCCTACAGAGAAGTCAGATGAAGCTAAATATCATGACGTACAAGAAATCACCACATGGCTAATACTATGCAGGATATCTTGTGCCGCAAAAACCAGCTCTGATCCAGTAAGGCATGGGATTCCAGAACACATGACCTAAAGGCGTGTCATGGTATATGGCACCGAGATATAGCAATAGATCCGTTAATTTTTTCATGAAGCAGATTTATTAGTCCACCACATCCCACTGATTGTTTATGGGTGGTAAGTGTCGGAATAATATCCACAGGACCCAAGGTTTCCCAGCAGAACTTTGCAGAGAGATGCAGACTGCTCCACTGGCTTGACTACTTCCCAGACTGCATCCTAGTCCATTTCTTTCCCACATGATGCATTACATCAGGAAATTTTCTTCCATTACTGTTTTGATGCTCAAGCTTTCAATGAGTACATGAAGTCCTTGTATCAAAACACTGCTATTAATTATATATATATATAATTAGTTATTTTATGTTTTTAATGAGTCCAGGCTGGACTTTTTCTAAATCTCCCTTTAAACCAATCTCTTCCTTGCTGAAACCTTGCAAAACCAATTTTACTTGGTCAAACATCCTTGTCTTCCCCGGAATGCAATAAGGGCAGTCATACAATCTCAACCCATTAATTCAGAAGCACATTTGGGCAGAAAAGTTCCAGCTGCAAGTCCCTTAAAACAATAAAGTGCTGGACAACATAAATATAACGACCGAGACCCAGTGCATTACCTCCCTCTACTGTCAACGACCTCCCCGATGTTCCATGATAAACCTCTGTTCATTTTCCCAGCTACGGCAGTCAAGGGGGCAATTCTTACATTAATAAAGTAAAGAGGGACTGAGACAAGAATCTGGACCTTGCTTTCTCAACACTGCAAAGCTTATATTCTGTTCAGATCCAAATTAACCGTTTGATTTTTTTTTTTCTTTCTTTTTATTGAAATTGGAACAGTTCACACACATGCACACACCTGTCCCAAAGTATAGAAAATGGGTTCAGGTGTCTATTTTCATAAATATTGTTTATACAAAAGCCAGTTACTTTGGGATTTTTCAATACACAATGGAACTTGGTAAGCTTCTATTCAAACAGAAATGAATCACTGAAATTCGGCGATACAGTTCTTCCACTCATTCACAAGAGAACAGGATAGCGGGTATAGGAATAAACCTTTAAATCGTTTCCTCAGATGATGCAAACAGAACGTAAGAGCATTCCGGAGTTGAGGTGAGAGAGAAAGAGCTGAAAGTCATGCATAGTAAACATTTGGTCAGGTTTGGTTTCTTGCTAAAATTTTACACGTAGAACAAATCCCCCCCCCCAAAAAATTAAAAAAGCATCATCAAAGGCAGCAACAGTGAAGAAAATCTTAGCTTGAATTAACTTGAATTTATACAAACAGTGGGATTGTCAAGACATCATATGTATGAGTTAGTCTTGTAATGCCCTTGTACTGTGTTCCATCTTCATGTGATGTAAAACAATGTAATCAAGTTAGTTTTCAAACAGCAGCACATCTCAAACTATGTTATTCGACATACGGAATACTGCAACTAATGTTGAGTTATACATCAAGCAATAAGTTCTGGATTTTATGGTGGTGGGAAAAATTGAAAAGTTCTTCAATAAAAATGTCAATTGAACATCTTCATATAGACCTTAAACATCACGTAGGTCCAGTATAATTTTTAAAGTGAGAAACGCTAGTCTTAGACATTATTGTACGTATCGCGAATTACGTCAGTCTGTCCATGAAAGTAAGCCAGCAGGCTTAACCTAGGCCCATCCAGGAGTGCAAATATTTGCCGTCAGAAATCTCGGTGCAATATTCACACCCCATGCACCCTCAAAGATAACACAACTCTTTAAATAAATACACGAGGAGGCAAACAGTTATCTGTTTGAACATAGTTCATCTGAATATAGAAACAGCAGAGTGACCCTGTGTGTGTCTGTGTTTAAACAAGACTGCATTTGATGGGCTATAATTACCATGGGATTCTATTCACCGACTCGAGCTGAAAACCCAACAATTACCAATCAGCAGGCGCTCATGTGGATAATGACTGTAGTGCCTGCGATCAGCATGAGCTGAGAATTCAAGACAACTTACATTTTATTTCTCCTACTTTTTTTTCCCCGTTCGTACAATAGAACTAGTAAAATCGTTTAGAGTGGCAAAAATAACTCTAAACTCTGATTCTTTGGAATCCATGATACAAATGGCTCAACATATCAGGATACCGGAGTGCCAAGTTGAATTTTTCTAGAACATGTCTCTTAAAAGGCTACCGGTATAAACTTTTTATTTATTGAACGTTTGACATATCGTGTAAATCTAACCACGTGTCAACAGCAGTGTCTGACATTTCCTTCAGCATTGAAAGTGAAGCAGAACCACACATACAGCAGGAAATAAAATGGTTGGTCTCATTCTAGCTGGCCATACAGTATAGTCTGGATCCTCCCGCAAATCATTTTTACAAAATTTAAATAACAGCAAATATTCAAGCTGACACTCTCTAACTTGTGTATTTCTTACTGTATCAGAATTTGTATTACATGCAGAGAATATTTCCTCCTTCAGCACAAATTTTGTTCTGGTCCAGTTCTGATTGAGATCTGAAGTCTGAAACTGAAGAAAATATTACATGATGAATGCTGAGTTTGTATTGTAAGGGTTAGTCCAAACATGAAAATTCTTTCAATAATTACTCAGATTTATGTATTCATTTGCATTTGGTATATGCTTCTGTCCAATGCAACAAACACTATATTCAAGGTACAAGTTTTTATTTATAACTTGTAATTTACAATTACTTGCTTTTCCTGGGAATCAAACCCATGACCATGGCATGGGTAGCACCATGCTCTACTGTCTGAGCTATTTTAAATTGTATAATTAATAAGAAAACAATGCTTTACCAGGCAATCAAAGAGATCCTCTTCAGATTCACGTCTCATCTTTACGCTTTGTTTCTGTGAAAATATTTACATTGTATCATTACATAATCTTTTATTCATACAACTACATTTAGTCATTCATTCATTTTCTATACCGCTTAATCCTGTGGTCAGGGTCGCGGGGGACCTGGAGCCTATCCCAGGAGACTTCGGGCACTAGGCGGGGTACACCCTGGACAGGGTGCCAATCCATCGCAGGGCACACACACATACACACACTCACACACTCATTCACACACTATTTTTGCCTTTATCCAAAACAAATTACAAAAGAGGAAGGCATCAAGCATGTCAAGCAGTGCTACTAACACAAACTTTGACACCGTTAGAAAAATACAAGATAGATCAGTGAGGGATTAAAGAAAAAGTGAGAAGCAAGAATCATGTGTGGAAAGATTAAGCATGCAAGGTCACAGGATGACTCTACCTGCCAGTGGCGGACTGGGACAATAATTCAGGCCGGGAATTTGACTCCACTCCCAGGCCACCTCTGCTGCTGCAGTCACCACCACCCTATTCATGTAATCTACTGGACTGATAAACTTGTAGGCGAACCCTATTATTGTAACAGGTACAGTAGACTACCAGATGCAATATAAATGAATAAAAAAATAACCCTTAACAACTCACTAGGAATACACCATTTATACTACCAAACCAATGACAAATAGAAAATTGGCTTTTTAAAAGAGATAATAAGAGACACATTCACATGTTGAAATTTTACATTATGTATTTTCAGTGCTCAACTCTAGTATACCAAATGTATCAGAAACACAAACACAAATAAACTTAACAAAACCTATGACAGCGTAAGTAACAGATAACAATGTTTACTCAATTATGGCATTATGTGGAACAGACCAGTAAGAGTAAACAGTAAGTAATTAGCACTACTAGTGATTTCACTGTCTCCTTCATCTTTCCCTGCATCCTTCTCTCTCTCACTCTGCACATCTACAGTAGTTGCTCTGCAATATGAAATAAGCGTGTTCAATAATCTGTATTTATAATTGTGCAGCCATCAGTTGTATGTCCCCAAAATCACAGTCCTACTACTGATCTTATAAATCATAAAAAGCACATGTTGTTTAAAAAGTATAGCTGCTCCCTGCATGTTTAGTTTTGCTTATCTTAAACTTTACCTGAAGGTTCCTGCTCTGACTCTAACGCTGGACTGTCCACCACCTCTACTGTACTGTAGCTCAACAGCAGGAGCATTTGCAGCACTAGTGCTACTGCTGCTGCTTCCTCACCTTTTCTAAATAAATAAATAAACAAACAAACATTGTAGGCTGCATATTGTAGACTAGAAATGAAAAATCTAAATAACTAATACTGTATTCTTTTCCATACCATCTACTTGATTTATTTATTATTTTAAACAATTTGACCCACTAACACTATTCTGTCTACTTTTTATCCATTTTTATTTATTATATGAAAAACATGTAGACGAAACGAGACTTGACACAGCAGCACTTACATATTGTTGCTCGTTTGTTGGTTTAATTTTATCTATTGTGATTATCTAAGTGATTTGGATGAAAGTGTTCGTCTGCCAAATTATTATAAATATAATGTAAATGTAATCTTGACCGACCTGTTCCCTTACTGGCGAACATGGCTGGGATTTTGCAGCAGCTTGCTGCGTCTGCGGCTTTTTCCCTTTTTATACGCTCTCTCTCTCTCTGTGTGCTCCTCCTTTGCGTTTACGCTCCATTTTTTGAACGATTTAGTCAGATATACACTGTCTCTGGACATAGCCAGATATTAGGCAGTGCGTCGCTGACGTTGGGTCATGTGGGAGGTCATGTGGGGGGGTCATATGGGAGGTCATGTGGGGGGTCATGTGGGAGTGTAATTTTCCCTCCTGATCTTCTAATCTTCCCTTTCCATTGCCTGATTCGTAGATTGAGAGATCCGTCAATTAATTCGTAGTTGCACACCAGCCTATCACATGCCAGGCTGATTGTCTGCACAGCGGCAGCCGGCAGGCCAGAACGACCGTCAGGCCACCGGGAAATGTCCCGGTGCTCCCGATGGCCAGTCCGCCCCTGCTACCTGCAATGCGATTTAGACAAATTAGAGCTGCTGTCAATACTGTATGAACATATGTACAGGTTCTTTACAGTTGAAATTTAACTTGTAACTTATTAATAAAATTCGGGAAAAAAAATTTATTGCTAGTGCTCTTTTACCATTTAATGCTTTAAAAACCAAAAGTTAATCATCACTCAGTAAGTTCAGAAATGGCATCTCACTGGCGAGGCTTTGTCTGAACACGCCGTTTTCACGAGGTGTGGGGGTAAGAAACACACATCTCGGTTTATGAATCCGCGCGCTCGGTTCGTTATTTTATTTATTTATTTTTACCACATGACCCCTGGGGGGCTCCGTAGGTTCAGGTTTTTTACATAAAAACGGTGTTTTGTGAATATCCACACTATTAAAAACTTGAAATATTGCTAATTGTACGTCCTGAGATTAAGATGAACATTAATTGCGAGTCATGAAAGCGAGAATCACATCCAAAACAGAAAGGTAAACTTACCTCGAACACGACAACCTCCAGCTCCAGCCACGCCGTGTAATACCTCCGTGATGATCCTAACCAACTGATCCACAGCGCGGGTACAGCGTCTCCAAACACGCATGCGCGGTTTAATTTGAAATTTTCGGCTTTAGTAGACACACAATACTTCAGACTGAAACACGACTGCCCCCTACAGGTAATGAAAGGCATTTTCACAGCTTGCCGCGTGCAGCCGCGGGATCCCTTTTCTCGAAACGTGCGTTTTTAATGGCGACATCTGTATAAGGAAAAATGCCTAAGGACCTATTGCTTTCACTGACCCTATGTATGAGTAGTGAGAATTTACTAGTTAAAAAAAAAAAAAAGGTTGATAGACTGATTATTCTAAAGCAACGCCCCCTTTCAAAGCACCAATGGTGGGAATATCACGAATAGCTGGCTTACACAACATTCTTACAAAGAATGTCTATAATTGGCACATGCCTGACAACGACAACTAGGGGCAGACTAACCAAAATTCTGATTATTTCAATGAAAAAATCTAAATACTAATAACCAAAAAGACTGAAAAGTCACAGGGCACTATTAAAAAAATTATCAAAGTAAAATTTAAGCCTGTGGACTCCCTTATTGTACACCATCATGCTACCATCACCATGCTTCACTTTAAGCAGCACTTAAGCAGTGTAAGAATGTTCATTCATGCTAAATGCTATCCTATAAAACCCAAGTCCATGTAATACTGTAGTTCTAACTGAACCATACTCACAAAAGAAAACCTGGTAAAGTCCCCCTAGCTCAGCATCAGACTCCATTTGCACTCTTTATGATATATATTTTATAAGAAATTACCTACATTTTACCAAAAAGCGTAGGCTACATATCTAATTTGCAAAAGCAAACGCCTACCAGACAACTTATGCTCCAGAGAGACCCAATGTAGTCTAGTGGAACAACCCTATACCTGGATACAATATAGAGAATTCCCTTATGTAGTGCACACTGTGTCAGAAGGCCGACTGCTTTATAATCGAGTCTGCTCTGTTCCCGTGGGAGAGGCAGTGAGACATAGAGAAAGCTATTTGTATTCATCCACTCCTAACTCTTCTTCAGGAAACGTAAAGCCCATTTCCTTTTAGCAATTAAAGAACCAAGCCTACTGGGAGGACGCGTGGATATACTGTATGAGGGGTGTTCAAGTCAAACCAGGACTCTCCCCTTTCTTTCTTTTATCAGAGTAAAAAACCTCTCTTTAATCCTCTATATAATCCCCGGGCTACACTACTGCACGTATCCCAGTATTTCACTAGTGCTTGGATACCATTACAGTTAAAGGTTTTTTTCATTATGCCAGAGCCATGATCGGACTGCTTGCTTCACGTCTAGAATGCTGACTTCCCAGGAACTTCTTTTTTGGCCCAAACATGTCAAAATGGCTTGGTTTCAACATTTAGATTTTGTTTCCTACCTGTAAACAACCAAAATCTACTTCTCCTTGTAGGACGTTGTCTCACTTGCCAGACCCATATCACACTGCTTGTATTAAAAACATATTTAATTTTATTAGAGGGAGACATAAAAAGATTACATATTCATTGCCATACACACATCAATGACCCCAATGATGAATCAGGTCTCTACAGGATATATAGTATAAACTGCAATTAATGTGTAAGCAGTTTGTCTCGTTAAAGAGTTGCAATATGAAGCGAAGAGAACGGGGGAGTGGAAAGAACCACAGGGAGTTCCAGCAACTCCTGTTTGACATCTTATTAACGTCTCTTCAGGAGTGTAGACTCAATCAAAATTAAGATTTACAGCATGCCATGGGGTAGGATTAGCATACAAACAAGACTGATTTTATAGATTTGAAACAAGGATTACGGCAGGTAAAAAACAATGCAGAGAACCATTTTATATTACTGTCAGATGTGAGACTAGATCAGATCGATTCCCTGATGGGGAGCCTCAGGGGTGCACATGTCCGTGCACTCTCTGAGCCGGTCCCAAGCCGGGATTAAAAATTAGGATGGCTGCATGAAGAAGGGCATTTGGCCTTGTTTCAGCAGTGTCAAAACTAATTAGTTTCAAGTTTTAAATGATTCGTTGCAGAATATTAAGGAATTGGTACAATTGTTTCTGAATAAATTATGAAAAATAAAATGCTTAAAATCTTCTTTAGTAAAGTCAACTTCCTTTTTTAGGCCCGGTTTGGTGGCGATCATATAAATTCCCTCGGAGGAATTTATCAAAATCCACTGAGTGTGTTTTTGGGAACGCCCCAAAATAACTGGCCTCCTGTTGAGTTGAGCCCAGGACATTGGGCAGTGTGAAAGTTGTTCGGCTCGATGAGCATTAAATGTGTACTGAGTATCGTGTGCCTACAGTGAACGTATGTATAAGCCATGCAGAAAAATCTTGTGTGTGGGGGCCCCTGAGGGCCCCAGGCCATGCGACTCGCTGACATCCTAATGGCTGCAGATTCCAACCTGTCTGCCAATTTTCATAAGACCCCCAAAAATCCAAAAGGGTGGGGAAAAAAATACTCCTTAGGAAAACAAGAGCACCCTATAGTGCTTGGGCCCTAAATATGTGCTGGATTAAATTCTATTAAAATAAAGAAAACCATTGTTAAATCTAACCAATTTTCCAGGGAACAGTCTGACCACTAGAACTAGCATTAGACTCCTCTTACACTTGCCATTTCCTCAGTTATCAGCCTGATTGTACAGGTTTTTATTCTATCTACATCATACTTGCTTACATTTTTTTATGTTCAAAGTGAATTGCTCACGTTGAAAGGTGCCAGTCACTACCCATAGGTACATTGGCATCCTCAGCTGTTCCACCTGACAACAAATACAACTTTCCTAACACTTCTAAACTCAGCAAATATTTATATGGCGCTTTACAGAAATGGGTATTAAAAAAAAAAAAAAAGAAAGAAAGAAAGAAAATTAATCAACCAATGATGAAAAGGAAACGCCCAAACCCAACTAAAAAGCTAATGGCATCTAAATAACAAATTGATTTCTTAAGAGTCTGCACTTGTCCATAGCCTGGGAACAAGAGTCGATATTCCATACTCTAAGTGTGTGTGTTGTGTTTAATGAAGGCCCAGTGCAACTTAGATGACATGATTAATGGAAGTCCCATACTGCTTGGTTCTCTCATGGTGATTTAGGACAACAATAATCACTCGCACGGCTGCGGTGTGGCGTTTCAGCCCATTAAAACGGTACAGCACGGCGCACTTCAACACAAACACCTCATTTAAGCCGTACTGCGGTCAACACTCAAGAGAACGTCTGCTAAGGCGTCATATCCAAGGCAATTATAACGGGAAAAAAATGTAACTTTAAACTCCAGTCTCCTGAATCGTCCCTGTGTAAACCTCATACTTGTTAAATCTTTTTCACGTTCAGTGTTTTTGTCTTTATTCACTGCAGATGTTTACGAACCAGAACAAGTGTTTATTTCCCCTTTGGCTCTGGCACTCGAAGTATTGCAGCCATTTTAGGAGAATCCTTAGAGACGAAACATACAGGTACTGTACTGACGGCCTTGACAACTTAAGAGTTAATACAGCACTTAGAAAGAAAGGAGCATCTTTACACATTAGATATGCACTTATCTAATCTGTAAGACAAGGTAAAGAGATGTTTGTACTGTACATTAGATGATCAGATGATCAGTATACTGCTGGACGCTGAGTGGTGGGAACAGACGAGAGGGGAAATGAGGTTGCTGCTAAGGTTGTTACATAAACAATTTTTAAGTTGGATATTGCAGCCTGTCCCAGTAATATTATCTATTAAAGAAGCCACAAATAAACAAGCATAAAATAGAATCTTTTTCACCAAGAAGGTGGTTCCTAAAGAGCTGATTCCTAAAGAGTGTGGTGTACAGCGTGTTCTTCAAAAAAAAAAAAAAAAATCGAGGTCCTGCAGTTCGTCCATCGACTTATCACCAAAGCATTATTATAACTAGTCTTGTGTATATGTATATATATATATATATATATATATATATATATATATATATATATGGAAGGATGGCTGTCAAAAAAAACATTCTTACACAAGGGTAACCCTTTTAACAGCCGGACTTATGCCAAATTACACAAGAACTGGAGTGAAACTCTATGGCAAGTCTTATGAAGTGATGAAACCAAATTTGGAATTTTCATCTCCAAACTTCATCATCGATATGTATTGAGTCGATATGTATGGAGCGTCGCCATGTTTAAAATAAATGCATAGAACATGGCATTAATGCAGCTCACCCAATGGTGTTGGGGATCTCGTCAAAATTGATTGTGTTATGAATGCTGAAAAGTTCCATTACATTCTGATCCACATTGCAATACCACCTGTAAAGCGTCTGATTGACAACGGCTTTAATTTTCAGCATGATCCCAAACACATAGCCAAATAAGTCACAGCATACAGGGGGAAAAAAAACTACTGAACACCATGAGTCATGGATTAGCATCTTAAAGCCAAATCTGCACATTGTTGAAGCAATGTGCATCATCTTGCCAGAGAAGGGAATAAAGACGGCTAATGTGATGTCCAGCGACGAGCGTTGGAATGCCCTTCAGGAAGCCAGGAGACTCCAAAGAAAACTTTAAAGAAATTAAAAGAACGCTTGACGAAGAGTTCTGTCTCACTGCTCTTACCAGATACTGACTTTAAAGCTCAGTAAAATTCTAAAATTGTGTTACGTATTGTATTGACATTCTATTAGTGTCCAAGAGGGGGTTAGCCTATAATGAATAACAGTCCCTGTTTTCTCTCCACCTTTTCTTTTTGGTCTAGACTACAGTAATTATTGAAAACACAATTACTACCATTTCAAGTTAATTTTTTTTTTAGATTTAGAACTTATGGTCATTTAGAGATTAAATGGTATATCTTAAATTAAATAAAAAAGAAAATCTGACATGACCTCCAGTGTACGTAACAAGACAGCCAGTTTTCTCCTAGAACAGGAGACAGTCTTTCGGATCACAGCTAGAATAGATGTGACCAGACCTCTGGAAAGTTACTTCAGGTATAGACATGTAAACAAATAGTCATTAAGTAAGAGCTTGAGAATTCTAGTGCCACATGAGAACCTCAAGCTGAATTGTTTCCAAGCAACAGATTCAAAAGCTTTTTTTCTCCACTCTTCCTGCCCCGAACAATGTTCTCAGTACTACAGTACAGTATGTCACTCAGTCATGCAGGAGGTCTGGGTAGCAACTGGTCGCTGATCCTGTGCTGTCCGAAACTTGCACCAGCTTTTCTGCTTACAGTATGTCATAAGTACATGTGAGGAAATTCCTGTTCATGGCGTTGAAGGACATTCTTGACAGCTCCTTGTTCCAAATACATCTACTACGTGTGGTCCATCAGGTTGGAAAGGGGCACTAGATCTGTATCCCCACTGGATTCTAACTGCTACATTTTTGTGTGCATCACAAATTCATCTGGATGTCACCTGATCAACTGAGCAAATGTTAACAAACAACCATTCAAACTGCAGATGTGAAAACCGTCATCGGATGCAAAATTATCCCTGAAGCATATGAAAAGCCTTCTCAACCTGTGCTCAACAGCTCTGTTTCCACAGCAACATGACACTCGCTTACCTGCTTATCTTTAAAGGATCGTGACAAGCAGCGCATACTGTATCGCGTAAGAGATCAGGCATCACACGCTGAAACGACCAGAGTAAATGTATGTGAAGTGGCCATGCTCCTATCTCGTTGTAGAGCTCACATGAGTGGCACTCTGTTGCATGGACTGGATATCTACTGTACCCCAGCCTCAGAGATTAAACGGAAACATATTTTAAAGTTAAATCTGTGTTTAACTGCTGACGGGGATGGAGAAAAACGTGTTCGGATCAATATCCATTTCTTTTGTCTCCCTGGCGTCGAGTGGAAGACGATTCTGCTGCTGCCATTCCTTCTCGCTAAATTGCATAAAGAAAGTAAACCTTAAGAGTCCCCTTGTGCTGCACACGGTATATGCTGAGCCATGTAAGGAATGGTTCAGGACACCAGGGCAGAGCTGCACAGGCATTATAGCTCTCAGGATCATGATCTGAATGATGTTGAACGCCCTTGGAAAGATCAAACAACTTTACACTTATTGTGCTTCCAATTACCCCCAGGATGGAAAACAAAAGTTCTGAGCAAAAAGCGAGAGGATCACAGCGTCCTCTCCACAGTGCGCAGTCCTATTGTAGGCTTCATCACTTGATGGATGATTGGATCATTCTACTGTAAGAAACAAGGCTGGAACAAAAAAAAAAGAAAAACAACCTGGTGACTTTTTTTTCTAATTATTTCTTCAGTTCTTTCGTTTTCTCCCTTCTGGTTAAAGCTCAAGAACTGCAACCCGTTACACGAGGATTTGAACATTTAAGCCTAATTAGACTAGCTTGCTCAAAGGATCTCACTTTTAAAGTGAAATTAATATCAGTTAAAGGAGTACACACAATTCCAATATTATTTATTATATACAATATTATATATTTATTTATTTTTAGACAACCGTATATTTAATCAAGTAATCACATAACCTCAATAGGTTGAGTAGTTACCTTTGAGTCTTCTAGTCCGAATCGTTTGTTCTTTGGTCACGTGACTCCCATAGATGCTATGCAGTGCAATAGATTCAAAAGAACGAACGACTCGGACCAGAATATATGAGAGGTCATTCATTCATTCATTCATTTTCTATACCGCTTAATCCTGTGTTCAGGGTCGCGGGGGGCCTGGAGCCTATCCCAGGAGACTTCGGGCACTAGGCGGGGTACAACCTGGACAGGGTGCCAACCCATCGCAGGGCACACACACATACACACACTCACACACTACGGTCAATTTAGGAACGACAATTAGCCTAACCTGCATATCTTTGGACTGTGGGAGGAAACCGGAGTACCCGGAGGAAACCCACCAAGCACGGGGAGAACATGCAAACTCCATGCACACAGAGACGGGAATCGAGCCTGGCCGGGGAATCGAACCCAGACCCTGGAGGTGCAAGGCGACGGTGCTAACCACTACACCACCGTGCCGCGATATGAGAGGTGAGCTGCTCAATAATAAAACCTGCGTATCATAATATGTCCTTAGCTGCATTGTAATATTTTCTGGAGCTATAACCAAAATCTGTGTTGGGGGTCTGTTTATTGCAAATGTACTGTAACATTTTATTTCATTTCTGATCAAAAGAACAAAATGAACTAAATGACACAATTCAAAGATTCAAAGAACCAAGTCATTAAAATGATCCACACTTCCTATCACTAACACACAGCACACGGGCACGTCTGGGCTAAAACACATCATGAGTTTGTGCGACCATTCATTCATTTTAAACAATGGATGCGATTATAGAAAAAAATATGCAAGAGATTTTTCTCTGGAGGAAAGCAAGCAGTTATTTTGCCGTATTTATTGCAGTCCAAAAGATGGAAGAAAAACGATGCCTTGCTTTAACAGTTTTTCATGTATTGTTAGGTATTGTTGGCACCTGCTATGAAACTCCTTTTGCAGAGTGATGATGACAGCAAGACCTACTGTACACACACGTGCAAAGACAAATATAAAACAAATAAAATAATAATAATAAACTCTATTCTGCCCTCTCTTATTTAAGTAGCATGACTGAGTTACAAGTCTCATCTGAAAAAAAAAAAAATTATGAGTCAACAATAATAAAACCGATGTGTCACATTAGGCCAAAAAATTGGAAACGAGTCAAGCCGTTAAGATAAACTTGGCGTTCGAGTCTTAAGAAGCACCAAGTCCTGATATGAAAAGTCGCTTAAGGTCAAGTTACTGCCATCCACTTATAAAAAGACTTTGACTCACATTTTTAATATTTGTTTGATCACATTAGAAATGATTCTGCGAGGCAGTTTCACACGCCTTCAGATATTCTCTTTGTATGCTCGGTTGCGGCAATTAAACGCTACGGAAAAACACAAGCCTTCATCGACTGCTATTGAAATGAATGAAAGTTATGCTTGGATTGTTTTCTTTGCACTGCTTCCAGCAGCGAGATCAGGAACATAACCATAACTCAGCATGGGATAAATGGGAATAGCAGACAGAAAGTGAGAGCGAGAGAGTCAATTATAACATTTTAAAAATGGGACATTAAGAGGACTGAGTATTCGCTCTGCATTACTTTATGTCCTGCTGGAATACCAGCAGCTCAATCTTATTTCTTAATGAGCAGACCTTCAGCACAACAGTACACACAAGTTCTATTGACCCAACCGTGCATGCGAGTCGATGGGAGATTTTCTTTATTTGCTTGTGCAATGCAGCTGCACACTCTTATTCTGATCTCAATAAGATGCCGGTTATTGGAAGACTGATGGAGCGCCATGTCACCCACACATCCCACCTGTCTCTTCTAAACAAGAAAAGCAGAGCAGAATCTGTTGGACTAGGACAAGGAGTATAAATAAATACACAAATACACGCATGGGCCACTATATTAGGTACACATGTTCAACAGCTGGTTAACGCAAATCTCTAAACCAGTCAATCACATGGCAGCAACTCAATGCACTTAGGCATGTAGACATGATCGGTTTGAACTTCTGCACCTCATCTTGACCATCACAATGGGGGAGGAAGGGGATGACTTTTAACCTGGCATGGTTGTTATGGCTCATCCCCCAACAAAAATTTCAGAAACGGCGGTTCTACTGGGATTTTCAAGTACGGCCATCTTTAGGGGGTTTACAGAGAATGGTCTAAAAAAAAAAGAGAAAATATCCAGTGAGTGTCAGTTTTCTGGGTGAAAATGTCTTCTTGATGCCAGAGTTCAGACTGTTTCAAGCTGAATGCAAGGCAACATTAACTCAAATAGCATCTCATTATAACCGAGATATGCTGAGGAGCATCTCTGAACACACACAATGTCAAACCTTGAAGGTACAGCAGCAGACCATCACACCATGAGAGCAACTAAGAGCAGGAAACTGAGGCTACAATTTGCATGGACTCACCAAAATTGGACAACTAAGATTTTCTTAGCTTCTCATCCGAGAAAATTTCTCCTCTGTAAATATAGATCTAAGTTATGGATGATCTTGCCGTCGCTCACTTCCCACCACTGTGGATTGGATGACAAGTCCACAGACAGACAGACATACAGCTTGTTGCATCGCACCCGGTGTGAATTCTAGGTTTGCCAAACGAGTTGGGTTTTCATTCCAGTAAGTCTGGCGGTGCATATTTTATTCTAGCCCTGCTCTTTTTTTCTTGATTTCTAAAAGATCTCGACTCCAAGCCGAGCTGTCAGAGCTGATGGCCTTATTTCTCCGTTCCCCAACAGGGTGAACTCATAGGTCAGCATTTCAGAGAACTAAGTGAAGATCTCATTATCCGGCACCCTCATGAATGACAGACTGGAGACGTTGGACCCGAGAAAACATCTCGGTGCTGTCAGGCGAGAACAAGAAAGTTGGCTAAATTGAACAAGAGACAATGTCTCGGCCATGAGACTTAATTTGTAAGACTAAGAAAAAAGATAAATGATTGCTTTTTTTGTTAAACAAATGTAATGTACCAAATATTACAATCATTTTAAAACATTGACTTACTGCACATTTTTGTGACATTTTTAAAAATTTGCTTTCATGTTGATTTAAAAAAAAAAGAAAACATTATCATTTATCAAGTCTGGCACAATTCATGATTTGTTAATGTTTTTTTTTTTGTCAACCCTATAACTTATTATTCTCCTAGTATTCAGGGTATTTTATTCCATTTTAACCAGGCAGCACAAATGCAGTGATTTTTCTTCACACCACAGGAAATTAGCTATTAAGGACGCAAAAAGAACAGCGATTACCTTTTAGTTATAGACTATAGAGAAGATTTAAAAGCAAATCACCGGTCTAGAAAATAATCCGGAAGGGAATAAACAGAGAGACCAAATGCTAAGGATTGCAAATGATATATGTAGCGTTCACATGCGTCATGCAACATGTATACGCATTTCTTATTCACTCAAAGCAAATCAACACTACAGTATTGAAAGTAATGCGATATGGATAATGGATGTGAACAGATGGGTAAACGCTTTTTTTTTTCGGTTTGACAAGTTTAGAAGTATATACGTATAAAATATCGACCACATACAGTACTTAAGGTGGTGCAGTTAAGCTGTGTGAACATTACTTCTGTAAGACCTTCAATACTTCTAAAGCTGAATAATCCATTTGAAAGATCACTTTAATTACAAGTCTTTGGGTACAGTGAGTGCCTGGCTGTTTTTTATTGGGTTTATGTAGGCTTTCGTGATAGATGTCAAAGGTTAATGGTGTCTGGTTGGAGTGACTGACATAACACGGTGCCCATTTCAAGTCTCTCGCCTTGGCTCATTGCCCCCCTGCCATTAACCAAAACCAGAACATTTTAAAGCCATGAATATTCAGATTCAAGTAAGGGTACTCTCAGACACTCCAGCCACTGTTAAATCGCTCATCTCCAACCTACACAATTGCTCAGTGCCCCGACATGACACACGCTATAGTACAGTATATGCTGGAATACTGCTTATTAGTGCGAAGAGGGTACTGCATGCTGATGCAACGTGTGGTGCGAGTTTGTCTCCAGTATCGTTTTTCAATCTTAGTTAGAAACAGGCATCATTAGTTTCTCAACCTATACTATATGCATGGGAAGAGGGTGATTTATTTGCATCAGTGTTCATGCTCCTGGACATTTCACAGTCTTAAGAGACCCTGTCGCTGGCAATCACACAGATTTGCTCCTTGTTGAATATTTAATGAACTGAACAAATTACCCACAAATGAGATCTATGGAGTCTGCTTGAATAATTGGAGCAGCCAAACAGCTCAAACCCCCCCCCCCCCCCATATACTTGTGATTAATGCCAGGATCTTCTGTTTTACCATCGAGGGCCTTTAGGCGATTTTAAAACTCAGCATAACTCCACAAAGATGCTAGAATTACTTTTGTGTTCGTATTCTAGGACCAAGACAGTGTTTGTTGGACTTACAAACAAATTGCACATATGAACGAGCTTCTCGGAACGGAACTCGTTTCGTACAGTACTGTATGTTGGGGGATTACTGTATTAGACTTCAACCGAAGCTCCAAATTAAATGCTGTACATTTAAAAAAAAAATATACACTATGTTAAAAAAAAATGTAAACAGAGAATCTACACTTAAAATGAGCTGCATGCGTAGCAGATGAGCACTTGGTAAGCTCATCCTTTAAAACATGAGAATGTTTCCTTACAGCAAAGAACAGGAAATTATGGAAAACCTGATAACCTGATCCCGCCTCCCCCTCCCCAGCTCCCCAATTGTTAATACCTACTGTAGAACCAGAATGACAGAAATTAAGATTGATGAGCTGAAACTTAAACATTCCTTTAGATGAAATTATCCAACACTGTGCATCAAGACTAAGAAATCTAGGTTGGGTAATCACTCTTTCACAAGACCAGACACCTTCTCTCTAAATCATCACTTCCTGTAGGTGTGAGAAAGAGAGAAAACAAGACGGAGAGTGAGAGAGAGAGAGTTTCAAGGGTGGTGGCAAGGGTGATGGGTGAAGCAAAACATTCCACCAGGGCTTACAGACAAATCCTCAGAATCAATAGCGGCCGTCTGTGGTTGCGCCCATAAAACCGCACTGTTTAAATATTATTTCCTAGTTTAAACAGTAGTCAATTTCGCTAGGCACCATAACTCCTGCACTCACTTAACTCAAGCTAATTCTCTTCATAACAGATTTCCTCTTTAAGCCATCAATCGTCTCATGTTTCCCCCTCCATTAATCACCAACATTCTATTTCTCTTCTTTACACTTCTGCTATTCTTACGGCCTACAGATCCTGCAACAGAAATGATCAAGTCGTTATAATTTGGAGTGCATTTCACATCAGACAAAAAAAATGTTCTCTGAAAGAGAACAAACAGTGGTTTAAGGTAGTAAGTTCTTTAAATGAGAACAGCAGCAGCACTGTGACCTCACACTACAAGAGGTGAGGGTCAGTCCTTTGAGGGTACAAGGGTTTCTTCCATGTACTTCAGTTTCTTCCCACAAAGACATGCAGAAAGGGTATAACCTTAAATTGTTAACTCTAACAATTTCATAAAAGCAGACATGCCAAAAACGATCAACTTGACATCATCTTTGTCTTTCGGCTGTTCCCTTTCAGGGGTCGCCACAGCGAATCATCGGCCTCCATCTAACCCTATCCTCTGCTTCCTCTTCTCTCACACCAACTAACTTCATGTCCTCTCTCACTGCATCCATGAATCTCCTCTTTGGTCTTCCTCTAGACCTCCTGCCTGGCAGTTCCAACCTCAGCATCCTTCTACCGATATATTCACACTCTCTCCTCTGAACATGTCCAAACCATCTCAATCTGGCCTCTCTGACTTTATCTCCAAAACATCTAACATGGGTTGTCCCTCTGATGAACTCATTCTTGATCCTATCCATCCTGGTCACCCCCGAAGAGAACCTCAACATCTTCAGCTCTGCTACTTCCAGCTCTGCCTCCTTTTCTTCAGCGCCACTAAGCCGCAGCACATCGCTGGTCTCACCACTGTCTTGTACACCTTTCCTTTCATTCTTCTTTCACTTGGTCTACTGTACAAACAGTATAACCACCTTCCTTCTCTTCATGTCAACCAACTCTCTTGCCCTGCCTGTCATAGTCCCAGCATTCAGTCCCTCCTGTAAACTCCTGCCTTTTCTTTTCTCTCTCTGCTTTCGAACACGCCTTCCTCCTCTCCTTCTTCGACCAACAGTAGCCTATTTTCCAGCAGCAACAGCACCGGTGGTCGGTCGTTGTTAACACGGGCCGTGACCGATCCGGTATGGAAGTCATGTTAATGATTCGCATGATAGATTTGGTGAATGGTTTACATCGGATGCCCTTCCTGCCACAACCCTCTGCATTTATCCAGACTTGGGACTGGCACAAGAAGACACTGGATTGTGCCGCCCTGTGGTTGCAGACACTTTTCAAGCTAAGTGAAGCATCAGATGCACATATTTGTGCGATATAACATGCTTTACCTCAATAGGTACAGTAAATTATATTTTTTAAATATACTTATCAGAAGACAAGGAATGCACCCCTCAAAATTTGCTATTAAATGCAACTGATTAATTGAAGATGTTATGCATAAGCTTTCCTAACATGTACTGTATGCCATTTTATGTTAAGTGAGAAAGATGTTGACTTCATAAAATATAAAACACAAGTATAAACATAAGTAAAAAATGGCTAATGCACTAAAAGGCATTCAGGTGGGAAGGAAAATAAACATGACGAATAAGTGAAGGGTTAAAGGAATAGAATGTTGCTGAATGTTGAAAAGAATTGATTACCACTTTAGTCTGAGGACATGAAAAGCACTCTGTACCATGCGGACTTCTTCTCCCCGTGTCTGTGTCTTGTAGAGGTATTGAGCTGATTTCTGTCTGGCTGTGTTTCAATAAAGCAGACGAGCCTGTGGCATCAAGACCAATCGCAGGTTCTTTAATTGTCAGAGAGCCATTTCTGCCAAGTGCACTATATACCCATCACTCCGTCTCTAATTCATGCATGGTGAGAGAGAGAGAGAGAGAGAGAGAGACAGACAGAGCGCACCCTTGGTCTCTCAGCTCAGCTCTCGGTTCTACCCATCTGTTTTCATTCATTAGGACATTAGATCTGTATCTGCGGGATTCTGACACCTTTTCACTTTCACTGCAAAATATAATTAAGCAAGGGTGGGAATTCCTGTCTGCCCGCTCACCTCTCTCTCAAAAGAGACAAAAATCGAGGCTGATCCTGTGATCCTACTTTACACCAATCAAGATAACTATAAAAAGCCTAAAGTTCATAATTTTCTGTCTTTTAATACAAAGTACAAATTGTAAGGATTTTTTTATTAATAAAATAAAATTTCTATTATATTGCATGAAAGCATGAAACATCTCAAGATCAACTTCAGGGCGTGTTGGTTATTTTCCTATCATACCTAATCCTGAGGTTTTTTAGTTGTATTAACTTTGCTTCCTGTTTGTAAAAATAACAATGGCTCATTTGATATTCAAAGGAATAAAATTTCATATTATTTCTAGATGTCTCTATATTACATTTATTTATATAAGAAATATAGCATCATCATATAACAGTATGGGCATTTTCAATCTCTTCTGTCTCCTGTTTTTTTATTTTTTATTTATTATTATTATTTTATTATTCTCAATAAACCTGCTTCATTTCTGCCTGGGTTTTTATATCTAGACCCCTGTGCCTGCTGTAAATATGACGTTTCTCACTTCACCGCAAGACGCATGCCAAGTCGTATGCATCGTCTTGTGTGTTAGATTGCACTTAATTACAAACCATCAATGAATCATACCACAAGTACGCGCTCATGTTTATGTCAAGCCATACGTCAGGCTGACATACAAGCGCCAAAAATAAACCTTTTTAAAATATTTGCTTGCTTTTATGATCAATCTACCTAGAAAAAAAAAAGATTTTTTTTTTTATTACCGGCATGAATATGATTTGGGTCTTACTGTTCTGGTGGGTTTTATTCACCAGTGTACTTCATCATGGTGAGCATCAGCCATGGCATTTATATCCCAGAGTTTCACTAGTGCTTGGATTCCATCAAGGTAGAAAGTTCTCTCAGTACGCCAGAGCCATGAATGATAGATTGCAAATACATGGAGAGACCCAGAAAGCAAAACTAACACTGAGTGTACGACACACAGAGAAGAGTGCTCCCCAATCCAAAGGTTTGCAGGACTATTTACTATTTGGTTACTAAAAAAAAACAACAACAACTAGAGATTAATTTACACCCTTCGTTTCATAGACAGGCTTATGGAAAGCTTCATTCAGGTGTTTGATGTGTTTACGAAATATCAAAGTGAAACATGATGCAATTAAGTGTCAGAAATGACATAAGTCACATCAGATCACATATTAGTCATGCATTGTTATAAGTCAGCGAGTAAAACAAATAAGAGAGATCATATCTTATAGGTTCTTTATGGGTTGGAGGTGTCCATGCTGAAACATCATTCCTAGAAAATCAATCTACAAGAATTTAAGAAATAACTTCCGGGTTCCTATTTTTTTTTCTCTGTAAACTGACTGCCATTTTGTTCATGGGCTTTAATACACTGTCAGAAAGATCCCAAACAGAACAATGAAATTTATGACTTGATTAGCTTATCAACTATTTAGAACTGTGCTTTAAACGCATGCTGTTTTCTAAACTTCTTTACTATTCAGTACAAAATCAAATCCAATATTTGGTTACAAGCACATGGCAATCAAAGCATACAAACTACCTTTGATTGCAGCAAATTACAGTATTTTTTTATGGCATTTATAGGAAATTAGTCTTCCTTGAAGAATTGTGGAGCCACACTGCGATTTTGTAAGTGAATGCATCAACATTAACTAAAAAGTAAACCTTAAATTTAATTTTGTTTCATTTAATCAACTTTTTAAAATCTTTAGTTTTCCTCTACTGTACATATATTTTCACTCCAACAATCACCATGTACAATAAAACACACCTAGTCATAATGCTGTACAATCACCTACCATAAAGGCATGGACACCACAAGACCTCTGAAGGTGAGCTCTGGTATCTGGTACCAAGGTGTTAGCAGCAGATCCTTTAAGTCCTGTAAGTTGCGAGGTGGGGCATTGCAGCTGAGTGCATTATCCTGCTGAAGGAGGCCACTGCCGTCAAGGAATACTTGGTCTTAGTTTGGCATTCGACATCTACCAAAAATTGTCTAACATCCACATAAATGTCATGACCCTGGGCTTTTCAGCAGAACACTGCCTGGAGCATTAGGCTGCCTGCACCAGCATGCATCCTACCCATCCTGAAGTCATCTATTCCCCAGGTAATTGAGGCCGCGTGCACCCAGCCATCACATGATGCAAAAGAAAATGATCTGTTAAACCTTGCCACCTTCCTCTATTGCTCTATGGTCCAGTTATGATGTTCACAAAGCCATTGC